>JAQQZX010000012.1:4716249-4735051 GCA_030068355.1 Notoglanidium maculatum | reverse complement strand
TCAAAACTAGTCAACACCATATATATATATATATATATATATATATATATATATATATTTTTATTTTTTTATTTTTTTTTTAATTACAGTGAAATGCGCACCTTTAATCATCCTGCCTCTTTTTTCTACCCAGTCAACTACCGCTTTAAAGTGTAGTTCTGTCCATATCCTAAGTGTGACCCATCATAACGAAAAGGCAAGGTCTCAACAGTAGTAAGATAAAAGTAAAACAGCAATTTAGAGTCAAGTCACTCTGAACACCTATATTGAGAAGTCTAAAGCATTCAAGTTTTCATGCACACCAAATTAAGACATTCATTAAATTAAAACTTCATTAATCTAGGTTAGCCGGACCGCAAATGCAGCCAACGGGGTGATAAATGACCTCCTGGTCAACTTGTATATGCAGCTGACCGCATTCTTCCTCCATGTTGAATGTCTACGCGACATAAAGATATAATTTCACACTTTGAGTAGATATCTTATCTAAAATGTATGTGAGGTAAAATGTAGATCATGGTAATATAGGAATATAGAGCCTGTAGTCATGGTATATAGCATATTGCTTGGCCTGTTCCAGATTTCTAGTGCTGTATTTTTTTTCCCCTAACTATATAGCTTATTAGCCATGTTGCTCAGTGGAACCAAAGGCATTATGCTAAGTGTATCACCATGGCTATACAGTGGTGAAAGGTTTGAATTTGATCTGGGCAGACCTAAGCTTGAATCTATTTCATAACGGCTAATGTGACAGAGATATATGATCTGCTTAAGCCCTTTTGGCTTTTAGTCAAAACCAAACCAACACCAAAGAAAACACTCATTCTTGGATGTGATTCGTCTTCTAAGTATCTGTCTATGATTAAAAGAGTACTAACGTATGGCAGCCGTTTATTGCTGCATGCAGTGTTCGCTGTTTTTAACTGTCATTCATTTTTTATTTTTTTTTGCATGAGAATATTACAGCCTCAGCGAATAAATAAATAAATAATTGTTCGCGCTGCCAGTCCAAACCAAAAATTGGCATCTACACTGTGTGAGAACCCTTTAAGATCTTTTGCATGCATGATTCAACAGTAAGGAATCAATTAGTCAGTCATTCAGTCAGTTAGGGATATTTACTATTCTCGGCCGACCTATTTGGCGGTCCGGCAAAAAAAAAAAAGAAAAAGAAAAAAAAAAATAGAGATTACACTTCTTTTATAGTCATTATTTCCAAAAATTTAAAACTTAGAATAAATTAAATTGTAGACTTTAAAAAGAAATCACAATAAAAAGAATGTAACAAAAAAAAGGAAAAGTGCATGTATGCTAGGTCAGTCATCCTGTGTGCTGGGTCAGTTCCAGCGGAAGGAGATATGGCGAGGCCGGTCTCCTCCCTCCTTCACCAGGGGCTTGTGGAATTCTCGCCCTGCACGTGAATGTATGGCTGCCCAGCAGTATTCACAGTAGTACTGCAGACAGGTGACATTAGCACAGAAGAAGGGCGCAAACTTGCCCCCACAGCGTGTGCCCTGGCACTCATCACACAGCTGGTCATCCAGGACATATGGCTTCACTTCCACCTGGAGAGTAAGAAAGATCATTAGCACCGAGAAGTGGAAAGGAGCAGAAGGTGGTTACAATGATGAATCATGATTTGATTCTGAATGATTTAAGATGATCTGGTTTAGGTTATAAGCAGTGTTCACTGGTGTCGCCAAGAGGGTTATCCCTGCTACCCCTGAAACATACTCCCCAAAGTACTCCACCAGAAAATAAGATAAAAATGAAATATTATTTGAAACTCTACTAAAAAAGTTTAATTAGAGTTAAAATTTAAATAGTTTGGTTGTAACTGTGCTCTGCAGCCATATTCAAAACTGAAAAAGCACTCATTGATCATTCTGATATGAGCCACAATAGGCATTTTCTTCATACAAATGGCAGGAACACAAATTCATTTTCGCCAGCTGGCTCATGCATTGTACAATCTGACACACTATTGACTTTTTCACAAAATGCTGTTCTATCGGTTACGGTCTTTGCATTCATGTTTCCTTAAACAACACCATGGCTTACCGATATACTACAAAACCATGCCACTACTATTTTTCTATGCAAGTAGTCTTGTGGTAAGTTTTATTACTTTTATTTTATTAATGTTTTAAGGTTGTAAAACCATGTTGCATATGCCAAAGACATTTGGCATGCTGTGGAGAAATAATGTACCTGAACCAAAACCTAAAATGTGTGTCTGTCTGGTGTTTCAGCTTCAATAACTAATAATAGTTGGCCTTCTGCACTCATGACACAAACGACATTAGTATTATATGGTTCCAACTGGTATAAGGAAGAATAGGAGGTAATATTAAGGTCATGGAATTCCATCTTAGCTTTTAGCAATTTGAATATTTTTTTTCTGAAGGTCTTCCCATCCCATCAATAATAACGTTATTATTATTTACATCAACCTAGTTCCTGAAGATCTACCTTCCTGCAGGTTTCATCTTCAACCCAAATCTCTCACACCTTTTTTTAGTTCATCAAGAACATCTTAAGGCAAATGAATGGATGGTCAGGTGGGCACAATTATGGTTGGAGAAAGTCTTCAGGGAGGTAGAGCTCCAGGAATAGGGTTTTTGATCCCTGATTTAATTGAAAGTTGTTAGTCAATTAAAAATTGTAATCCACTTGAGATTATTAATAGCATCGATTATATGAACAGTTTTTTTCTTTTCCGCTACAAAATATTGCCTGGGCTCCCACTGGCTATGTTAAGTCTTATGTGATGTACATTGATTTGCAAACAATTTTTGTATCAATTATAGGTCCCTTTTTGTGAAGAAACCTGGATAGGCAGATTCTTCATTAATCAATGTAAAGTCATTGTAAAGCTGCACTGTAGCCCAGTGTGGTGTTGGAACTATAATTACATCTTTCCAGCCTGGTGTGGGCCATAAGCTTTAAAACGCTGACCTAGTACCTCTGCCACCCCCTACTCCATTGTGTGCCCTCACCAACCCGTTTATCAATTTCGCCATGCTGCAGCTGCACAAATCGGGCACTGATAGCAGCGATGTAGCTCTGCTGGTTGGAGAAGGCCACACGTCCAGCTCCCTTAGGATATTTCAGCTCAGGGTCAGTGTCAATGCCAGCATAACACACCCCTCCATACAGCCTGTCCATAATCATCGCCAGCTCCACTGCCACAAGTCACAGAGAAAATACACACAAACACACACACAAAGTAGTCAGCACGATTGAAATATTTCTGTCTCAGAAGAGACACTCTATAATCAGTGACTGTGGCACTGCAGTATAAAAATCTCTTACGTCTTAGCATACACTTCTGAGAACAATCAATAATCATAAAAACTGTGGAAAATTAGGTCTTATTTCATCCATAAATGTTAGCTTCCTCAATTAATCAATGATGAGCCGCATGATGTTAATGGTACTTACCTGAAGTCAGCCTACTAACTGAAGTTAAATGTGTATTGATCTGGTGCATTAAAAGACCATGGATTATATCACATTTTGATACTAGATCCCAAATCCCAACCTGTACTGAACATCAGCTGATTAATTCTGAACATAAGAAATAACTTTTATTACTCATTGGATAAATAATCTTACATGAATGATGGATCTTTTCAGCAAAAAAAAAAAAAAAAAAAAAAAAAAAAAAAAAAAAACAGTGCAACTTGTACAACTAACAGTGAGCTCGCTAGCAGTAAGCAGATCCATCCTTTTATCCGTCAAGGTCACATGGAAGCTGGAGCCAAGCACGGCTGATTTCAAGCAATTATTTATAAGACCTCAGTGATGGCCAGAAAAGGTACATCTCTGTTAATAATTCGCATGCCAGAAACACCCTTAAAATTTACGTCGAACCGGAAGGAGACTATTTCAAATGGACACTTCTTCAGACACAGATGGAACGATGGCAAAAAAAATAAATAAAGGGGGAGAGAAAAAAAAAAAAAAAAAAAAAAAAAAATCACAGCCAGGCAGAAAATGGAACTTGAGTTCCTAATTATGAAGATGCAAGTAACATCTCTCTATGACAAACAGGAAGGAAGCGATTGAAGAAAAACTTTTTCCAAACATCTGACATTCCTGTGACCTCGACACAGTTTGGATGAATTTCAAAATCCAATCAGTTAATCTACTAGTTACAAAGATTCCATATACAGTCATGGTCAGAAGTTTACATACACAAACATGAATGTCATCATGGCAGTATTGGACTTTAAATGGCTCCTTTGAACTGTTCTTTTTCTGTGACAGAATGGTTGTAGGGCATGCATCTTCAATAGATATAAAACCAAGACTTTGATGCACAAGTTTTAATTTATTTTGGGTTTTCTTAAAATCAATCCATGGTCAAAGTTATACATATAGGCTCAAAAATACACACACACCCACTTAGATTATTAATTCAGTTGTGCTGAAAGTTCTAAAAATGACTTTTAACTTGCCAAGGTCCCTTAACTTCCTGTTAGTGGTCATGACTGACTACAGCTGGTAGCTTCTCAGTACCAACATAAAATTGGTTTGACAGCACTCTTTGGATTGATCAACACACAGTATAACAGGCAAGTCCCAGGAGCTCAGTGCAGATCTGACAAAGAGGATCACAGATTTACACAAGTCAGGAATCTCGCTTGGTGTCATTTATAAACAACTACACATTCCAAGACTATCTGTTCAAACAACTGTACATAAATACATGTTATTGGGAAGTGTATCCACTTTGCTGGAAGAAGACGGTCACCCTCAGCTGAGAGGAAATTGGTTTGGATGGTCAGGAACAACCCAGGAACCATCAAGGTTCAGGCCTACCATGAACTGAGGTGCTACCATCCAAGAAAGAAGGAAGCCCCTGCTCCAAAATCAACACCTTCAAGCTTGACTGAAGTTTGCAGCTGACCACATGGACAAAGAAAATGCTTTCTTGAGGAAACTTTTATGGTCAAATGAGACAAAAATTGAGTCGTTTAGCTACAATGACCAGAGGAACAGAGCAGCACTTTACTAACTGTTAAGCATGGTGGTGGTAGCAACATACTCTGGGGCTGTTTTGCTGCCAGTGGAACAGATTCATTGCACAAAGTGGATAAAATAATAAAGAACATCAGAATTCTTCAGCATAACCTCGAACTATCAGCTACATGGTTGAAACTTGGACACAATCGGGTGTTACAAAGGGGGCAATAACCCCAAACACATTAAAGCTGGTTGTGGATTGGATAAAGCAGGCCAACATTAAGCTTAAAACAAGTCCTGACAACAACGCTATTGAAAATATGTGGACCAAGCCAGGAAACAACTTTAATCGATCTTGACCCATTATGCCAAGAATGGTAAAATATTGAACCAGAATGCTGCCATAAGCTTGTTGATGGCTACCAAAAGCATCTGGTCAAGGCGATACTTGGCAAAAGGGACATTTAACCAAATATTAGGTGTGCTGTATGTATATTTTTGACCCTGTATGTATAATTTCAACCATGTTCTGATTTCAGAAAACCCAAAATAAATTAAAACCTTGTGTACCAAATTATTATTTTTTTGTTTCTATTAAAGATGTTTAACAATCATACTGTCACAGTAAAAGAACATTTAAAAAAAATAATAATTGAAAGCCCAATATTGCCATGACATTCATTTATGATGAGTGTATGTAACCTTCTGACCACAACTGGAAATCCTACCAATATTCAACCAGTCTTTCCTGAGATATCATGCTAAAGAGAATCTTGGACAGATGGATAACCTGAAACACAAGGAAGAGGCAAGGGTTGGGCCGGGGCCCTCCTCATGTCCAAATCGCACCCTGCTGGAGCTGAGCTCCGTCATATCACACTTTTATTTTTTAAATCTTCCAACAAACGTAATAGCATATGGGTCTTCATGAGTAATCCTCTAGACTACAAAGAGAGATATTTGAGGCAAATTCTATATCCATATCAGTGTCAGCACGCTTCGTGGATTACTGCGATCAATTGTCATCAAATGCACAAGCACGCACAAATAGCATGAACATTCTATGAACATTCAGGAAAGTTTTCAAAATTTCATTTCTGAGTCAGTTAACATTTTATGTGTATTTATTAAGCTGTCTGTTAAGCAGGATTAGTTGTGTGTTGCCTTGTTGAACTAGACATGCAAGCTTGTAGACATTTAATACTGTAAACGGCTGTTTTTAGCTTCTCTGGCAAACATCATACTAGAAACTAGTGATGTTTGTGTAAACTAGTGTAAATGAGCTAAAATTATACTAACTTTAGAAGTAGTGCACGTAATGCCTAACGCTGGTAACAAACACACCAAATCATCTACTATGCAGAGGGACAGGTAGAGAGATCATACTTAGTGGGATAAGTGGAAGATATCGGAATTGACAACTGACAGATTTTATGTTAAATAAGCTACTTTGTTCATTTATTCAAAGGCTTCATGAACACATAGATGTGAATTGACAATGAAGAGGACTCTAGAAGCTCTTTAATTTTTTTTTTTTTCTTGGTAAATTGAGGTTGCTTTGCATTCATAAAAAATGTGGGTCATGACCAGGAGGTCAGTAGACCGTGGAGCTTGTATAGAGAGACAGGAAAGACAGGAGAAATTTACTCTCATTCCTATTTGGAAGCCCATGAATTAAAATGAAATGACTAATATGATAAATAAAGATGCTTTGAAAGATGTTGACCATTTGGCCATTGACAGCAATATGTAAAAATGGGCTTCCCCATTGCAAAACCCAATTTAACTACTGGAAAAGTAAACCTTTTTTATGTGATCTGGAAAGGGAAAGACAGCTCATAGCCTAAATGTGCAGTACAGTATAAACAATTGACAAGTCAGGCCTGTTGAAATGCAAGTATACATTTGAAAAGTATTCTACCTGGAGACTGAATTGAACTGAGTTGAAAGCTTAATTAACCCCAAATGTTAAAGTCAATAAGGTAGCCAAACTTGTATAAATGCCATCTGGTCGTTCTAACGTTATATAAACAAGACCATGTTTTTTTTCCACCTTGAATATTCCTTTAAGGCATATTCCTTTAATAATGGTGATAATTATTCAGCTGTTTGCCTGTGTATGGAGTAAACATACACCATATGCTGACTTACCAAACACACATTCATCTAAGTTGCATAGATAAAGCCTCTTTTTGATCATGCAGAATAATGTACAAATGAATTTCTGTCTGATTCATGCTTCCGTCATATGACATCAAAACGAGCCATGAATTGAGTAGTTGATAAATCAGCTTCATGTGTGTGGATGCAAACTCCTGCCCACTAGTCCCTTATTCACATCATGCACATAATTTACTCTCATATACTATATGGCCAATAGTTTGTGTTCACAAACTTTTGGCTAAATAGCGTATTTTGAAATTAAATTAAATCCACCCTAATTTAAATCATTCAGCAGGCTATATTTAGTTCTAGATAAAAAGTAAACAGAAAGGAGAAAAATACATTTCAGTAAAGCTCAACACAAGTTTGGCTTTCACAACATGTACACAAAAAAAAAAAGAAAGAAAAAAAACAAAACAAAAAGTCTTCAAACCCCCAGCTCCATACCTGCTCGAAGAGGTCGTGGCACTCCTCCAACAAAGATGGTTTTCCTGGGATCCAGAGGCTGAGAGCCATCCATCACAAAATCACTGTCGTTCAGATTCCATGGACGAATTTGTACCTAATAATAAACAGCAATATTCTTGGCCTCAGCTGTACATGGCCAATATTTATTTTATTACAAATAGGGACGCACTAATCCAAGGTAACTAATTTGGTTAGCTAATGCAATTAGCTAACATTATAAAACATGAGCCTAGGATCATGTGCATAAATGTGCACATATGTGCTATTCATGGCCACAAACTAAACTCAGGAAACAGACAGAGCTAAATAATATGTCCACTGAAGTGCCAGATGCCCCAACTGCTTAATATTAAGCAGGTTACCGGATCAACAAAAAACATGCACTTGTTCTTGTAATTGGGCCAACAAATGGGTTTTGATGCATCCTTAATTATAAGGCATTTTGACACTTTCACAAAAGTAATGTGAATTTTGGATTTTGGACAAATAAAGTACTGTAAAGTCTGGACCGAAATGTTCATATTTTTACTTTGCCTAAGAAAAACTAAAACATACAAAAAGGTGACATAATGCAATTCATTATCACACTTGATTGCGCAACTTTAAGATTTAAAAAAAAAAAATAAAAAAAAATAAAAAAACAGCCCTGCACAGACCCTAACGTTGAGAGTTTTGGAGCTGCAGCACAGCTCCACTGACCCATATGCTGTGCAAATGGAGCACTGTGTGTGCAGAAGTCCAGAGTTGGTCTGTGGGTTTATATTTAACTGCACCTACTTTGAGAGCACTGTTGCAAAGTGGCCACTACCTCTTTTCATGAATCGTGCAGAAGATTAAAAATACTCTGAGAGATGGAGGGGATATACTGTTGGCTCTTACAGGCTTGTCTTTGATAGTGGGGCTTGACACACACAGGTAGAGCTTCCCTTCCTCCTCCATGCAGGCATCTATCAGTGCCTGGACTGAGCTCTCCTCTTGAAACAGCAGAAATGCATAACCTGGAAAATATTTCCATATTAAAATATCTGTGGTGATAATGTCTGTATAACAGACTAAACACATAACTCCAGTTAACTACTTACAATAATTACTTACAATGCTTGGACCCAGTGACCCATGACAGTAGGCTTTTTAATTAGAGCATTTACCTTAATGCGTTTCTATGTGAACATTATAGACTTAAGAACTACAATAGCTAATAGCTATATGTAAATAACTGCTAATAGCAATAGGTTTAATGTCCTGTTAAAGTTACAACTAGCATCGGACCATTAACTTATTTATTATAGCGTGTTGACTGCAACCTTTTTCCATGGATAGACCGATCTGATTCACTCTTCACCAATTAATTTAGAGAAAGCCTGTGACATTAGGAAATTAGAAAAAACAGGCTTAGAAAGGAAACCAAGATTGATGTTGCAATAGAGAGTTAAGAGATGTACATGTGTAAGGTTGACACTATGATTTGCTATAAACATTGCTCATCTTATGAGGATTTGAAAATTTAATAATCGATATGTGAAATAAGTCATATGCATCAGGACAGAATATGTACAACTGTAGAAGAATTACCTTTGGGTGGAAAGTAGGACTTGCTCTCTGCTTTGTGAGGCCAATCAACAAACAAGTGACCAAACCGACGGAAACTAGCAGTGATTTCATCTAAAACAAGATGCATTAACACCATTACCAACAAATACTATTGTTTGCATGTTAGGCACATTTGCATCACAATACTTTTTTTTTTTTCCCCCAGGAGCTTCAGAATCTTTCCACTGGAGAAACTAAGGATAATTTTAGCTCCACAGCTGTGTGTCAGGGAAACATTTTAAATCCAGAAAGCAAATTAAGTACTTTTCTCCAGAATGTAATCATTCAGTTAGAGCTTGGAATGATCAAACCCTCTTACTCACAAATTAAAAAAAAAATGAAATTACCAGAGTTAATTTTATATCAAACAGCACAAAATGACCCTGCAATGCTTTTGTCTTTCTTTTACTAAAGAGTCAAAAACAAAACAAATTCAATTTCAAGCACTTCAATGTTCACTTTTCTGCTGCAGTTTTGCTGTTCACAGTTTGTTAACAGTTGCATAATTTCTGTAATGCTAACAATTATTGTTATTGCAGTGCAATGGAAACAGAAAACAGGAACTCATCCATGAACTGTAGTTCTCTTTCATTAGAGTTTTTGGAACCTTGGTGGAAACAAGCATATTAAAAAGTAACTGAATAGAAGAAGTGGGGAATATACCATCTATATCAAATTAGCACAAATTGTGAAAGTGGCAATAAGCCTGTGTGCAGATGCTGAAGCACAATGGGCGAGAGTTAAAGCTACTGGTTACGTTTTCAGATTACCTTCATCTATGTCAGGAGGTAGCCCACCGACAAACACTTTGCGAGAGTAGCGCTCAATACGCTCGCCATTCTGATGGGGAAAGCAGTGTGGGGAACCCAGACCACCAAGACTCTGCTCAGACCTCTCCTCATCCCCAAAACTGCGCTCATCCTCCATGGGGAACAGGGATGAAGGACCTAGCACACATATGCACAAGCGTTTATCATCCTTCAGTGGTTAAATGGTAAAAGACAAAAGACAACTGGGATGTATAATGGGTAACATTTCAACCTGAGCATTCACAAATGGTCAATAAACTGAAGCCAAACTAAAACAAATACATCATACAGCATTTACCTCGTCGTCTTCCATAATTCCTTGCTGCATGCAAAGCAGGACAAAATAGATTTCAGAATAGATATCACTTAGGGAAGTCTAATAATGTGCACATGTGTGCAAAGGGCACTGAAGGAAAACTATAAAATATGACATACCATTCCCAGAGAGAGAGCCTTCCTCAGGTGGATGGGAAAAGCCAAAGCGACCTACAGCAAAGCCGAACGCAGACTGTAAGCATCCCATCAGGTAGCACGTACAATTAGTTCAACACCTGTCTGCTAAAGATGCGTTTGTCCAGTACACTTAATACTGATTGCTCAATGGAGGCATTTAGAAACCGGTCACTTCTAAACCCCAGATCTCTGAATCAATAATTGATCTTTGAGTACGACCACTGTTTTACATTTCACATCATCATGTCAACATTATGGTACCTTCACACTAGCGAGTGACGAGGCCCTCGTTAGTTCATCTCTTGTGAACATGTAGTTAATGCTTGTGGGTGGGCATTGTCCAGCTTTTTTTTCCTTTTAACTTCCTTTTAATTAATATCAATATATTTTCAGTAAATTCTGCCCAATATGATGCCAGTGCCAGATCTTGCCACACTTTACCTGTTGTGGCTTCTCCAACACACTGGACCTCCCTGATTCATCTTGATACTCTATCCCTGCCTTTTCATCTGGAGCTTTTCACAGCTGCAAGTACTTCACGAATCTGACTTGTTCGATCAGATTGAGAATTGGGGAATTTGGAACATTGCCTCTGCTGGCTTGCCGTCTTCCCATAGTGCATCCTGGTACCATCTCTTCCCCAGGTAGAACATGTATACCTGGCCTTCCACATGATATAAACATGAATCAGATCAAATCACTTTCTGCAACTGCTTCATGGTCCAGTTCTGATGATCACATACACATTGTAGGGGCTTTTGGTGGTGGAAAGGGCTCAGCATGGCACTCTGACCAGTCTTTGGCTGTGCAGTCACGTACACAGCAAGCTGTGATGCACTGTGTGTTACGGCAAATATCTTTCATAATCAGCATTATCAGCAATTTGTGCTAGAGTAGCTCTTCAGTGGGATCAGACCAGACTAGCTCAGATCAGCCTGGCCTTCACGCTCCACTTGCATCAAAGAGCCTTGGGCGCCCACAGTGTGCGCAGTAGAGACAAGTGTCAAAGTCAGGTACACCTACTCATTTGGTAGACCCATCTCCTTCTCTCAATACCAAGGTCCAGTGTGTTGCAGAAGGTCTTCCTTGAAGCACTGTAAACTAACTAGCCTACTTCTGAAATCCATTCTCATGTTATTTGTAGAAAAAATGATAAATGGCTTTTGTGAAAATTTCAATAGCTGGCTGGCTGGATGTCAATAAAACTGAAATAATATAGGTATCAAGGTGGCTATATGGTATGGCTAGGTAGCTGTACGGTATACGGCTAGGCAATTAAACTAGCCTTTTCCTATTAAACCTCTTGATGTTTTAAAATGACTTAATAAAAATGGCTAACAGTTTGTATTAGAGCATGCATCCGGAAAAGTTAAAATAAGTATACGATGGTAAATTCTGTGGTGAAGGTAGCTGGCTAATGGTACGTACAGACCAAATGTGGCGAGAGCATCAAAATGACCAGAAGTCATTCATTTTTTATGTGAACTAGTGTCTCTTGGTGATGAGCCATGGCATGAACATTGGTAGCGCATCTTGAGCAGTAGAGGAGTCAAAAGTAATTTGAGGTCTGGGCAACATTATGGTAATGAGCTATGATGCGGTTTGGCAGCAACCAGTCAGAACTTACAAGTGCTACACTCTCGAGAATATTAGAGAAACAACCGTGTAACCTTTGGTTCTGTTCAAACAGTTCCCAGATAGCCTAAAATGGAGGAAAAATAAATAATTGCGGTTAATAATTGTTTATTAAACTTTATAATTTTCAATGATCCATGGTGACATTAAAAATTTAAAAAGAAGCACGACACTATTTACAGGCAACATCTTCACTAGCATGCTTATTTTTCAAGGGGAATGCAATTCATTGTCTCAAAACCACATCGATTTGACCATTTACAGTAATTAGCCACTAAACTTTGACCAGGACCACATTTTTCTTTAATTCAGGCAAAACACAAAGTAATTTTAATGTTAATTAAATAGCAAGGCTAGTAAATGTGTCCTATAAACAGAACACTGTAATTTGACTTCGCATCAACACAAAAGTCACACACACAAATGCCTTTGATTAGTTGATTTCATTTATTTTCTTATCAAACATGTAATCTATTTTTCATTGTTTTCCTTTATTGATCAATTTCACCTTCGAAAGATTTCATGAGGTTATACCCTAACTTATGGACAGCAGACTTGGCACAAACCGGTTGAAAGTATGTTTGTTTTGCTGCCTCTTTAAATAAAGTTTGCAAGAACGAACTTGTAACTGGCTATTTCATCTGCATCACAGAGCGTCCACAAACTCTGACAGTGTCAGCAGGAAGGCAGCCAGGGCGAATGTTGATGCTCTCTCCACGGTTGGGCTGAATGTACCCTAATAACTAATTTGGTCACATTGGGCATTTTATTCTTTAACATTAGACTTACTGAAAACAGTGCAAACCATTTGGAACAGATGGCCTGTTAATACAACCAACAGCACATGACGTGACTGTCCAAAATTTAAAAATAAAAATTATAATGAATTATTTAAAAAAAAAAAAAAAAAAAAAAAAAAGGGAAGGTTAAACTAGATTGCCCTTACAAACTCAGCTACTCCATGTAATGAACAGACAGGACGTGATGCAGGTGCTGCAGCCGGTCACTTCCAGCCAAGGCTGTCAATCACTTAATTCTCAAGCATATCCACACCTTCCTTTAGTAGAATAATGTTTTAAAAACTCATTTCTAGGGGAAGTTTAAAAAAAAAAAAAAAAAAAAGAAAAAAAAAAAAAAGGTGTAGACATCAGTATAGGGAAAACTAACAAATCAGATACTGTATAAGGAAAGACATTTTAGATGAAAAATGTGATGCAGAAAATTTTGTTATGGAAACACAAGGCTACACGTTGTACTGCAGCCAGCCAGCAGGGGAGCTAACCCTGTGGCGGCTTCACTTTTTAGAGACAATATGCGGTCCATGGTTTTTTATAGTCATTGTATGTACTAGCCACTGCATACCTGGAAAACCCCAGGAAGACCATTTTGGAGATGCTCTTACCCAGTTGTCTAGCCATCACAATTTGGTCATTGTCAAAGTTGCTTGTCCATTTTTACTGCTTCCAACACATCAACTCCAAGAACTGACTGTTCACCTGCTGCCTAATATATCCCACCCTTTGACAGGTGCCATTGTAATCAGATAATCAATGTTATTAATTTCATATGCAAGCAGTGTTCACATATTGGCTGATCCCTGTATAATCCTACTCTCCATGGTCAAAAAGAGTCTCGGGTCCTTGTCAAGGTTTCTTCCTCATGTCATATCAGAAAGTTTCCACTTTGACAACTCTGGGATGCTCATTTGCAATCTAAATCTACATCAAGAGTTCTGTAAAGCTGCTTTGTGACAATTTCCGTTGTTAAAAGCACTAAACAAATAAAACCATATGGAAAGTTCGGTTTAATATTTACACAAACAGGCTGGTTTACAAGTATATTTGCTATGTAGGTGCGTTGTAATATTTTCTTGATGGACATTTGTAACCAGTAGTAAAAGAATTTTAAGTCATGTAATAAGCTTCATGTTGGGATCATGATTATTTTGCTTTTAGGTAATCATGTCTTTCATGCTTCATCATTGCTTTAATATAAAATGTGTTACAACTTTGAGAAAATATAGCAATGAAAATGACGTTTCAAACAAAGGAGCAGTTTTATTAGAATCGGCTGTCGATTCGGTTTTCTGAGCTGGATTAGCCTACATCTGTATTTTATGTAAACATTTTACATTTATATAAATCAAATTGACTTAACATGTCTATATGCTATTTATTTAGCACGTCCAATGTTTGCTGGAGGGTAAAATCCGATTAAAACATGCTTAATGCTTCCTATGCACTATATGCACATACTGGGTTTGCCTGTGAATAAAGATAGAACAAACTAACAAAAAAACTTCATTGATTGACAAGTTGTGAATGGTTATGTAGATTAAGGTAAAGTGGTTTAATGCTGAAAGGCATTAGGATTTCATATCTCACAACCTGCCACAGCTGTGGCCTCAAGGTCTAACACAGATACCCTGGATGGAAAATGCAACTATCATCATGTCCTGATAATGAAGTGAGAAAATTGTCCATTTAGTGCGAGATTATGTTATTGTTAATGTAGGGCTGAGCTTTGCTCAGATTAAAACCCTTGTCAGAAAAGCTTGTCATGGGGGAATTTTCGTAATCCTGCCACCTGTCATGTTTCAAAGTCGAACCCGATTCAGTGCAAGCCAAATATTTGCTTTTATATCAAGTGAATGAACACTGTGACAGATATATGACAATCAAGTCAGCTGAATTACATCCACACTTTCACTGCTTATATGAGTAAAGCGGATATGCTAATATTTACAATATATTCTAGGGCAGGCCTGAATAATTTGAATACTTGTATATTTCCTCATTACCTTGGTATTCGTTTTGTATTCAAAAGACTTGTTTTTACCTTTCTAGTTTAGTGCATAAGTTTACCACATAGGCAAAGAAATAACGGTTTCTCGACTGCATGTAATGCACTGTATGTTGAAATTGGCTAGCTGCTAACATCCAAGATGACGTTGGATGATTTCCAGTTTGAGGACAGTGAGCAGAAGCATTACGAACACAGGTCAGTTTGTAGACAACAAAATGACTTTCTACACGTGATCTATTTGAGATAATTAATGTTGACCGCATCATTCAAGCTGCGACATCAGCACCAAGCATATGCAAGATAAATGTCTCCAGTTAAATTGATTATTAAAAGAGAAGTTAACTTATTAGCTTAGTAGTTGCCTAACAAACAGCAGGATAGGCCATCTTACTAACCAGCTAACTCTGCCATCTAATTGGATAGAGAGAGAGACAGGATAATTTAATACCATTTCAAACATGGATCAACCTTGTGTAAAAGCAAATGCCTTCATCTTATACTTCAAGGCATTGCAGCCCAAAATGAGACTGCAGCCATTAAGTTTTAAGCTTGTTTTGTAGCTCTTGTATTTGTGTCTCATCTGCCAACTCCTCTGCAATTACTAAGGCTGTCAGAGTAACGCAGTAATCATGATCGGGCACTCTTTGCATTTCCATCTTTGAGTCGGAGTCAGACTCTGCTAAATCGGGGAAAGGGCATCTTGTCCAAAATACCCAAACATCAAGTACTATTGCAGGTATGGTAGAATTGTTTCAAACAGTGAAGGTACAGCTCCTTTGTGGAGTCTTCGCTGTTCCTCAGCCATCACATTGAAATCTCCTGTCCAGAAACACCCACTACAGAGGCAAATATTTTGAGTGGGACTGAAGTTGTCTTTATGGATCTTAATGAGCCAGTGAGCCCATACCCAAGGATCGATAAGAACAAGCAGTTCATAAGAACAAGGTCATTAGGGACAACAAAGTTACAGACTGGCAGAGGGCGAAAATGACTCTCCACTGACCGGGATGATTGTCAACTCCTTCGACGGTGACTCAACAACTATAGGATGGCATCAAGTGAACTACAAAAAGAATGGCGAATGGCAGCTAGGGTTAAATGCATGGCAAGAATGGGCCAAAACAGGCTCCTCAGGGTTGGGTTGAAGTCAGGCAAAGTTATATCAGATCATCAATCAGAAGCAAAAAAGAGCCAGGCTGAGGTTTGCTAAAGACCCTAAGGATTGTACTGTAGCGGACTGGCGTATGATTGGTGGGGGATTGGTGATTATCTGGGGGTGCTTCAGCAAGGCTGGAATGGGGCAGATTTTTGTTTGTGCAGGATGCATGAATAAAACCACGTACAAGGTTATCCTGGAAGAAAACCTGTTTCCTTCTGCTCTGACAGTGTTCTCTAACTCTGAGGATTGGGTTGTCCAGCAGAACAATGTTCCACACCACACAGCCAGATCAATCAAGGTGTGGGTGGAGGACCACAAGATCAAGACCCTGACATGGCCAGCCTAAACTCCAGACCTGAACCCCACTGAATGTGAGCAACAAGAAGATGGAGGGTCACAGTCCATCAAACAAAGCTGAGCTGATTGTATTTTTGCACCAGGAGTGGCATAAAGTCACCCAAGAGCAACGCGAAAGACTGATGGAGAGCATGCCAAGACACATGAAAGTTGTAAATGTCCACCAAATACTGATTTCTGAACACTTTCTAAGTTCAAACATTAGTATTGTGTTGTTTAAACTTGAATATGAGCTTGTTTTCTATATAGTAGCAGTGGCCCATTTCAGCAGTATAATGCACCCTGCCACACGGCAAAATAATTGTTCAGGAATGCTTTAAGGAACATGACAAAGAGGTTCAAGGTGTTGACCTGGGCTCCAAATTCTCCAGATTCTGGAGAAAGTTTGATATTTGAACTCAGAGGCCAAACACACACACTTCCTCGGCTAAAGTTGCAAAAATTATTTTTGCACTATTACTACATAGTTGCCTTTACTGGATACATTTTAAATTAAACACATACTCGTTTTACATGTGATTACCGAGTTAACTTCGAACCTGTTGTCAGACTTACCACCATGACAAGTCGGTAAGCTCAAACCTACTCAAAAGCAGACGTACTCACTGGCTATGGTCACATGTAGCCTAACAACCCATTAATAACCTGACTGATCTCTTAATTGGAGTAAAATGGCTCCTAACATAAAACATTTTGTTTTACAAGTTTTAATCTATTTTAAATAATTGCGAGGTGGTGTGGGCATCAAACTAACCTTTTGGATGCAGATGTCGGATGTGAATTGACTACAGTGAAGTAAAAACGTCCTATGGAACCTATATTTCTTGTGCAATTCCCAAACAAGGACTTTTAACGTTGGTGAGATTAGAAGATGAATTATGGCTTTTGAAAGGTTTACCAATGGATACCGAAGGAGTTCCTTACCATCAGGCAAACAAGAAATGCTGAGCAACTTTACTACACTCACAAACTCCTCTTCATGCTATCTGTTTAATAATCACACCTGGATGAAGTTTTACTTAGATGGTAATAATTTATAACCTATTAAACTAAAGCAGTGTGATTAAAACATTCAACACGCTGGCCAGACTACTATTAGTATTAACATTTTTACAACTCACTTCAATTATATACACGTTTGGATCGGATAACAAGCAATTTGAATATAAACAGAGATTGTCTACAGACCGTAAGCAAGATTAGATTTGAAATACTGAAATGTGTAGTCTGAGAAAATCATTTCCATGACATAATACTAAATATAAGGTACTAAAAAGCAGTTATGTAATTGCCATTATGAATTTTTTTTACGTGTACTCTAAAGAGAAAGTGCCCACAAGCAGCTTATATATTTTCATATTTTTAAATAAATTGTTATGCCCCTTCCTCTAGTGTTCCCCAAAGTGCTAGTGCAAGGAAAATATCTAGGAAAGGCATAGGTGTGTATATATACAAATAGACAGGTAAAATGACGGATAGGCATGTAAAGACACTTCCTTGCCCTGACTGGTTGCACATTGGTGTTCCACATCTGTTTGGTTTTTTTTTTCCACCCAATTATAGAGTCTGGGTCACTGAGCAGGTATTTTCCCAAAACTGAGCACCAAGAATTTAGAAGTAGTGTATTTTACTTCCTCAGTATTTGTTTCCCACGCATCAATTATTGGGCGAGTGATAGTTATTTAGATTATATTACATACCTTTCAAAGAATCCTGTTCAGCTCTCATAATATCAATCAGTGAGTTCTCCAGAGAATGCATGCTGAAGCCATCAAATGACCGACTGCGTTCCTGCTGAGAGCCCAGAAAGAACTGTTAGTAATCATTAGAGATTGAGATCCCCCTTTTCTGTTCATTTTTATCCTCCGGCACCTCTGAACTTAGGGATACGCACTATGACAGCTGTCTGCATGCAGTAGTGTGGTAGAGAAGCCATCAGAGGAATGCAATTTAAATTCATTTTATACACAAAGGTAAATACCCTACAGAGTAATGCATAAATGAAATGTATATTGATTAAAATTTCAACAAAAAGTTTAGCAAGAAAGAAAAATGACAACAATTCAAAGGAAATTACGAGCAACATTTATTGAAATAAAAAAAGACAAAGTGACAGGAGATGTTCATCCAAATGAGGCCTATACAGGTGGAGTTCAGGAGATTAAACCAGGGCCCAGATAAACAACAACATACCTTGTTGACCTAAGATGCAAGGTTTTCAGTAGCTATATATATATATATATATATATATATATATACACATACACACACACACACACACACACATATATACATACACTACCAGTCAAAGGTTTAGACACCCCTACTCTTTTTCATAGGTTTTTCTTTATTTTTTTTGCTTTCTACGTTGTAAAACATTACTGAATACATC
>JAQQZX010000012.1:4640591-4670821 GCA_030068355.1 Notoglanidium maculatum | reverse complement strand
GTATCTGTTAAGAAGAAAAGAAGAAGACTAGTACGGCCTTGGTGTCAAGTGATGGGGATTGTAGAAATGCTAGCTTCAATTTGCTCCTAGTTTCACATGTGTGTGTGTTTACATGTGTTTGAGTGCATGTGCGTGCTTTGGGTGAAAAGAAGGAAGGCTAGAAGTAGTAAAGCCTAGCATCTGCTGTCATGGCTATGTAGTGTAGCTGATGTGTAGTGCATTGTGTACTGATTTTTATCAGCCATGAGGTCACCTCTTCTTTCACGGCACAGTGAAAAAGATACTTTAATGTGCTATTGGAAAATGGAATTGGAATTACAGGGTCACATGGAAACCTGTGAAATGATAAGACTTCCTGCTTTCCTAAGTCTTTTAAACTGACCGAAAATGACCGGCAGATGTGATTGTCAGCACAGGTTCAGGCTACAGTCATTTTGAACACAGATTGCAACAGAAGATTACAAACTTCAGAGGTATTGTACCACTAACTGGCGAAGTTTCCATGCACACCTATAGATGCTGTGTATAATCTACATTTATATGTATCTGTCCAGTTTGTCTATATTTTGCATCTTTTATAAGTCTATTCCGGTCAAAGCAAATGTAACTAAACATTTTTACTAAACATCTCAACTAATCTTTGATTTACATCACTATTAGAATCAAAGTGATGCCATAGCCAGACTCCAAAAATGCAATATTGATAATTTTCCCCCAAAATATAGTGATTACATTCATTGTATTTGAATGAAAAAGACCCTGAAAGGAGTACAAGACCTAACTTGTATAATCAACAACAAATTATATGAACTACTGCAGCTAATAATCTTATACATCTGACTCACTTTTATGCAATTTACTCTCCTTATGTTGTAAATGTGTCTAATATCAGCTGTCAAATTTCCAGAGTTGGAATACAATCATGAGAGTTTAGCTGGAGTTGGGGCATGCGCCTGTCACCGCAATCATTTGTTGTAAGGTGGTCATGATAGCTGTTTTAAGTAAGTCTTTTTCTTGTCTTGATGATCTGATAAAAATCAACTGAGTTTAATATGATCTTTAGTCTCATGCTCATGAAAATAGTAACTCTGCAAGATTCCCAGTCTTTGCAAAATCGTAGAAAATTGCTTGAAAACCATTTGGTGTAAGGCCGGCATTAGCATGCACATTATGAAAACTTT
This sequence comes from Notoglanidium maculatum, assembly GCA_030068355.1. Taxonomy (NCBI): domain Eukaryota; kingdom Metazoa; phylum Chordata; class Actinopteri; order Siluriformes; family Auchenoglanididae; genus Notoglanidium; species Notoglanidium maculatum. Next base: position 4,669,640 of record JAQQZX010000012.1, on the reverse strand, counting down.
TTAAGCTTTTAAGAAAACTTTAGCTGTATTGGGTCAGAGACATATATGCTATGGCTATGTTATATCTACTAAAGAGCACAAAGTTATATCTATTATGTGATTGAAATAAACCTCTCAGTTAAATATGATTGAGACTCATAACTTAGGTCACGCTTGTGACCCATAGGCATGGTCAAAGGTAGAGTGGGGCTCAAAGCTAGAGTTGGTTACAGGAGCTGTGTACCTGGAACTATGGGTTTGATCATAAGTGAAGCACATGTGCATGACTAAGTGAACCACATGTGCGTCATATGTAAAGTTTCTTACAAATCATTTACACACATGTTAATATTTTAGTCTTGAAGTGTAGATGTGTTAGTATTTAATCTCAGATTTTTCTTATATATTTCTTTTTTATTTTGTACCTGTGCATATCATTTCTCCTGATCATAATTAGCCCTGATCTCTGTATAGGAAAGTCAGTATTTCTCTTTCTCCCCTGTCGATTAGCGATATTTGCATGAGAAACGATTGTTGTGACAAGGCTGCATGTGTCTCGGATGAAACATTTCTTATACCCTCCATGGATGGTAGCTGTTGTGCAATAAGCAGGATCTAGCTAGTGAAGGGAACCTGGAGAAAACAAAGTAAAAAAAATTTTAAATACTGCATTCAACAAACAGTGGTAATTGTGATGAGGTTGTTTTCTTCGTCTATATAAACAAAAAAGACAAAAAGAAATAAACAGAAGTACTCACAACTTTACATAGCCCAAATGTTTAACTGTTGAGCTACCACTACCACCTTTTGCCACTGTTTTACACTAGATCAGCACTGATACACATATACAGTAGTTTCTTTTAGGTCCAGATATTTGCAGCTGTTATACTGTATATTGTTAAACCATTTGTCATTTGAATAACAATCCATATCTTAATGATTGATGAGGTTTTCCCTACATTCAAAAACAGAATTTGCGCCAGCTCTAAAAAAAAATGCAATGATTCATCTGTCCAGTATGACAGTGTCGATCTCAGTGTGCTTACATTAAAAGGGATTCCTAAAAATATCGTGTTTTTTTCTCAATCAACGTCATTCCAAAAAAGCACTGAGAACATTGTGTTTGTTTGTTGAAAAGTAGCCCCGTGCAAACTATCAATATGAATAAATTCATGAAACAAGAAGGTATCACTACTTTCCTGTGAATCATGATGTCAATTTGGTAAGCATTCCATATGCAATATGTTTTTTGGGGAAAAACTGTAGCATGAGCTTAAATTGAGTTTGAAGACAGCTAGCTTCAGCTAACATTTGACAAAATGACTCACTATACCTTTAATAGTAAGTAAAAAATTAAGTAAGACTATATATATAGCAAGAGCTTAAGTGGAAGATTTGTAATAATATATAATAACCAAAACTAAAAGAAACCAAATAAACACAATAAAATAACATGACATACAAGACTTCCAACAACAGACGGAAACAATTAAACACCAAGAAATGTACACAACAAAACACACAAGAACACTACCTGTGACCCTGATTGATAAAAGCTAAACTATAAAAATGGGTCTTTTGCTGGCTCTTTAAAGAGGCTGTAAAATCAGAGAGTCTAATATCAAACAGAAGACTGTTCCAAAGTTTAGAGGCATGTTAAGCAAAAACACAGTCCGCCCTTTGCTTCAATCTTGTTATTAGAACAGCCAAGACAGCAAAGTCCTGCCTCTTATGTACAACAATTCACAAATATATTCAGGAGCTTCACCTGATAGGTAATCAATTCTAAATTTCACTGGCAGCCACTGGAGAGAGGAAAGCACTTGCCTAATGTGATCCTTAAGTCTAGTCTTTGTAAGTAGATGAGCATCTATATTTTTACCTAATCGAAACTGAGCCAAAGTTCCTTGACCAAGCAAATAAAGCATTACAATAATTCAAGTGAGATGACACAAATTTGTGAATAATCCTTTCTGAAAGAACAAAGCTTATATAATTTTATTTATTAACTTAAAAAAAAAAAACAGGACTGAACAGGTTTCTTGATATGCACTGAAAAGTTTAACAGGGAATCAAAAATAATGCCCAAGTTTCCAGAAAAAGGAGCAAGAGATACCTGCCAATCATGATAATTTTATCCGTAAAGTATATCACATAATATCAAGCAAATGCATTATAAGAGGTTGACAAATGTTACATTTATTAGCCGGCCAAAAGGCAAGTGGAAACTGATGTGTTTGCCCAGTTCCATTGGGAAACATCATCATTGTTCTGTTTCCAGTTGCGAGTACACTGTGCATGCTTTGGCTGCTGCTTCTCACCAGAGACTTGACTTGACTTGACTTTTCTTTTCTCTTTTGATGTTTTCCTGATTTTGTCCCTTTGTGTTCCTTTCAGTGATACTGTGAGCAGCTACACCAATGGAGGTACATCCTGACAGCTTTTGGAGGATTATAATTATTATCATAATTATTATTATTTACTGACGGGGCTTAAAAGTGGTCACTAACATACTGTATTATGGCGAGCTACTTAAGTGCATTAATACAGACTGAAGGAAATAAACAAGTATATAAATTCCATGATAGTAGTTGATTGTGTAGCCATATCATTATCTGCTCTTGAAAAATATTTCAGTGTAGTACATTCTCTTTACCACCTTGACAAGAAGCCACCAAGGCATTGGCCAACATTTTGCCTAAAAGCTGTGGTATCTCCTTGTATCACAATTAAAAGTATATTACTACAGTGTGGCTAACATTTTTTGTTTTGTCTTGACAAGTTTAATGTGAATGCGTGTTCTGCTTACAGAAATGTTATATAACAAGTTTATACTGAACTTTATTTTGCTTGGTTTCATCAATGTTTTCACACACCTGCATGTGCCTCATTCTGAAAACGTTGTCTGTTATCTCTTTTATTTGAACCTTTAGTTGAACTTGTCCACTGGGCATTTATGAATAAAAAAAATAACCCAGGCATAAAATCTGCTTGTCTGAAGTGCCCAGGCTAGTGTTTTGTCCACCCCTGAGCATCATTCCCACTGCAGTAATCCTCCTATAGCACAGGTTTTCAATTAGAGCACGGTGTAAAATGTTACTATAATTATCCACACACATGCACATGTTGAGATTCTATTACCTATGTCAATATTATTTTCTCTGCTATTGGCAATAGAGAAGCACTTATAAAATAAGACAGGTGGTCAGATGTTACAGCTTTCACATTTTTCCTTCTGCTCTCCATCTCTACTCTCCAAAAGCTGCACATCTGATGCCAATCTCAATATGTTACCATTATGCCATTGACAGAAGTGTCTACTTCTGTAATTGCTCTGTGATTGCAGAGCAGTGCAGTGGCAAGAACATAGTTATTAGCAAGCCCCAAATCAGGACCGAACACTCTGTTACTTGTTGCCTTTCTAACAAAAGACACATTGTATTAATGACACTGTAACTATAAACTTGGCTTCAGGATTCGATTTCATAATTCACCTGTTGACGTCGATGATCAGATAGGTACATAGCAAACTAAATGGCCGTGCTCCACACCAATCACTTAAACACACACAGAGGCCCATTCCCCAGTAAGCAAAGATGTGAATCCCTCCATTAGACTTAGGTGCATAAATTATGACATTACAACTGGCATGTTTTACAATCCTGAAATATGTTAAGTACCTGAGGTAGGGGGTGTCCAGTGTGCTCATTTCAGTTCACTTATCTTTATCTCTTCATTTTACAGTTGACCTACTATTTTTAGTGGTGGTTATATATATGCTGGAATTTGGACTCCACATTCCCTAACCGCATGCATGTGGGAAATCAAGCCTTATTACAGCAATTCAGGGCTGGAAGAAGAACGCCGAGAAAGTGAGCTTGGGGAATGGCGGCGAGAGAAAAAGCAGCACAGTCAGCCCACTGCACATCTTAGTTGTCATTCCACGAGCTGCGGGTTTAGTAAACGCATTCAGAACCGCAGTGCGCTCAGCGGGAGGCCCTAAGCGCTGGTATGCTTCCCTGAGCTGTGCTGCTTACTGAATTCCAGCCATTTCAAAATGAGGACCTGCTGTGCTTGTCGCAAGGCTAAAGTCAATTTTTGTTGTCATCCCATCTATAAACATATACTGTATACAGTGGGATGAAATATTGCAGTTATATTTGTTGCATATGCTGCAACATACAAAGCAACACACAGACTACTATAAAAATGACTACACATAGTGCAGTCAAGTGCACTGTACAAAATGTTCAACATGTGGACCAGTTGCTTTGAGTCCATGCTTAATGACATTACTCTGGGTTTAATAAATCACATCTATTTTCCTTCAGCAATTTTGAGCTGCAGATTTCTGATGTGAGTGAGCTTTCCGTGAGCTTCTCTGCACGACAGGCCGGGTTGCGTGGGACGATGAGCCATTCTTTGTGGTCTGCTCTCGCCTTCCCCAAGCACATGTGTTACGTTCAAGGGGAAAAAGAAGGAACAGATTCTGCCGAGTTACAATCCAGACGAGGACAATTAAAGCACCATGCAGATGAACAGGCTGTTTGCTTTGTCCAGACAGTCAGGGGCTTATAGCACAAGTTTAAGATCGTGCTGTGGCATCTCAACTCATCTAAGTAAGTCATTTATTTTTATCACGGGAACTATTTTAAGCCTATCAGATACTAATTGGCCTCAGCATCTGAGACTCATCTAAGGCAATCGATGCCTGCGTCCATCTGAAAGGCAACAACAGCATGTGTACACAATTTCCTCACAAGTGAATAAACAAGAACAAGGACAGCTTCTAAAATGGGGTCAATGTTGTAAAACTGTAACAACAATTAGAAGAAATGGTTTTCTTCTTCAACATCTTCCTATGTGTAAGACAGACATCTGCTTTATTTAGGTGTAACTATGAATCATGATCAACATTCTGAAAACACAGGGAAATGTCATCACAGGTAAATCCATTATCATAAATACAAAAAGAGAGGTTGGTGTAACAATTACTGATGCTAAAATTTGTTAGGTGTGATGGAATAAAGTATTATTAGGGAACAGAAAGCAAATATTCTCCACACAGGATTATGCACTATGAAGAACAGAAAAGGATACATATATGCTGCTTTCAAGACTTGGCCAGATAAAGCACCTCATTCTATCCGAACAGCCAATCTGGACATGACGTGATGCTTACCTCTGCATATAGCCCAAGTAGACTGTATTTTTGCATACTGGGCATACCCAGGAAGTAGAAAGCAGTAAACAGGATATAACATTCGGCTCACCTTTTCTCTTGTATTTTCATTACCATTTTCAACTGTTGATTTAGCATCATTGGTTTCAGCGTCATCATCATCTTCACCTTGTTCTTCTTCACAGTTGCATATGAGAGAATGGTTGACTCATGGTTTGTACCGGCCTTCATACCACTGCAACTCTAAAAGCAACACATTCTGATTCTGGATTGATGGAATATAACGCTGATCCGATAGGTTTAGGTTGTTTTTCCAATTTATTCCAGATCCATGAAAATGCAGTTCCATCACTCAAATGCTTTAACAGATCTCCTCCAACATGACCAAACATTGTAATTTCAATTTGCTAGTTTAAATCATTGCACAAAGTGCATGTATTTTAAGTAAACTGTTTTATTATTTTTAACACACAAATTGCAAGGCAAATTCCCTTAATTGTAACCCCAGACTGTGAAATAAACAAGGCTGAAAAATGTAACTGACAATTATGGTTTTCAAAGACCTGATGTGGGATTTGTGGTGCTTTTGCCAAGTCTGTTTTCATGTTTCAGTTTCAAGTTTCTGCCAGACATAGGCTCCCTGGATCATTCATCAGGACGCAGCCCTTAATGAATAAGAGTCTGAAAGATTTGCTGAGCTGGGAGATGTGTGCATGGCGTTTATTCATTCCCAAACACTACATTCCATATGAACTGCCCTTCTTAATAAATCAGCAACTTGATGAATTATCCTTAAAAAAAAACTGGCTGATGCTGTCGCCATTCATCTTGTTCCCAGTCCTACGACCTTGCTCTGTCATGATGGAGCTGTCTCAGGTCATGCTGAAAAGCCTCCCTGTATATCTGTCCTAAAATATGCCAACACACAACCCACAACCTACGAAGCATTAAGTATTCTGCTATACATTTAAACACTGGAGTTTATGATGAAGTATGGAGAAGGGGCAAGAAAAAAAGAGCAATGTATATGTGAGAGAGAGATCACTTTTTGGCCTGTGATAAACTGAAAAGACCCTGAGTGACTTGCAAGTTAATATTTATAATCAATATGTGATCTTGAATTTTGCAAAAGATTTATGTTATTATTAAATTCTGAATGTACTTTTTTGGTGTAAACTTCTTTCCCTGACAAGTTTGTTTATTGTTATTGGTTAATGGTTTCCTAGATTTGTTCTACTGCCTGCTGATAATGGCACCAGTGAGAATTCTTCTTTACCTAAAGAGAGCAATTCACCAGTAATTTAATTGTGCTTATCATCTCATAGATTGCTAACTAGCTGATTGCTAAGACTCTGTTCATCTGCATCATATAACTACATTGCATTCTGGTACTTTGTGTCCAACATGGAGATGGAGTTCCCATTAAAACAGCATTAGGTGGGTTTCAATTAACCTGCTTAATGTGCATTTTGAAATTGTGAACTAAAAAACGAGCAATGAAAACATGTGAATTTCTAAAATAACTCTCAAATATCACAACAAAGTTTATATACTCACATGTGGTGGTTTGTCAGATGACTCGATATTTTGGAATTGAAAATATCAATGCAATTGAAATCACTGCACCGACATTTATCAGGTCTTGAAAATCTTAGACTCACTGTGCCAACACTTATCAAGTCTTGGAATGACTAACACGAGAAAACCCAACTTTAATCTCGTAACATCCATCAGTGGAAGCATGGAAAATTTGCAATTGTGCTTTGTCCATTTGTTTTTTTTTAAAATCACTTCTATTTTGTGCAAAACTGCAATGGATTCTTAAATGATTATTGAATGTCAGTGGAAAATATAGAGTAAGAAAAGAAACTCTTGCTTGTTTGTTTTAGGAGCCAACAGCAAAACCTGACTGTTATCCCAGATGTGAAATCAACACTGTTACTGCTCTAGCAGATTCCCCCTGTGACATCAGGACTGCACACATCCACTAATTTCTCACAGGAAGGGAACAGGAATTTCTCACCAAAAAAATAAGCACCTGAATCGCTAAACACATCAAAAATATTTCAATATAAAACAAATAAAGACATTAATTTTCCTTTACGATCTGGACCTTGAATGTGTTCGGCCTAGAACCTGAACCGAGCTGAATATATGAATATAGCAATGCACACACACAAACACTAACATGCAAGTGTGTATATACACTGGGGAAGGGGTTGGATAGTGCTTTATGTCATACTAAGTTTAGCTTGGTGATGACAGACTCACTCATTTAACATAGCAGCCGTGATCTATGCTCTATCTGAATGCCTACGATTTCAAAGAGTGTGACCAATACCTCTTAATTTGATATCAAAGAATTTCAATCCATGAATGTCTCACAATTTCGTAAACAAACTGTGCAATATGTACTGTCTGGATGCCCTGACCTGTACTCTACTCTTCAGACTTGTATACCCATGATACTGGATAATCAGTTTGTTATATGAGCTGTATAATCCTCACTTATAATAACTGAGGAAGATTCCATTAGATTTCTCCCTAAAAAGACGAAACCTCTAAACCTGTCCCACTATACCCATTTAAGTATTCACAAGTTTGCTTGTCTGTGACTAGCACTGAATGTGAAATCATCAGGTCATGCTTGTGACGTACCTGTGTCTTTTCTCAGTGTGCCCACAGGTCCCGACTCCTGAATACCCAGGCTGCCCTGGGTGCCGCTGCATGCCAGCGCTCCAAACGGGGCTGGCATCATGCCAGTGTTGGGCTTGGCCAGATGCGTCGAATGCTTTCGGCCCTGGCAGTACACTCGCGCTTTTCGAGTGTGTTGGCTAACAGTCAACGGGCCTGTCACACAGAGCACTGATGATTTAGGAGCCCAAATTAGGTTTTACACTGTGCTCCATTTGTTCCACTGTGTTTATGGATCATTAGCAGCTGCCATTCCCACTTCTGCAGGAGCTAGCAGCCTGATTAACTGACTAACTCACAGTGGAATTAGGACTGATAGAGGAACAGCTTCCTCCTACCTGCTGCATAGATTAGAAATATAAAAGTATTATTTGAACTGGTTTCCAAAAAACCTCCTCATTGGCAGACTGTAGGACCAATAACAGATTAAATTAACAGCCAAGATGTTTAATGTATAGTATGAATACATTTTAATTGCTTAGGAATTTTTACTTATTAATATCAGTATGATTATTATTAGAATAAAGAATAACAGCATTTCACCTGTGACTTGAGGCAGATTCACACAGATTTCACCACTGATCTTCAAACCTGCCCCAGACAACACAAATCTAAAATAATTTAAGCAATCATTTACAAATTTACATGCATTTGGTTATTATTATAGTTATTATTGTTATTATTATTATTAGTAGTAGTAGTAGTTCCAGAATTAGTAGTAGGAAGAGGAGGAAGAGGAGGAGGAGGAGTATTGCTATTACATACCAGTGAATCTAAAAGAGGGTTACTGTTTATATTTGTCAAATGTTAGTGTTTAATGAAAAATGGATTTGAATGTTTGACCTGTTTAGTTGCCAATATGCAAATTCCAGCATTTTACATTTAGGGAGAGTAGAAATGAGGGAAAGTATATATGTTTGAGCCTCAGTTTAATGAAGAGTCAAATTGAGTTGCCAACGATTTAGTGCCAACAACTGGCAAATGTGTCATTCAGGATGCACAATTGTTATTCATTTATTCATTCATTCATATTCAGTAAGTGCTTTACCCTGGTCAGGGACACAGGAGAGCCAGAACCTATCTCTGCAACACTGGCTGTGTGGAAGGAATACACCCTGGATGGGATATGATCTATCTAAAATGATCTATCCATCACCCACATACACACTGACACCTAGGGGCAATTTAGCACAGCTAATCAAACTATTGGCATGTTTTTGGGAAGTGAAAGGAAATAAGAGAAGCCAAATAAACCCAAATGGACACAGGACAACACAGATGAGCTGATAATCAAATGGAGGAACTGTGAGGTGGCTGTATAGTTATTAACTGTTTCCATATATTAATTGCTAATTGTACATTCATAGAAGGAAAATTATTTTCAACTGGGACATTTATCATGTCAGTGAAACTTAACTAAATAAACACCAAAGTCACGTCCACTCCTGCTACCAGTGCACCTGATTTACGCACACACTCGCATGGCCTACACTTCCCATGAATACCCACTCACTACCAACATTGCTGACTCACTCTCGTGCTCTCAATCCCCGGACTTCTGATTGGATGCAGGTGCATCCAGTTAATGCCACACCCAGCACGCACACACACATATATATGTAGTCTCAGTTACAAGGACTTTGTTAAGAAATAGTTTGCCCACATTTGTGTCTACTATCTGCCAAGCCATTTGTTATCTGTATTTGGTTTCCTGATAATTTGACTGTGTTTTGATTGACCCACTGCCTGTTCTTGGATTAAGCCTCAGCCTGATGTCTCTATACCTTTGCCTGTGTTCTTTTAATAAATGAATCTGCATCTGCATTCAGCCTGCTTCTGCCTCGTTGTGACAGATTTCTTTGCCACAACATGAATGCAGCAGAGTCAGAGAGTCTCTAAGGTTCTTTTGCTGCCCAAGGACACTACCTGGGTGACCATGAAAAGCGCCTGAAAGAAATGGCAACCCAAATTCAATAGCTCTCTGCCAGGTTCTCCCAAGTCACAGAACAACTCTCTGCATCTGCCATCTCACCTCATAGGCACCCTCCTCTGCTCGCCAAGCCTGACAACAGAAATCCATCATGATGCCGTGGATTCCTACTCCGGTGCCAGTTATTCATCTATGCTCTAGACAGACTCCCAGATTACAGTAAGATAATGCTTATGCTCAGCCTGCTTACAGGCAAAGCTCTTATGTGGGCTACTGCAGTATGAGAGAGAGGTGAAGAATCCATTAATTTCAATAACACCACTTCTTCTCTGTGCCAAGATTGTACACTCAGACCATGCCTTTGTCATTCCAGCCATGATTTATACTGGATCGCCCAGTAACTTCATGCACCAATCCACTGCTCTCAAGCTTCACCTTCCACTCATCGATCTCAATAACACCATTTGTAGCAGCACCATTAACAGGGGACCTATGGGCAGTGGACTTATCTGCCAACATACTTAACCTCTTTGCATGCAGCTCAGTTGTCTCCACCAGTAAACAGTAAATCTTGCTTATCATCATGGATTCCCCAAACACACTATCATTCTGGGCATACCATGGCTACACCAGCACAATCCCCACATCTCCTGGTACCTGAAAGAGATCTGAGGCTGGTCCAAAAACTGCACAGAGAACTGTATGCAACACCCCCACGGACCTGTTTCATTGACTACTATAGAAAGTCTGGAAATACATGCACCGGTGCACATTCCCAGCGAATATCAGGATTTCATCGATGTGTTCAGTAAAGCTAAGGCTTAACTTACCTCCACATCATCCCTACAACTGTGTTATCAATCTGCTACCAGGCACAACACCATGGGATTTACCCATTATCACAGGCTGAGCAACAAGCTATGGAGGACTATGTTCAGGAAGTGCTACAACAGGGGTAAATTATACCATTCACCTGACCAGACTAAGTAGATTTTTTCTTTGTGGAGAAGAAGGGAGGTCTGAGACCATGCATTGATTACAATCAGATCACTGTGAAGTATCCTTACCCACTCTCGTTGGTTTCTTTGGCCCTAGAACAGCTTCAATCTATCTCTATATTCACCAATTTCAACCTGTGCAGTGCATAAAACCTTATTTATATTCGTGAGGGAAATGAGTGGAAACCTGCTTTTAGTGCCTCTCGGGACACTACCATTACCGAGTAATGCCATATGGTCTGTCCTGCACACCATCAGTGTTCAAGTGTTTTAGAAACGAGAGACTTTTTCTGAGAGACTTTTTGTGGAAATTTGTTATTGCCTATATACACAACATTTTGAAAGTCTTGTGAAAATGGTCCTGTCAAAACTGAGAGGCCATCAGCTCTTTGTGAAAGGAGAAAAGTGCGAATTTCATGTGACCACAGTTTCTTTCCTTGGCTACACGATTGACCAGTATGGTATCTCCATGGACAAAACCAAAGTGAAAGAGGTGACAGAGTGGCCCACTCCTCAGACCATAAGGGACCTGCAAAGGTTCCTGGGCTTTGCAAACTTCTACAGGAGTTTCATAAGGGACTTCAGCATGGTGGCAGCACCCCTGATGGCACTGTTGACGAAGGCTCAAAGAAGCTTTCTCAGAATGAGTCCGCTGAAGTGGCATTCAACATGCTCAAGGAAGCCTTCACTACATCCCCTATTTTGCACCATCTAGACCCCGAATGACCATTCATTATGGAAGTGGATGCATCTGAGACAGGAATGGGGGCTCTTCTGTCACAATGCTTTTGGGATGAGCCCAAAATGCATCCTGTAACTTTCTTTTCAAGAAAACTATCACCTGCCAAAAGAAATTATGATGTGGGTAATGGGGAATTGCTAGCCATTAAATTAGCTCTCAAAGAATGGAGGCATTAGCTTGAGGGAGAAGCTCATCCATTTGTGGTCCTCACTGATCATAAAAACTTGGAATATATTTACACAGCCAAACATCTGATCCCAATGCAAGCAAGGTGGGCTTTATTCTTCAACTGATTCAACTTTGCTCTGCCATACATTTCTGGGTTTATGCATACTAAGGTAGATACATTATCTTGCATGCACCCCAGGAAAGAAGAAAAGAATGAACCTGAGCCAATTTTACCAGCTTCATGTGTGGTTAACACCATCACATGTGAGTGTGACAGAGAAGTGGAAGCCACCCTACCATACCATATTCCAGCCGGATGCCTACCAAGTGGCACCTATGTTCCCCCACTATTAAGAGTAAAGCTGATCACCTGAGCTCATACCTTGCCAGTCACTGAACAGGTTCAATGGTACCTGCCAAACCTTTGAACTCTTGAGAGAAAAGTATTGGTGGCCTGAAATGAATACATATGCGTTCACCTGTTCTGCTTGTGCTCAAGTGAAAGCTCCACACACTTTCTGCAGGAAAACTCATGGCTTTACCCACACCTCAACCTATATCACAGTAGATTTTGTCACTGTCCTGCCCAAGTCTGCCAGCAACACTGTAACTTTCTGTGCCAAGAATCAAGGATACTGGTCCAGATTCCTCCCCTGGGCTGAATATGTGCAGAACTCCCTCAGGCATACTGCTGTCCAACTCATTCCATTCCAATGTGTCCTGGGATACTAGCCCTCTCTTTTCCCTTGGAACACCAGCCCCACAGCATCAACAGCTGTTGATGAGTGGTTCTGGAAAAGCAAATAGGTCTAGGAGAAGTACCCATTAGAGACTCAAGCAAGTGGCAGAGAACAAGAAGTGCTTTGCGGACCAGCATAGAAGTGATGCTTCCCAGTACCACCCTGGAGAGTGTGGCTCTCCACATGGGACATCTGAGGCTTACCAGGATGCAGAAAACTTAATGCTTGGTTCATTGAACCATTTAAAATCCTAAGCCAGGTTAACCCTATCTCCTTTAAGCTTAACCTCCCTTGACGCATTGTCGCATCATCCCCACTTTCCATGTGTCACAGGTGAAACCAGTCACCCAAGGTCCTCTAGACTCAGAGTCTCCTTCTTCCATGCTCACAGAGCCCCTTGAAATTGATGGCCAGCCTGCTTACACTGTTAAGGAAATACTACAGACAAAGAGGCCATCTGCAGCACCTGGTGAACTGGGAGGGGTATGGACCTGAGGAACAATGCTGGATTCCAGCCCACAGGATCCTTGAACTTCTGCTCATCCAAAAGTTTCACTTCAGTCACCCTGATCAACCTGGCCTCCGACCCTGAGGACACCCCCGAGGCAAGCTGTCAGCTCCTCGGCACACATGTATACACAGTCTCAGACACAAGGACTTTGTGTAGCAATAGTTTGCCCATGTTTGTGTCCACTATCTGCCAGGTCGTTTGTTACATGTGTTTCCTGATTATTTGACTATTCTTGTTTTGTGAGTTTTACCCTGTCTCTGATATTCTGTTTGTGCCTAGATTGACACAATGCATGTTCTTGGATTAAAACTCAGCCTGACATTTCTGTACCTTTTGCCTGTGTGTTCTTTTAATAAATGACTCTGCATCTACATTCAACCTGCTTTTGCCTCATCATGACAACCAAATTTTTTAACTGACAAAAACAATTATTGACTTACTTAAATTGTTTAAAGGATTCTAAAAGCTCTCAAATTCTCTCAAAAACTTTGACCTTTGAAATAAATTACTGTTAACAGTGGCCCAACATGTATCTGCTTTTGTTGTTGTTTAAATAATTTAGGACCATATTAAAATTTTCTGATGTTATAATGTATGCAGGGGAAGTTACTCTTATTCAGTGAAACCTAGGTACCCATCTCTATTTTGTTTCTGCTGTGAAATGCAACATGAGGTAACATAATAGCAAAAACATGTAAAATTAATAAGTACTAAAGACTGAGCAGTACTAAAGTACTAAAGTACTAAAACACTGAAATAATCATCTCATCTAAATCTACTATATTGCTAATATATTGCTGAACATATAGTCCTAGTAGTAATTTTCACTTTAATCACAGCTAATTTGGTTTAGTATAACAATATGGCTTCCACTTTCCTGATCTGGGAGCGTCTAAAACAGCACTTGATCCAGCACAAGATATTGTTGTGAAATTTTTATATCAGGTGCTTACAGTGACTTTCACATAATGATGACACAAGATACTAATTCCAGGTTATGAAATCATAATGTGTGCATGGAATGGAGGCAATTTTATTGAACATTTAATTGGCTATTTTGATTTATTATATTGATAAAATAATGCCAAAGTTTTTGTAACAATGTTTTTGTTATAATCCAATGTGCCCTCCAGTGAATGAAACATGCTAATGGTTTGATAGATGCTTATATGCTTTTGCTTTTGACTCACTTTAAGTAAGTTCACTCCTAATCTCCGAATAAGATGTCTTCTCTGATGTCCTCTGTGCAAAAACAAACAAACAAAAAAAACCAACATTTTTTGTTAACCTGAAGGGGGTGATATAAATTCATTACTTTATCAGGTAACTATATAATCACTTACGTACTTAATTACTTACTCAATCATTTCATTGTTTAATTAAAACGGCCCCTTAATTTAAATTCATTCATTCATAATTGGTGTAATACTTATGTGCTCAATATTGGTTTCGAATAACATTCTAAAGTAATTTGAGTATATTAACAACATCCAAACATAAATTTCAGTGTGTTATATTGTGGTCATATTTTGGACATACTACTACTCGCTCTAGCTGATATCATATTGGATAAGTTCTTAAGTCTGCTTATATCTGAGATTTTAATACTAATGTAAGCAGTTTCTGCATTTATTTCCCATGAAATGTGCATAATTTTCCTCTTAATATGTCCTCAGTGGAAATCCAAAAAAAGAGAGAAACCTACAATATCTTTTTGTTTAGTTTTTCTATACATATTTACAATTGAACAAATATAAGGATGTCTAAATAAAATGTATAGTAAATATATAATATGAAAAATTTCATTTGGAGGAAAAACTGTGACTCATGCTAAACTTATATAACAATTTACTAGATTTTCAAAAAGATAAATAAGGGACATAAACTGTGGTAACTTTACATGCCAGTGGGTTTAAAGGGAATAAAGAAATCATAGAAAACTAAGTTTCTCAGTAAGTCTGACAGATTTGTTCCAGACAAGGCAAACTTTATTTTCATATTTTTAATGAGAACACTGATCTGCATAAGCCAGAGGGGTCTGGCTCTCTGCAGGACTCCTCTGTTCCAGCCACTGTTTTCCCATCTTCCCTTCAGCTGAATCATTAGCAATGCCCTTCACTACTTTGAATTTCTAATGAAAAATAAAAGCTGCTTAAATGAGTTGAGTGGGTTGATATGAAGAATTTATTAAGTGCTCTGAGAGAAGAAGCTATTTGTAGGAGTGAAAGGGCTCACAGAAGAAACCAGTCTAAACATACTACACAATATACACTGTACATACATTCCTGGCACAACTAGATATTAAATAATGATACAGAATCATTAATAATCAACACATAATGTGTACAAATCATAAGAGTGACATATTGCACTGAGAATAATAATAATTAGTAATACTATTAGAGTGCTATGAATAGTGATAACATGGTGTAGTGAATTGACCGTAGTTGACATCATGATATCATGTTATCTGAAAGCAAAAAGCTTTCTGTTATGTTTTCTTAGTTTGTATTGGCAACTAGGTTATGAGCCCCTTTTATTCTCTTGATAAATTAACATTTTTTCAGCTCTAAAGTTTTCCAAACAATTTAACATCTTTCACTGGTACAACATTACTGAATTACATCATATAACACAAAGGAATGTGAGGTTGGAAGAATACTGCTTTTTTTTTTTTTTTAATTTTACTGCTTTGGTTTGAAAGTGCTTACTTTACAAGTATAGACTCCCATATCTGCACTTTCTCTTCTCCCTCATTTGCTCATATGCATGCTCTCTAATCATGTGCATTGACATAGGGCAGTAAATTCTGATTTCTGTCCAGCAAAAAGCTCTCTTCTCCCTTTGCACTGCCATTATCTACTCAGTCAAATCCACACTTGGCCTGTTTTTATGCGCTGCACACAGGCTGGGTTGGAATCAGCCACTATCTTTTTGGGCACAGAGCTGTAAAGCAGCTTCCAGCCAGCCATTTCACCACACGAGCTGAGCTCTGGAGCCAGGGGCTGGTCCTGCAGTCAGCAAAACACAACCATTAATATCAACTTTGGTTTCAATTTAAAGTAAGGAATGCAGGCTGTCCATATACGTTAAACCCTGATGGGAAGTGAGCGCAGCTGCAGAAGGATTATGCCTCGACATACTTACACACCATTCATGCAAAACCATTTTTGACAGGAAAAACCAAGGAAGTCCACAGGGATTTGGGTTTGATCCCTCTCCATTGTCACTCCTGGGGTTTAACCACTTTCACTGACCTGCAGGCTGATCCTCTAAGCTTTGGAAGGAGCTGTAGGCTTTTGACAGAGACTTACATTTAGGTTTAGATTTTGTAGCGTTTGGCAACATGCTTATCAAGAGCAACTTACAAAAGTGCTTTGTTGTCTACTTGGAAAACAAATCTCTGAGCTAGTGCAGATCTCCCTGGTCTGCACCAAAGATACCAAACAAATAAAGGCTTTGCCAGACAAAAGAGTCAGTGCTGATGCACACGGTATGGTAATAAATAGATTACAAGTGGCATTTTGTTTCTTTTTATCGTTAAGTGCGTGTTAAGTTTTCAGCTTCAATTTTTTTTTTTTTTACATTTTTCAGATTTTTTTTTACATTTAATGGGGCACATTTATCAGTCTTTTAGTTGTATATTTCACCAGATTTACAAAAGTTTTAGGAAAGCCGATTTTTTTGTACTTGTGTATGTATGTTGATCACATGTAAAGTGCAAAGTGTAAAATGATTTTTTAAAATGCCCACAAAACCCCTTAAAAGGTCAAGTACAAAGATGGCTGGAAACACTTATTGATGCTGATTATGTGTAACAGGTGCAAGTGATGTTACAGGGCCATGTAATGTGCTGGGACTGATGGGTAGTGTAGTTCTTCATCACTATTGATGTTGACCTGACACCAAGCATGTCACACAGGGAAACTGGTAATTTTAAATTAGTTAATGTGTCTCAGCTGATGTGCTGGAAGTGTTTCACACTGATTTATAAGCCACCTTTTCCCCTCCCGAAAACAAAAAAAATAACATGTCTTTAAAAATCCTTTACCTCAAAAGCGTGACGTTAATCTTCGGTCAGCTGAGGGATTATAGCTATTATGACAGCCTGGCCTGTCCTCTGTTTACACGCCAGAATTTCTTTTGTTCATAACTGAATTACTAGTTTTATTTTTCTAATTTATGGGTTTGTGTTTGGTAACTTTCTTTATTTTTTATATTCTTTAATTAATGCCAATAATATAAAAGGACTGAGTGTTACAAAATGTTCGCGGTGGAACTCTTAATCACTTACTTACTGAACTAGCATGAGGATGTGTTTTTGATAGAGAATTTGGATAATGCTGTCTGCTAAATGCTGGAAACATAATACAAGTAAGCTATTTAAACTCAACAGTATAATCCATTTGTATAAAACTGCAGCAATCTAGGCAAATTATATTATTCGAATTTGATCAAGTCGAGGTTTATATTAGTTAATTTAATATAGACTAACTCAGAGGCACAAGTATGAAAAAAATGTTTTTGTTTTTTTTAAATATTGGGTAATATGAAATATGTGTGATGTACCAACAAATCTGATCTTATCCAGTTTAGGAATGGCAAATCAGCACCGCTGTTAGCAATAATTCATCACCTAGTTACCTTTATGTTATGTATGTTGATGTATTTTGAGTTAGGGTTGAGTTAGTGTTTATTTCTCTCTCTCTCTCTCTTGCTCTCTCTCTCTTGTTATCTCCATGACTTCATGCTTTTTGTATACTTAAGATTTATACTCTTTTAGTGTTTGGTCAGCTTGTATAATTTCCTAGATGTCAGATATTGTATATTTGTGATCTGTAATCACCCGATAATTGTAATCACTGTGACTGCCTGGAAACATTGGGGCTGAGTGCCATTTATTTTGGGATCTTGCCATCTTCTTCTGTTTTTGGTTAGGCAGGAAGGAGGAGTATACTTTCTATTTCCTTTAGTTCTGTTTGGACTGGGGTAGGTGATTTGGAATCTTTAGCTAATAGTATTTTATTTGTTGTTCTGTTGTCACCCCAGCACTATTTTCTTGTGGCAGCAGGCTTTCTGTCTGTGTTTCAGTAGATAAGCAGCAGAGCAAATGAGTCCAGTGTTGGTGTCTCTTATTTATGGTGCGGCCACTTAAAAACTGTTTTTTAGAAAAATAAAATGGTATAACATTTCATTTAACAAAATGAAACTGATTTTTGGTTTGTCCCTCCTTGGAAACCCTTAAAGAAGAGGTTGTAAACTGGGGGACTGGGCTGGATGCAGACCCAGTATTTCACTCAAAAAACTGCTACAGTAAAGGAGCAGATCAATGTAGCCTATGAAAAAAACATGGCTGTAGTTCAGAGATTCTAATTTTTAAACATTAACCAGCCTGGCTTCAGTAGCAGATTCTCTTTTGCTGTTTCTCTAATTACATACATTTGTGTAATTTATATAGCTAAAGGTAGCAAACCAGGCCAAAGAGAGCTAGAAAGGTCAGAAAGTGACGTTTCAATAGACACAGAATGTTTGAAAATGAATGGACAAAGGCATTTGAGTATTCCACCCGCTTCAAATTCAAAACAGCTGTGTCTCAGTAGAGGTGTGCATTAGGAAAAATGTTACAGGAGAAGGCAGTTTTTACTTTAATATAGGCAGTCAAATATGCTGGACAAAAAAAGGCCATGTTCATTAACACGGGAGTGTACAGCTTGCTCATGTCGCTCCCCAAGATGCATTTACAAGATTCATATATTCATCTTCAGTAACCTTATCAGTGTCGTGGTCAGTGTAATATTGGTTTGAATAATTTGTTAATATTCTGAGAAACAGAACCAACTGTGCCGGAAAATATCGTCGGAAAGTATAAAAAATAATAACTGTGGGAGTGGGTGGGATTGATCAAATGTTCTATGGGAGTGGGCTTGACTGGAATTAAACAAACAGTTCATGGTTACGGCTAAAATGGTCATGTGAAGTGGTACTATGAAACAAAATATAATCACTTTGATTTGTCTTATTTAGAGCCATGAACTTATCATTAATGGTTAAGCATTAAAAGGCAAATGCTGTTACCACCAGTCATGAAAGTTACTTATCCAGACCTTTGTAAGCAAGAAATTTAAAGTTACTCAACCATTCTAAGTTTTAGTTGAATCCCCTGGCCTAATTGGTTTCCCTGAAACCCTACTAAGAAGCTAAAGAATCGTTAAGTTTCCCAAGAACCCTTTTAGTAAGCATGTCCTCAGCACTACACAGTTCCCTTGGTGGTTGGTCACTTATCATGGGTTTTAGCTAGCGTGCTTCAGCAGTAGGAATCAGTCCAGCAATCTGACTGGCTGTGGTTGTGTTGAATTGTTTTCATTAGTGGCTGTTCATGTGCGGTTTTTAAAAGCCAGTGTCCTCTGTGGATGTGTGTATTTTATGATGTCCACACTGTGATCTATTCCGTTGATTCTTACGACACATAATGTACTGACTGCCTAGACCTGAAATTCAAGTTTAATATCAATGAATAGAAATTACTTTTAATGCAAGATCAACAAGTGGCACCATTAAGTGGACTATAAATGGGCAAAATATATAGTATTCTTATGTAGTAGTATACACAAGTGCTCTATGGTAAATACCCAACTTGATAAGAGTCAACTGTGTTCCTGTTCCTGCTACGTACAGGCACGGGGGGTGTAAATGTTCTTTTGCTTTCATTTAAACCTGTAGTGTAAAGTACAGAGTGGAATTTAAGTTCTGGCTGCTTTAACAGGTAAAGAAAACAACAGCAGTGTTCATAAGCTGTGTGGTTAACCTTAATCTGGAAAAGCCAGGAGATGGCTTGGAAAATGCTCTAAGAATGCAATAGGCACGACAGTTATGAGCCAGTTCAGTAAAGAATTATTGACCACGCCGAGATTATTTATGTTTGTGTTTTCATTTTGCATTCATTTTTCTTTATATCCTGGATTAGTCTTCCGGGAATGTCTTAAAAATGAGCACCACACATATTTCAGTTATTGCCAAAAAAGAAGAAGCATTCTTCTGCAGTTCAATTTTGGATTTGCGGTGATGGATCTCATTCACAGAATAAGAGCAGGCCTTTGAACAAGTAAATGAAGAGAGATGTGCAAAATGATGGTCAGGAGTGTGTCATGACTTGGCTGATGGTTAGCAGCTGTGACTCACACACACACACACGGCCCCACGCATGACTTCAACGACCCAGAGACGCGAGTGTGACTAAAAATACAAGGAGAAAAAAAGAGCTAATAATAACTCAAGCATGAGAGGAGGGGAGGGCATTGCTGCTGAGATAAGCTATGGGCCGTACATGCACTTGGACCCGATACGGCTGGGGTACAGAAATTGGTACCAGCTGCCGAGCCAGGAAAAATGTTGCTGCGGTAAAGTGAAGGTGTCCAAATATGAGGAATTAATCAATCACTCATAAAATCTGGCCACTTAAAAAACCTCAGGCACTTCATGTATTTATTTCCATTTACGCAAAACAGCTCTGTCTCATCCTCCTTTTTTTCTTTCATTTTATCTTGTGTGGGGACTTTATAGTTCAATTTTGTAGAATGGTCTTGAGATGAGGGGTAGATATGAATGCATTGTGAGTCACTTTCCTGATGGTTTCGCAGCAAGTGATACAGAGTTTGACCCACTATTGCTATGAGTAAATAGCAGGAGAATAGCTGGAGACTATCTTCACTCTTAATAAAGCTTTTGGTTTAATAAAGCGTTCTTAAACTTCTCTTTTCTAGGGCAGTGATGACTATACCTCTTCCTTGAAATTCACCTTCCTCCTGAGTTCAGGTCCATCTCAAAACCCTCAAAGAAGCCACCTTATCTGAGTGACCAAGCAAACGCAAAGAAACTGGATATTTGGAGGAGATTTGTATTTAGGAAATTAGATCTTTCAGAAAGTAGAATGTTTTTCTTCTTCAAATTTGTATTAATCTGCATCATACTTGGACAGAAGAAAAACTACAGAAAACCTGAATAGGACAAAAAGAAACAGTGATGTTTTTCCTCACAGAGAATGAAACACAGTTAATTAATATAACCAAAAATATAGAATTTAAATTTATTTGGGTAGATACAGTACACACACACACACACACAAAAAAAACCCAACAACAACAAACAATCCAAGACAACATTTAAAAGGTTTTTTGAGATTGTGACTGTGGTTACGGGCATATTCAAGGCTATCACTGGCTTGATTTATTTGCCCTTATTATTATCCATAATATAGCTTTGTGACACAATTTATGCTTTATCCTCATCTGGGTCATGGTGGATCTAGAGCCTATTCTGGGATCACTGGATGGAATGCCAGTTCATTGCTGAGCACTATGCACATACACATTCACACCTAGGGTCAATTTATCTTAGCTAATCCACCTACTAGCATGTTTGGGGGATTTGGGAGGAAACCAGGGAACCAACATGGGGAACCCATGTGGACACAGGGAGAACATGCAGAGAAAAAAATCCACACAGAGAGTAACCTGACCTCAAGGTCAAACCCAGGACCCTGGAACAGTGAGGTGGCAATGCTACCTTCTGCACCACTGGGCTGCCATGATTAGTGTGTATGGTTGTCAGTCCCAAACTCTGACAGACTGACCATAAACTTTGGACTAAACTAGCTGGCTATGCTAGTAATCACTCACAAAATACCATTAGCTAGGGTTGATGGGCTATAACTTGCATGAACATCTGCTAGGAAAATCTATTGCTGCATTCAACTAAATATAGTAACCTTCCAGGAATTCCAGGAATTTCCATCCCCTGGCCAGGAAAATCCAAAGTAAATGTTCACAGCCCAGAGTTCAACATGGGTATTCTCAACATAAACAGTAAATAAAGTATCACTTCTATACTTTTAAATGAGATAATTGTATGGCTTAGTACACCTTTATATATGTATGCTTTAAGTATTGTTTGCAGTATTAACCCCCTTAGGGTTAATGTTAAGTTTTCCAACATGTACATAGTGACAATCAAAAAAATCCAATGACATTTAGATGCATGCAAAAGTCATTGCAACTTAAAAGTATTCTGAAGAAAACAAGAATTCTGTCTTTAAAGTTTTAATAATGATTTTAATAAATCATGCTTAATAAAAAAAATGTAAAAAAAAAAAAAATAAAAACAGTTTTAATTTCAGGTTGTCTCTAACACAAGATCTTTCCCATTGAGAGCATTAAACACATGGCCTAAGTTATTTAACGATATGGAGTGAGAGCTATAGGAATGTTGGAATGTTGATTCCACATCTTGATCTTCCCAGCACAGAGACAGCTCAGGTAAGGAACGTGAGCTCATGCCTCTTCATTGCCTCCAAATTATTCAGACATTCATGGCAGCCTCTGTGAGTGGTGCTTTGAGAGACTCCCAAACATTCCTGAGGTAACCAAATCTGACTCCCTCGCTTAATGGGCCTTTTTTAAAACAGAGTGAGGGGTGCAATGACACTCAAGTTGATGACTCATGCAATTCTGGCTGAGAAAAAAAAAGTAAACACAAGACCTAGGACGTACACTCACACACCACGTAAAAGTCTACACATTCATACACACAGCTTAGCACAGTGTGGGTCTTTGGTTTATTGGTCTGGAGCTGCTGCACATGTAGCTGAGTGAAGCCTCTGTTTACGCTAATGTTTTATTGGTCTATAAAATATTATTCAGAATCCCACGGGTCTTGCATAACTTGAAAAGCCACAACTGCAGGCTGTTAGCTTGTCATACAATACCATAGGGGAATCACTAAATTTCCCCTGTCCAAACTAAACAAAGTGATTTTAAAAGCAAGAATTCTTGACCTGTTGATTAAAGATCTGGATATAGCAGACTGTATACAAACATATATAAATGAATTACCTTAGCATGATCATATTGCAGTTATCATTCTCACTGGTGACATTACCAGCCATGTCAGCTGAATGTGCAGGTTAGGTGTAAAGAATCAGCTAATCTACACTTTTCTAAGGAAGTAAAAATAACAGACCAATGTCTAGTGATAGACCAGATTTAAATGGTGCTCGTTTACTGTGTACAAACTAAAATTAACAATTTGTTGGAAATTGTTAGAGTGTGTTGTTATTCCAAAGGTTTAGAAGTATTATAAAATTAAAACTAGAACATTGCACCAGAATGCTCACCCAGGTTTATTTTCATTTAATTTCAGTCATTTAGAATTCCGACCAACAACCAAGGTTTCTTCCTTCACACCATAGCTACCAGTCTGGTAGCATGAAAGCATAGACACCATATGGAAAATATTTAGACAGTTGTGACAACTCTGTATCAAATTACAAAATCTTTAGCACAAAGATCGTAGGACAGAACGATGACACAGAGTGTAGCATTGCTGCCTCACAATTCCAGAATTACAGGTTCAAACCTTGAGCTTGCGTTACTGTCTGTGTGGAGTTTTACGTGTCCTCCCAGTGGCTGCTTGGGTTTCCTCCAGGCTCTCTGGATTCCTCCTATCTCCCAAAAACATAGTATGTTGGATATGATCTCTGTGAATGTGTGTGCATGGTGCTCTGCAACATACTGATATCCCATCTGGGAGTGAATTTCTGCCTAATGTCCAGTGTTTCTGGGATAGGCTCCAGATCAACTGCTACCTTGACCAGTAAGGGTCATTGCGATGCAAAAATGAGCATCATGGAAATATGAGTCACATCATGGAAATCAGCATTCTATTAATTATGCATCTAATGCAATTGCACTGTTTGAACTCCAGAGGTCCCAATCTCTGCAACTCAAAGAGTAAAACTACATTAAAAGCACACCGGTCACATGAGCGTCATTACTGGGAATCATCTGCAGTTGTAGTGAGCAAGTGACCACCTGCTGCAAACACAATGACCAACACATATTATAGGTTATATGGCTACACAACCATGTTATTAAACCCTTAAAAAGAGCTCTTCAACAGTTTTTAAATGACACCAGTCCCGTGATGCAGAAATCGGACATTTTATCTGTCTTTGGAGCTTTATTTCCTCAGGTGTTGCTGTGGAGCTCATTATAACTCAAATGACCATTTCCCTCAAGTCAGAGGATTTGTTTACTATAAAATTTTTTGGAATAATTTAGCAATTTGTTTATATTTTTTATCATATGGTGAATCTGTAGTACATATTGTTTATAATAAACTTATAATGATAGAAATTTTTATTTTATTTAGTTTTATACTTACAAAAAATACACATTGAATTCATTGAATCATTGTTTATGATGATTGAATCATTGATTATAATTGCCTACACCCTTACTGACCAGAAAAAAGTGTTACTCATGATTATCTAAAGAAAGAATGAATGAATTAATGAATATAAAAAAGTCTGTAAATTATGGTACACTAAAAATCTTTTGTTGATAAATGCATGGATTTTAAACCTGGCACATATTGATGCAGTTGATCGTCTACTGATGTTCAAGGAATCAGTAAAAAATCATCATTGAAAGTTTTCCATGTTAAAAAAAGTCAGAAGTTGAACATGTGAGATACAAAGTGAGAATTCATATGTATGTTGAATGTAAGATGAGAGATTTAGTATTTGATACTATGATTACAATAATCCCTAAATAAATCCCAGCCACTATTACTGCAATAATAAAACTCATTACCTTACTCTGCTATGGCCACATAATAACATCAGGGGAGACTCTCAGACCACTGACCAACTTATTTTAGATATATTCTGTTTCTTTTAGCTGTGAAATAAATAACTGACAGTGTCATGTACTCCAAAAGCCTTACTTGACCATTTGCGCAGGCATGTGTACAAGCATGAAACAGATAAACACTGATTTTGATCTGCTACTGTATGTAATAATAAATGAAACAGTTTGAGAGAGTGATCGATTCAGGGACATGCAGGATTATAAAAATAAAGCCAGTGAATGCCATTGCATACTATGTAGTTCATTTTTATGATAATCCGTAACATTACTTATGTAAGTATGTTTGAACAATACAAAGCCATAGACGTTCCCTCACTCACTTGAATTGTCTGAAATGTAAACATATCTAACTGTTTGGAACCAAAACGGACTTTTAAGACAGATACTCCCTCAAGTTTTATGTGTCCTCATTGACTGGGCAAATCCTTCATAGGCCACATATATAAATAGGCCAGGAGTCCCAGCAGGAAGGAAAAACAGTTGCAGTTCTAAAAACGTAAATGATTCCAAAAAAGGAAACAATACGAAAGAGCAGTGATGGAGATCTTCCATGTCAGAGAGATGGAAAGAGAGAGACCTTAACATGCTGCAGTGCAACAGTCATAATCCCTCCTAAAATAACCACGCACACAGCTTTCCTAATGCTTTTTAATGTCACAATGCAACAAACCCCACACACCCTTCTTCATTCGGCATTCACCTGCTTATACAACAATAAGAATGTGTGAGCTTCATACACTTCACTGGAATGGCGGAGCAGACAGATGGCCACCTGAATACAATAATTATCACATATCACTGTTGGACATGTCTCTAATATTGCCCCTACAACAATGCCAAAGATTCCAACCTATATACCCAGAGATACCCAGAGATAAAATAAAAAAAACAGTAGGGAATCCTCTTTCTAGCTAAGGCTACAGACTTAAAGCCATGCTAGTCTATTAGAATTATTACTTATTAGATAGTATTAAAATTCATATCCATAATTTATAATAGTGATTATTATTTATAATAATATTGACAATCTTTCACAATTGCTGATTCTTCATATACACTAGGTATAGCTGGCTCACCAGAAGGTTTAGTAAATTGAATAACATTTAACACTGATGTATGAATTGGAAATGTACAATTTAGACTATCAATCAGTGGATTGTTGAGCTACATACATTCACCTACATATATCCTCAGGCTATTCTGGTTGGGGGCAGGAATGCCAGTGTAAACTGTCAGCAGGAAGTAATGATAAGGGGTGAACTTTCACCTCCAAGTCAGGGGATCGCTCATGTGACTTGAGCTTGGGAGTACATGATCTCCCACCATTAGGTGCCTGCTGTTAAAGTTTCATGATGTCGTTTGACTATTTCTGGGTCATGGTCTCAGCTGGATGCACCATAACTCTCTCCTTTTTCTCTTTCCCTCTTTTTGCTTGTGTATCTTTGCTGCAGCACATGGCCTGGGTGCACTTCCTGATTACAACACACCTGAACCTCATCTCCTTACCGCAATTAAACTTCAGCATCACTCTAGAGCTCCACCAGTTCATTTTACCAACTATCATGGCAGCATGCATTCTCTGCCTCTTTTTTACTCACTATTTTGACAGATGCTCTGCCTCATTCTGGTTTCTCTCCTTCTCCTTTGCTTCAGGAACCTCACTTGCCGTTGCCATATCAGCCAGCTCTCCACCTGCACGCTGCTTGCCTCTTGAGTCCAGACATCCCATTTTTCCTGTCACCCTTGGTTTAACCACACTTGTTCCCTCCTGAAGTGGTACTTTTGGTGGCCCAATATGGACTTGGAAACCTGCTCCTACGTAGCAAGGCCTCCCACCAGTCCCCCTGCCAGCCTACTACATCCCTTACCCGTCCCTAGCCACCCTTGGTCGCACATTGCTCTTGACTTTGTGACCAGGCTACCTTCTTCCCAGTATCACACAACTACCCTAACTGTCCATGACCATTTCTCCAAGGTGGCACATTTCATAGCCCTTCCCAAGCTTCTCTGAGCCAAGAAAAACACTGACCTGCTTACCCAACCCCTTTTTGCACCTTCATGGCATCCCTTCAGACCAGGGCCCAGGTCATCTCACAGGTGTGGAAGTCCTTCTGCCAGGCCTAGGACCTTTTGTTAGCTTCTCTTCTGGCTTCTATCCCAAGACCAATGGTCAGACAGAGTGGGCCATCCAAGATCTGGAGGTTGTCCTATGCTATGTTGCTGCCAATAACCGTACCTCTTGGAGCACACACCTAGCTTGGATAGAGAATGCCACCAATTCCCTCATTAGCTCTGCTTCTAGCATGTCCCCTTTCAAGGCCACCTTAGGGTACCAGCCCCAAATCTCTTTCTGGCCCACAAAGATGACATTGCCATGCACTCTATCCAAGACCATCTTTGTCAGTGCTGTAAAGTGTGAAAGGATAGTTGGGTGGCCCTCCTATGCTCAGCTGACCACAACTGACATCTGGAAGAGCATCACAGGACCCCGGCTCCTAACTACCAGCAGGAACAGAAAGTCTGTCTCAGATAGAAAGAATATGCCCTCAATGCCTAGTCCAAGAAACTCACCCCAGTACATTTGCCCTTTCAAAGTCAAGAGCACCATTAACCCCTCCTCTGTCTCCCTCAAACTGCCTAAGTCTCTACACATCCAGCTTATATTTCACATGTCCTTACCCAAGGTGTGTGTGTGTCGTGTCTTTGTAGCTGCACCTTATTGGCCATAGCACAAAACTAACCAGTGCAACTTAACACCTGACCCGATATGATGGGTCACATATAAGCTGAACTGCAAACTATGGGAAATACGAACTCTATGAATTATACAGCATTATATAGTAGTCATCAGATACCCGCACATTTATTTAACAGTACCTAGTAGCCATTCTTTTAATTTTGCTCAATTACTTTGTTAAGTATTAAGTGAGAAATATATCATGACAGGGCATGCTTTTATTATTTATTATTACTGTTTATTGTCACCGGAGATTTCAACCATGCAAATCTGAAGTCAGTGACGAAATTCCAGCAGCATGTGGACTTTGCAACGAGAGGGGCAAACGTGATGAATCTTGTTTACACAAACATTTCCGGCGTGTACCAAACAGAGCCCCACCCCCACCTTGGCTACTCAGACCACATCACTGTTATGCTAATGCCAGCATACAGGCCGCTCGTCAGACGCACCAAACATCTCTGCTCTTCAGGATTGTTTTGAACACACTGACTGGCATATGTTCAGGGAGGCTGCAACTGAAGGTGACAACACCAGCTTGGAGGAGTACACATCATCAGCGACTTGCTACATCAGCAAGTGTGTAGATGATGTGACTGCCTCCAAGATCATCATCACACGATCAAACTGGAAGCCATGGATGACTGCAGAGATGCGTGAGCTGCTGAGGACCCATGATTCCGCCTTCAGAGCAGGTGACAAGGTGGCCCTAAGAACAGCGAGAAAGAAACTGTCCTAAGAAACTGTCTCGGGCCATCAGAGCAGCAAAGCGTGCACACGGCCAGAGAATCCACAGCCACTTCCAGGACAGCGGCAACACACGGCGCATGTGGCAGGGCCTCCAGGCCATCACTGACTACAGGACAACTACACCCGCTTGTGACAGTGATGCCTCCCTAACAGATTCGCTTAACAACTTCTGTTCACGGTTTGACACACAGAATGATGTAACAGCGAGGAAGACCAACCCCTTCTCACAGCGACCAGGTGCTGTGTCTGGCCACTGCGAATGTGAGGAAAACTCTTCGCAGAGTTAACCCACGGAAGGCTGCTGGACCAGACAACATCCCTGGGAGAGTGCTTAGAGAATGTGCAGACCAACTGGTAGATGTTCTCACTGACATCTTCAACATCTCCCTGAGCACTGGTGTTGTCCCGAAGTGCTTCAAAGCCAGCACCATCGTTCCTGTGCCAAAGAAGTCTTCATTGTCCTGCCTCAATGACTATCATCCCGTTGCACTCACACCCATTGCGATGAAGTGCTTCGAGAGGCTCATCATGAGGCACAACAAGACCCTGCTGCCTCCCTCACTGAACCCCCTGCAGTTCGCTTATCTCCCAAACCGGTACACAGATGATGCCATTGCCACCACACTACATCTGCCCCTCACATATCTGGACAATAAGGACACCTATGTACGAATGCTATTCATAGACTTCAGTTCAGCATTCAACTCGATTATTCCTCAGCACCTGATTGGGAAGCTGAGCCTGCTGAGACTGAACCCCGCTTTCTGCAACTGGATTCTGGACTTCCTGACTGAGAGTCCTCAATCAGTTCGGATTGGGAACAGCATCTCCAGCAACACCACAATGAGCACTGGGGCCCCCCAGGGCTGTGTGCTCAGTCCACTACTGTTCACTCTGCTGACTCACGACTGTG
>JAQQZX010000012.1:4621894-4640491 GCA_030068355.1 Notoglanidium maculatum | reverse complement strand
TGCACCGTATCGGACTGCAAGACCCTACAGCGGATAGTGAGAACAGCTGAGAAGATCATCGGAGTCTCTCTTCCCTCTATCACTGACATTCTCCACACACGCTGCATCCGCAAAGCCACCAGCATTGTGGGAGATCCCACACACCCCTCACAAAAACTCTTCATCCTCCTGCCATCTGGCAAGAGATACCGAAGCATTCGGGCCCTCACTGCCAGACTCTATAATAGCTTCTTCCCCCAAGCCATCAGACTCCTGAACACCCAGGGACTGGACTGACACACATGCATACACACACACACACACACAAATGTACACTCATCTATCATCTACCTCTAAAATTCTACACATTTTCACCTTAACATTTTTTTGCACATCTTTACCTCTACCATTTTGCACTCTACATTTGGATTAGTCTTGTCTTGTCTCTTGATTGTCTGCACTGTCTCATGGCAGTGTTTTTGTTTTTTTGTCTGTCTCATTATGTCTGCACTGTTTGCACACTTGCACACTTTGCACTTTATGTTGTTTTTACCATGTTTGCACATGTTTGCACACATGCACTTTATGTTGTCTTCTATTGTCTTCTGTTGCACACCTGCACCTTTTGTACTTCTGTTGTCTTGTTTGTAGCACCTTGGTCCTAGAGAAACGTTGTCTCGTTTCACTGTACACTGTACCACATGTATATGTTGAAATAAGAATAAAAGCCACTTGACACTTGACTTATTATTTTTTTAAATAATCAATGATGGCATAGTGTGATACCCCATAGTTATTATTTTTTCTGTAACAGGACATCTCAAAGTTTTTGTTCTTCTTAAACCACGGCATATTTTTTTCATTGATTACATTTTGAAAATTTCTTAAGGAATGACATGTCATACTTTCTATCTGTTTGTAGTTAAAATGAATGTCTGCAAAATCAAGCTAGTTTATCACTTACATTATAACAGCTATAAATATTTGTTCCCTCCATGGGGTCTAAAAACCACAAAGTGCAACAAGGCTAAAATAAAAAAAAGTGGCCATATCACTAAAAACTGGAGTTGACACTGGAACCTCATTCCTTAATATAAAATAAATGTCTCCATACCAAAAACTACACAATATCATTTATTATATGTGTTTTCTTGACAAATAAATAATGTTTATTTTAACATATACGAGGGAGAATCATTTTATACATTTATACATTTAACGGCTTTAATAGAAGTAACTGTGAGCAATTGCACATATCACTTTTCCACATAGTTCCCATGCAAGATGATGCATTTGTTGTATCATTCAACTAGCTTCTGTGTTGCTGCAAAGAAAAGGTTTTTTGGTGCCTCCCAAAGCCAGGTGAACACGGCTTCCAGTTCTGGGCTGTAAGGAAGATGTGCAGGATGTTTAAACCCAAGCTGTTGCAATATCTCTACTGTCACTGCTGCTGTATGAGGATGTGCATTGTCATGGTGCAGAAGATTGCTTTGGACAGCATTCCTCTTCTTTTACAGGTTTAAGTTCATTTCGCAGTAATGCACAGTAATTTGCACTGTTCACGGTTTACCCATGTACTTGGAAATGTGCCAGAATAGGCACCTTCATATCCCAAAAGAATATTAGGATTAGGGTTAACCCTATTGCATTAGGGCACGTTGTTCTTCGATGGTGTAATCTCACAACAGAACTTCCATGTTTCTGCCCTCATGGCTTCCATGCAACTAAAGGCTGAGCACTGCACTATGTATGGCCAAACTATCTAACAGGCAATGTATGAGTAAATATGGTTTGCTAGCTTCTCTTTGTTTTGGTTATTGCATAATTTAATAATTGTCTTTAGTTTTTGATTCTCAATTGTAGATAATTACAAGAAAACATAACAGGTGCACTGATATAAAACTATAATTTGAATTACAGCCAGAACTATTGTCATACATAAATTCTGACTAAGAAAATTTAAGAATTCAACAGTACTTTTATATAATGATGCATTCTTAAACTCATAAATGACATATGACATATTAAAGAAATGACATATTAAAGAAATTCTTAACTCATAGTATTTTTTAATATGGTCCCTCAGCCAACTAAACATCATTATATATGTCATGTATTATGATATTATTTAGTATTGCTAAAAGTTTTTTTCTATATTCTCCATCAGAGTTTATAATCATTTTATCACAAAATTATAATCATTTTCATTCTGATGTCTTGGATCTCTGGCTAGACTATTTAGCAAAGCTTGCCAAGACTTGACTCTCCAAACATAAAGTACAAACTGAAGTTGCTGTTATACTCACATGGCTGTGTGCCTGTACTGACCTGACCTACACTCATTCATTCTAATACAGTGTTATAGGAAGGGTGCTGAGTTCAAGAAAGGGTGTTGATAGGTTCTATGGTACGGATGTCATAGTTATGGGGAAGCATTCCCAGAATTCCTTGGGAGCTTTGACACACATAGTAGCTCATTTCAACTCATTTCAATATTTGAAATTTGTAATCTCTTATTACAGGGTCAGTTTCTGTAAGTGACAATAAAAAACACTGTAAAAACAAAATCACAAACATTGTTTTGTAGGTGCTGTGATTTTTATTGAGTTGTTATATCATCACCGTGTCTTGTGATGATGCATTTGTGAATCTGTTTGATTTGACTGATCTATCATTAAACCGAGCCAGGCTGCACTCTTATCAAGCTGGGTTTGTCAGTCTAGAAGTTGGCATCAATTTGCTGAATTCCCAGCCATTATAAAATTACTACTCTGCATGGAAAACTTTCAGGCCAAGACCAGTGCTGGAGAGATAGAGAGAGAGAGAGAG
The DNA here is from genome assembly GCA_030068355.1 of Notoglanidium maculatum. Taxonomy (NCBI): domain Eukaryota; kingdom Metazoa; phylum Chordata; class Actinopteri; order Siluriformes; family Auchenoglanididae; genus Notoglanidium; species Notoglanidium maculatum. Next base: position 4,637,683 of record JAQQZX010000012.1, on the reverse strand, counting down.
AGAGAGAGAGAGAGAGCGAGAGAGAGAGAGTTAAAAGCAAAAATCATAGGTTGCAGTGCATGGAAGTGCATAAAGGTTTTCCTTATGAACTCTTCTGTATTTTCTTTCTAAAAGGTGTGGCATTAAAATGAAAACTTCTGATATTTAATGCTGAATTGATAATGACTAAATTATAGTTGTAGTAGATGTGTAGCTCAACCCAGCCTTTATTACATCTGGGCCAGAGACTACATGTGGTTTAAAAAGATGGCAAATAAGGGCATGTTTGTTCACAAGGGAAATATATAGAGTTTTGAAAGAAAGAAATTGCTGCTTGAGTGAGACAAAAATATCACTGTATCGTCTTGAAGTTCATTAGATGCACGATGATGGGGAGACAAATTTTGGAAGTGGATTTTATGGGCCAGGGCTTCATGAAAACTATAATTAGATTCCAATTAGATGTTGGAGAGTTTGTGTTGCATTCTTGGTTTTTGCCAGCTACTGTCTCAATATAGTGTAATTAAGGTAAGGGGCTCTGTTCTTGGAGAAAATTTAAGTGTAAAAAATGCAGAAGATTAATGTGAGAGGTCAACCAGCCATGTGTGGTATTTTCACATCCTGGGCCAAATCATCACATCAATTACTTGCCCCTTTTTCACTTCAATGCTGTGGTGCAGATACTGGACTCAGTGCAAACCTTTTTAAGAATTGCTCCACGCTTAAGTCCAAAACTGTTCCATAATGGTATAGGAGCTTAAAAATACACAGTATAAAAATAATAACTGTGGAAGATTTTACAATCTATGTTTCTGGCTTTGAGAACATATTTTGCCATGTAAAGTTAAATCCTTCCCTGGTTATACATGGCACAGTGATACAGTAATAAGCAACAATTATAATGCACTAACGCAAGTTATACCGCAGTGCTGTTGTACTCTTGAATCTGATTGGTCAGAAGGTGTTAAGTTCCTATAACAACAGTTCTGACAATAGTGCCAGCTGCAAGGCAAAACACAGGTGTACATTAATGGGCTTGTTTAATACATTAGCATTTCCATAGTAACAAACTTATTCACAAGGACTTGTATGGTGGACATGCCACATATTTCAAGACTAATAAGTGGATTAATAAATAGTTTATTATTTTACAATGTAAAAATTTATTTGTTGATACAGTAAAGCTGTCTGTTGGGAGATGCCTATATAACAGCACTGACAGTGGAATCTCAGTGCTTTGTAACAGTCTGTAAGTTTTCAACCACTGGACAGTCTTCATGACAGAGGACATTGTGGTTTCTCAATAATATAGATGTCTTACTAACATCAACTGCCCCAATTGCTGCATGTCTGGCAGATATCTCATCATGGATGGCAGCTCATCAGCTGAAACTCAACCCCAGCAAAACTGAACTGCTGTTCATCCCAACTGAAGAATCCCCACACCAGGATCTTGTGATCTCCCTGGACAACTTTTGATCTCGCCTTCGGTCACTGCATGAAACCTTGGGGTAACTATGGACAATCACCTGTCCTTTCCTCTTATATTGCTAATCTTTCTCGCTCATGTCAATTTCTCCTCTTCATCTTCAGAAGGATTTGTCCATTTCTTTCCACAAAGGCCACTTATGTACTTGTTCAGTCCCTTGTCATCTCGAGACTTGACTACTATAACACACTCCTTGCAGGTCTGCCTCTGAGCGCCATTCGACCTCTGCAACTGATCCAGAATGCAGCTGCACGACTCGTTCCCAAGTTCTCCCACACCACTCCATTGCTACGCTCCATCCACTGGCTTCCTGTAGCTGCCTGCATCAGATTCAAAACACTGATGCTTGCCTACAAAGCAAAATATGGACCAGCACCCTCCTACCTCAAAGCACTTATCACACCCCGTTCCCTCCAATCCTCCAGCACTGCTCGACTGGTTCCACCATCTCTCAAGGTACAAGGAAGACATGCATCTAAACTCTTCTCTGTTTTGGAACCTAGGTGGTGGACTGAACTTCCCCTACATGTCAGAACAGCTGAGTCACTGGGTGTCTTCAAACAATGACTAAAGGCCTAACTCTTTTTTAAGGACTTAGTCTTGCACTTTCAGTATTTATTCTTCACTTAAAAAAGAAAAAAAGCCTTATTGCATGCTTTCTTCTGTATTACCTGTCAACAGAGTTTTTAGCATGATGGTATTCTTATCTCAGGTTCTAGTGATCCATTATCACAATATCTAGTGAACCGCAGGGCAAACACAGACAAACAGCCACACACGCTCGCATTCACACATGTGGGCAATTTAGAGTAGCCAGATGACCTAATCCAAATGTCTTTGGAGTGTTGGAGGAAACCGGAGCACCCGGAGGAAACCCACACATGCACGGGGAGAACATGCAAACTCCACACAGGAAGGCACCCTGGGTGATCCGGGGATCAAACCCAGGACCTTCTTGCTGTGAGGCGACAGTGCTAACCACCACACCACCACCATGTTAACATGCCATGAAGGTTATTGGAATACATACTTAGCTAAAAGTAATAAAAACATCTGTCACATAAGGAATAAAAAATGTGGTGGCATGCTGTTATTGAAAAATAAATAGGAATACATAACTCTGCTTTATGTTGGGCCACATCACACCACTCTATCTTTTATTATTTTCCTATAACAGCATGCCCTCAAGTCTTTTATTTCTTGCTTGATTTTTATTATTTTCAGCTATGTATGATCAGCTTTTTCTTTTAGCTCCTATTTACACTGGTGTCAAGGTCAATAAAATGGTTGTTATATCCATGAACCATGAACCACACATTTCATGTTGCTAATTTTTCGAAAGTGATCATCAAAACCTCCTACACGATTCAAGTCTTGATTTAATGGCCCTCAAACTCCTGATGTCATTAGTTTTTTGGTTCCCAGGCCAGCACTATTTTGGTGCTAGAGCTAAAGCATGTCTTTGGTGGTGTAAAAATGCTAAAATATCAAGATTAGATACAGGCGTCTTGTCAGTGGAAAATGTCTAACGGCTATGCATGCTAGCTCTCCAGGTTTCTCGCATCATGTAATGGTCCTCTTGATGTGCCCTGGACCACATACTGCATCTATAACAGTAATGGCTCACAAAATATCCTGCACAAATACAGCTAAATCAGTATCAGTAAATGTGCCAGTTTGTATGTTTTTGCAATTTAGTAATTTTAATTCACTAATGCCTGTGGAGATGATTAGAATCTGAGAGAGACAAAAAAAAAGACATCAGCCTAATTCTATGTCAGCTTTTTTTTTGTTTTAGAGCATTACCAATTAACATTTGATCCACTGCCTACATCATAACTGGTTGTGGATAACAGGGCACCTATTAATTAACAAAAATAAACAAGTTAAAAGGGGTTTTAATGATCTGCTGAGACCCCCAGTCCACCACAGTACACCATTCATGGATAATGAGGAATGAATGTGTCACACTGTGGCTGATTGATATTTTTTGTCCTTCACATCAATAAATATAGCAATATAGCATCATTGGGTCTAATGAAATGCAGCATAACCCAGAAAAGGCTTTGGTTGCCTCGTTACATAATAAATGCTGGCACTGGAATCCGGAGCCCCCACCACACACATACATAAACACACATTGCTGCCATCTTTGCTCATCCGGCTATGACACTATGTGCCACCCACGATGAAGACCACGTCTCCTACTTTCAGGCTCATTATGTGGGATTATTATGTCAGGCCGAGTCTTTGTCCTGTCTCTCTGCCCAAACACCATGCAAAAAAACGGTGTGACCTCAACCGCTTGCTTCATCCACAGGGCAATGAACGTAAGAGGTCCTATGACTGATACCCCCGATTTATTGATGCACAATATAAAATAAAAACTATCAAGGATTTTATTCAGAGGATGTACATCTGGCTTTCATGTGAAATTCCCATTTTGGGTTTCTCACATGTTTCACGTTGCTCATTTATTTATTTATTTATTTATTTATTTATCTATCACATGCAGGAAGTACAATTTTATTTTTCATGCAATTTTGTTAATGGTTAATTTTCTCATGTAGGCAAGTGTTCATACTTTTATGTGATTTTTTTTACATGACATTGATTTTATTAATGTTATTATTTTACTTTCATATTAATGCTTAACATGTAATGCATGTGTTTTTTATATTCATATTTAATTTTCACATTTAATAATTTTCATGTTGTTTTTGCACCTACAGAACACATGCTTTCTCACATGCTCAAATATTGCACCCATAATATCACATTATTTCATGAAATTTTCATATATCATTATTTCAGGCAAAAATAAATACATTGGTGTGAGGTATTGAACCCAAGACCAGGATGTTAAGTCAGTGACTCTTGGTTCAGTTCTCACCACAGCCATTACTAAAGATTTATTCACTACCAACACTGTTGCAATATGAATAACCGACACACAAGAATAGCATATTATTTGAGGTAAACAGAAATTTTCACCTCACCTTTTTTTCCAGCTTAGCACACACACGCACACACACACACACTCAGACGTCACACATAATCAGAAAGTATCACCCTAACCACCAGAAATATTTATCTAAAACTTCCATCATGGATGGGCAAAAAGGTTTTTATGTATTTGTTCTCCATTATAATGGTATTAAAACTACAAGGAACACAGGGAAGCATTAAAAAAAAAAAAATTCAGACACCAAAGGGAGCATCTGTAGCATCTAATGACATTCAGGGCAATGAAGAAACATCCACATGCATTGTAAAACATGGAGTTATTTCTTAGAAGTTTAATAGCCTAGATCCACTAAGGATTTTTTTAGGATAATTACACATAAATATTCTATTTTTATTCAATCATAAATTATTCAAGTTCAAAATTTTATTCATGAAAAACTTATATTTATGTAATATAATCATTTCATTAAATGTCTGATTAAACGATACAGGTCTCCGTATCAGTACTCTAAGAGTAGAGAGTAAAAAGATTGCTGTTAATCTTAAAATTCAACCATTTTTTTCATGCATCAATAAGCATCTTATTTTTAAGTACAAAATTTGGTATAGATATTTATTTTCTGAATTCTGCATTATTGAGGCAGTACAAAAACATTTTACATTTCCAAACATTACTTTGCCAAAAAATGTTACAGAGAAATCTTTGTATGTCAGTAAAAATTTCACATAGGAGACCACATTTCAGACCAAAAAAAAAAAAAAACCCTTAATAAGGCTCCTGTGTTTGCATGCAAAAGAGTGAAGCAAGTTGGACAGCCAAAGTCTCCAGAACTGTGGCAGATTCTCCAAGATGCTCAGTAAAACTTACCAGCTTTTTCCTTATCATTTTAACAAGATATTTTTCTCTATACCTGTATTTTGTATTTAGGGTCTACAGTCACTATTAAGAGCTGTTGCACCCTGTGCCATGGAGTAGCCTACTAAAAATTCCCCATAAATGACAGCATTCTTAACCATTACCAGCGAGAGATCAGTGCTGGAGTGGCTGGAGTGAAGCACATAATGTGGAAATAGTATTCTTCTGTCTTCCAAATGACATGATCAGATATGTACTGTGAAAAAAAGGAGGCAGCATACACATGCACTGACACATGCATTAAAATCACTGTTTTTATTTATTGGCATACGTGGTGCCTTCTTTCAGAAATATAGAATAACACTAAAATACATGCAAGAAAACCATCATCCTGGTGTGTGTGTGTGTGTGTGTGTATACGTGTGGGAGGGTGTGTGTGTGTGCGTCTGTGTGTGTGGGTCTGTTTGTGTGTTTAAGTGTGTGGGGAGGTGCAGTCTGTGGTGGTAAGGCATTATAGGGCTGGGGTCTGAGCGACCGTCTCTGATTGGTCGAGGCCGAGGGTGTGTCCCTGGAAGTGGGCGGAGCTTGTGACACGCGGTTATTCAGCTATACAGCACAGTCTGCGCCGGAATAGAGAAAGAAAGATGGAGATTGCCAGGAAAACTCAGAAATGACGAGAGCTACATCCCAAATGACATACTAGTATACTACATAGTGTGCAAAATTATGCATAGTACTCCACTTTCTTATATTGTTCCTGTGAAACCCTGCACCTATCTATTAAACAGAATATCATCCTCATCCTGTAATAACCGGCACCAGCATTTCAACACCACCGACCAGCGCAAGACACAATCGAACACTTCTGTTCGTGATGAGAGCCCAGCTGGACTTAAATAAACACTGCCAGAGTTAATGCAACACTGCGGATTTCACTGCTTAAACGATCCAATTCGGACTGAAGAGTCGGGCAGCCCATGCCTGTTCAAGCTGTGAAATTCTCTCATGAAACGTTTCCTGGAAAGCAGTGGGCACAGCTAAGCCTCTCTTTCAAGGGACGGTCATTCAGGCTTTTTTTTTAAATACCGGCTAGGTTTTCTCCTAAAATGAAAAGGCTGCGGTCCCAAATGCGTAATGTCCAATAGGTTAGTGGCTCAAATCTAAGTGAGCGATGTGCCACGTTTGAATGATTCTCTCTCTCTCTCTCTCTCTCTCTCTCTTTTCTATATACACACACACGCACACAATATATATATATATATATATATATATATATAGAGAGAGAGAGAGAGAGAGAGAGAGAGAGAGAGAGAGAGTATAGGCGAGGTGGTGGTTCACCGGTTGAGATTTTTTAAAGATTTTTTAAAGCTACTGATATTAGCAGGCTGAGTTTAATCCTCCGCCATCCTGATCCCTAAACCTTCATCTGCTCGGGTGTATCCTGTCTCAGTTGTCGCTTCTTTTAACGAGTCAACCAAATAAGCAAAAAAATGTAAATGTAGAATTTCCAATTTCTCGAAGGTCTTGATGTGTATGCTAATTAAGGTTGTTCAAATAATGACCTAACGTTTTTACTTTTAGATTTATTGTATTTTATTTTTAGGGTTGTAACCCCTCTTATAGATATAACTTAATTATAGTGTACAAATAAGCTTGTACACCCCACACATACATTTTATAGTTAACAGGGAGGAGATATTGGGATTTCGATCAAGCACAAGCATTTTATAGCCTATTGTGCTTATGCGTTTTGGGTGAAGTAACCTACCAAGAGCGTAGCTTTCAGAGATGCTAATGATTTTTGGCAACGTTTTTTAATTAAATATTAATGTGGGTGATTCTATTTCCAATTCTTTTTTCTTTCAAGCGAGAGAGAAAAACATGGCGCCCAAACAAAGCACATCGACACATAGAATACAGGTTTAATTTCCAATCTAATCCATATCATTGTATAGGCTATAATATAAAAATGATATAGAACAGTAAAGTACTCTGTTCTGTATAAAATAGTGTAAAGTATTCCATTCTACATATAAGCTTATACAGTCTCAGAAATAAAGGGTACCAAACTGTATCTTTCCTTGTTGCTGAGGTGGTACCATCAAGAGTCTTACATACCTGTATCTTTTACCTGTAAATGTGCATGAGGTTTAGGCCTGCATTTAATTAGCTTATAGAGAAAAGCTTTAAATGGTACATCAGTGGTCTTTAAGGTCGAGTCATGTACCTCGAATTATTTTTGAATATATAGCCTACTATAGTCACCTTTACAGGTACAAGATACATACTCAAGGTACAAAAGATGCACACTTGATGGTACCACAACAAGACAAGAATAAGTACTATTCAGTACAGTAGGCCTATAGCTTGATATGTAGCCTTCAGTATGTATGTAGAATAGATAATTAAATCAAACATTATTCCATTCTATGGCAGATCAACACAATATGAATATAATTTAACACAGATTTATCAAGCATGTCATACCTTCTTAAAAACCGATTTGATTACAGTCAGCCACAGTGCAGGATATTTATAGCTTAATCACATCAAGGCAGTTTGAAATAGTGATATCAAAACCACATCGTCGTGGAGGCTTTTAGGTGGTGTGCCATATTTGTTGGCAGAACTCGTCAGACTATTTGACGTGCGTGCGTGTGTGCGTGTTCGTGTGTGTGCGTGTGTGAGTCAGTCAGCTAGTGCTGCACGTTCACATGGCTTTTGTGTATGTGTGTGTGAATGGAGCAGCTGCCTTGGGGGTGGGGGGTGGCTCTGAATGATGCAATCCCTGCCAGCCATTAGCAAAGTTGCCCTCTTTTTCTCCACTGTGTGAACTTGGCACACACTGGCTACAGTGACACAATAGAGGCAGAAGATGATTAAGTCTGTTGATTAGTGACTTTTTCATGGCGACGCAGTGTAAAATGTCACCTTCTGTTCATTTCCATGTGCGTGCACTCAATCTTCCTGGCAGCCAAGACTCTTCACGTGTGTGATCCAACATACAAAATAGAAACGACACCTTCCCTCTGCCTATGCGTTATTAGGTATAGCTTATATTTATTAGGATTAAGTAGCTTTTGAGTAGCTTATACGAATTTGCTTGGTCTTTTCAGCGTACTGTGAACGATTTTATGGGTGTGGGTTTTATACATGCGCAGGCTTACGATTGTGCAATAGGCTAGGTCCTATATAAAACAACCACAACAACACGTTTAAAATCCTTGGCTCTGAATTAGCACTTGGTGTAATATGAGTTCAGATGGACCGAGTGAACACTGTAAATGATGCGTTGTGGTCTGTCAAATTAGGTTATGCCACACATGCTATGATTTCAAGCCACAAAAGTGGTTGAAACGTGTATATTTTTTTAAATGATCATCCATAGGCTAAATGTTGTTATGAAAAGGATACATATAAACTGGCTCTCCAAGTCACATGTAGCCGATTACTGTAGCAGTGAGAAAGGCGTCACTAACCTGCAATATTCTGGACACAATCATTAGCCCTAAATCAAATAGTATAATAAAATCGTAAAATGGTAAATGTTAACTTTAGGCACATTCCTCAAGGGAGATAAACATGCACCCGCTCGCGCACACACTTCACGAGTCGACTTTATTTTGTTATGGCGCGTTGGGGCAACTTTCGCCAGGGACACACCCCCTAACACCCCCCACCCACCCCAACACACTCACATATACACACATCCGCACTCACGCACACACACATACATACACCCTACACTCCCACCTCCCAACCCCCCGGCGTTTCTGATTGGTCGCTGCAACGCGGCGACGTGACAACACCTGCTCGACCGATTCATCACCACTGACAGGCCGGGCCGCGGGAGATATAGGCAGCATCCATCCCGCTTGAGCGCGCTCATTCCCGTCAGAGACACGCCAGCTTACACGAGCACTCAGTGTCTCTGAGAAACTCGACTATCTAAGGTGTCTCGGGGAAAAAAAATGTTGGCCAGATTCGCTGTGGCGCTGCTCGTTTTCTCGGTGATCGCGCTGACGGAAGGAACAGACGCTACCGACGCTCATGAAAGTCACCCGGAAAAAACGACAAACCCAAACCAAAAGGGGCGACTCTCCTTACACAATACAGGTAAGACACGATGGGACGCAAACAACCAAACAGGAGTCCAACTAATCACTGTTAAAACTGTGACATGCATGATTTTCTGGATTCTTTTGTTTTTGCGTAAAAGTGGAAGCAGCCTGCGTTCCTGGTAGCCGTAAGTGAGCTACAGGGAAACCGTCCCGTTCCGTGGCGTGCCATATCGGAACAAAATAGGTTAATTGATCGGAAAATGGCCACGCTGCGTTTTCTGATCTCGAGGAAAGACTATCACGTTGTAAATACATGGAGATACGGAAATCCAATAGCTTCGTAAACTATTAATAGCGCGGCGCAAGGTAGGCGTATGAGAGGTAATGTATACGGTTGCTTTTTAAGAGTGTTTATTGGAGTGTGCCTTTCATTTTCCACGTACTAGTGTGGTTGTATTCTGCATAAGAAATGCCCAAGGCAAACGCATTCTAGGAATTACTAAGCCTTAGATGTCAAGCGAAACTCTGTCTCTGCCTGAATGAAACGTCGCGCGTCTCGGAAGTCAAATCCATCACTGCAACTTCGCTAGAGCAGTATGCTGGCAGCATGAGTGATGCAAAGACCCCTCGCATTACACGCGTTAAGTCTTTTTTCATGTCAGCCAGACTGATTTGCATGACTTTTAGAGAACACGACGCGACACCTCCTGTAGCAAGAAACACTGAATCCTGGAATCATTTCGTTCCACTTCAATTCGATCAGCAGGGTAGCTATGGATGGAAATGTAGGAGGCAGGAGCTGATTTACAGCAGCTGTGTACAGTATGTGTGTATATAGGTAGATAGGTAGGTGCAGAGTCCCTAGATCGCCTCTTGTAACCCGATGCAAAGCTGCGGCAGACTTGCGCGCTCTGAGCGCATTCCCCGCGCGCGCCAACACAAGCAGCGCGGAGCGACCGGGAGTCTCACTTTTCCAAGGCGCGCGCCGATCTTCACCACGGACAGAGCGGTGCTGTCCCCCGAAGGCGCAAGCTCATAACGCGCTAATAACAAGTTATTAAGGCCTTATTAGTGCAAAAGAATGCATCATGCACACTTCGGATTTTAAAGAAGAAATGCCTCAGTCATAGAGAACTCCTCTATCCACCACCAAATTACTACTAGTTGTACTGGACTGTATAAAGTCAATTTTAAGCCCATTAATGTCACACTTTTATACACTTTTACAGACTTAACAGTTTCTTAACTCAGCTGTTCTAATAATTCATGTTCTAATAATTTTCGGGTGAATACTTTAAGAGTTCCCACATAGTGGCAAAGTGAAGAACCCTTTAGGATGTCACATAGCATGTTTTTCCCAAAAAGTGTATTTTCCCCCTCAACGTTTTTCAAACCACAGTCCTTAAGGTCTAATAAACATAAATAATTGTCATCCACTAAACTTACAAAAGATATGTCCTTGAGGGTATCACCCATCTGACAAGCATTTATATCTTAAACTTTATTTAAATACTTTTTTCTGAATGTATATGTAAGCATGTAATTTTAATGATGTCTATTAAGACTACTCATCTGCATTTCTTATGCTTCACATTAGATAAATTGTTGACTGAAGACTGCTACACTCCTCAAGAGGTCCTCAAAGTTTCCATTATTGGTTAAAAGTTGTAGGATTTTAAAGTGGTTCATGCAACCATTCTGACAGAAAAACAGTCTGTAGGATTTAACTTTCCAGGACCTTTACACATTCTTCCCAGGGTGCTAAGTGGAACCTTACTTCTTCAATAGGTGTAGACTTTTAAACAAGAATTTTGCAAGTGAAATCAGTAACAGCCTGCTTGTCAGCCACTTGTCTGCTGGGTGAATTATTTCATCTTGCCCATCACAATAAGATCATGTGAGCTCATTTACGTCTATACATCAGAGACCCAAAATCATTGACTACTATTAGGGTTCTATGTGATATGCAAGCTTCCCTAAAGCTTGTAATCAAAATGAGTAGATAGGCAGTTGAGTTGCACCACCAGACTATATCAGTCACCATCACGCTTTCACAACCAAGCTATCCGTTCTTCCGCTATAGCTTCCTACGTCATAGAATTTTTTCTGCAGTTTTACAGCCTTTCTCTAAAGTTCAATAAACATAATTTAATTCTGTCCCCTATACAGTTAACCTTGCTTTTCCACCGCTCAGGCACTCACTGCCAGATGCCTCCCAGTTTGACTTTAATAGCAAACTTTAATTACCTCAGCTGCACACTCTCTCTCTGTGCTAAATCTGTCCTCTAAGTACAGTTCTTGCATTTTCAGTCAAGAAACAAAGCCTAAAATAGACACTAAGTGATCTTCTTCCAAGCATATAAGGTGAAAGGTTCTGTCTTTATAAATGCATGTGCCATTTAGCTTTACTTCTCTCCAAACTCAGCAGGCCCTTTAGCAAGTGGCATTCTTGTACAAAAAGAAAAGTTGGAATAAAAAAATTATCTGAATGTGCATTCAGGGTACAAGCTCAAAGGAATCTTAAGATTAGGATCAAATATCTGCCTTTTACTAAAGTGAGAAATCACATTCTCACTCTCTCTTCTGTCTCAGCTGAGATCCAACACTGTCTGGTGAACGCTGGAGATGTGGGCTGTGGCGTGTTCGAGTGCTTCGAGAACAACTCGTGTGAAATCCGGGGACTGCAGGAAATCTGCCTTACCTTCTTGCACAATGCCGGGAAGTTCGACTCCCAGGTAATGAAATGCCTTTTGGTTCCTGAGTGCTGCTATGCTCTCTCACAGAGGTCACATCCTCTCATGGCAGGTGGTCTTAGCTTCAGCTCCAGTTTCATGAGCTGCAGGTGGATACGGAGCAGAAAACGTTTAACCCGAAACACAGCCTCAAAAGACTGATTGCTCTGCATCACAGAGGGGCCTTAAACTTTGTGCTGAAAGATAAATGAGCTCAACTTGCATTGCAGGAATTACACTGGTTCATTTTATCTCAGAAAATGCATGGGGCCCTCTGCTTGAGAGTACTGTGTGTATTGCAATGTTGGCAGGTGTGACAAAATTGTACGTTGTGCAAGAGTCTGGGACTGTACACTTAAAGCAACAGGAGAAAATCTAAACTTGTGTGTTTGCAGGGCAAATCTTTTATCAAAGATGCACTGAAATGCATGGCCCATGGCTTGAGGCACAAATTCAGCTGCATCAGTCGAAAGTGCCTGGCCATAAAGGACATGGTGTTCCAGCTCCAGCGTGAATGCTACACAAAGCACAACTTGTGTGCTGCAGCTAAGGACAATGTTAATGTCATTGTGGAGATGATCCACTTCCAGGACTTGCTCCCAAAAGGGTGAGTGCTCGCATACATTTACAGGCCACTCTTTCACCCAGTTCCCTGCATGTTCCTTCCTTTACATGGAGTGCTGCTTAGTGAACCTGCCAAGCACACCAACAAAGCCACTTTCTATTAAATGCCGCATTTCTGTGCACTTACATTTGCATAAGAAAAAAACTGTTGAGTGTTCAAATGTACGTTTGCTTTATGTTTGGAACAATATTTTTTGTTTCAAAATCAGCATCTGAACAGAGGCAAAATGTAATTTTTTGGGGAGGGGCAAATCTGTTTTTCAACCCCCTGTTTGTGCACAGGCTTGCATAATGGGAGGGCTTAAGTCAGAAGAGTGTTAAATGGGTCTTTGTAGAGTCTCGTGGAAGGTCCATGCTGTCATCGGGACAGTGACATAACCTTCCAGTGCAGTGGCTTGCTTCTCTCATTTCATTTTTACTGGCTTAGTGAGCTAGAGTTCTGGCCTTTGGCCAGAAGTCCCAGAATTCCACGTGGTCCAAAATATGCACTATTTGGTGTTGTCTTTTGCAGCATGGTCCTAAAGGGACAATGTTTTTTCTCTCTTTCTTAGGCCTTATGTGGAATTGGTGAACATCTTACTAGCCTGTGGTGAAGAAGTGAAGGAGGCCATTAGTAGAAGTGTGCGGATACAATGTGAGCAAAACTGGGGTGCCCTCTGCCACAGCCTGAGCTTCTGTTCATCGCCACCCCCACTTGCAAACCAGGAGCGCCATGCAAGCCAACACGAGCACCCTAAAAGTCCGCGTCAAGCAGACAAAGAAAAGCCTGGCAAAGGGGGATCAAGCACCCATCCAAGAAGTCGTGGCCAGGGTGCACGTCGCGCAAACCTCGATTCCACAATGTCTGAGCAGGAGGACCCTGAGAATACCGACATCCGGAGGTGAAGAGCCCTCAAGCACAGACTAAGTAATAGGCCCAGTGAAGCTCTCCTCTTGTCCTTTTTCCCTCCAGCAGTCATTCCAGATCTCCCAGACTGTTTGTTTACTTTTGCAGGGTATTTGTGATGTAGCTCATTTTGATACTGCAGATCATAGGTTCTTTTGTTCTAGGTTCTTTTGTCACATGACTCTAACATAGCATTTCTATTTCATATGCATACCCCCAGTAAGTTATTTATTTTATTCTTTATGCAATGTTTAAATATAAAATGTACATATAAATACATGTATATCTACAATTACACAAACCTGTATAAATATAGCCATTGTATGCAGTACAGATATACTATATGTAATATAGTATACATAATAAATAAATGCTTGTTGTATTAGTTACATTATTTCACCTACTACAATCAAACTGTAGATATGTAACATATTTTGTTTGTTTTTTAAAGGTTGAAATTTTACGTGTATTGTAATTTGGAATACTTGTTGATTAAATATAAAGTGTACAGTAAAGTCCACGTGTGGCACATACAATAGGAAGAGCTTATTTATTGCTTTTTTTAAAGCAACATAAAAAGCCTAAATATTCTTTTATGAATATTTTAATTTGATTTAAAAATTAGGATGCTTGAAATCACACATCTCTTAATAGATCACATTCAAACACACACGCGCACACACACACACACACACACACACACACACACACGTGCACGCAAGCACTATGGTTGCTAACATAAAGAAAATGCAGTCACTCACCAGTCCCAGAATGATGAAGTGTCTATGATTATCTCATTTGTGTGTCACTTATGCACTATTTGGGATTTACCCCAAACACATTTGTCTGACACAAAAACAGCAGCAGCTCAGAGTGTGTGTCATGGAAAGCCAGGCTGCTTGTGTTCTAGCCAACCCTTCAGACAACTCTACTGCTTCCAAGTAGAAAAAATAGCAGTCCTCACTCTCTCCACTGAAAAGAGGCAGTAGTTGGAGCCATAATAAACTGGCCTAAGACCTAATAACTAGGTTAAGTCTACACAAGAAGAAAAAGCTATTATCGATACTACAGATGAAAATAAGATCTTTGCTACTGCCATAGGAGAATTAATTTCAGCCCTGACTGTAGAAGGAGCACAGAGACACAAACAGTGCATCATTTAACCATTTAATTGCATAATATCGAAAATTTATGGCGCAATCTATCATCATTTGCCTACAGTACTGCATACAGAAATAAGATTTCCAGATCAAATCTAGTCTTTGATTAAATTATATTATGAGATATGGCTTCAATTTACAAGCCTCTATTGAGCACTGTGGACATTCTTGGTAAAAAAAAAAGAAAAAAAAAAGGTTAGCTGTTAAATGTTGATGCTTTTAATTTACATTTTATTTCAGAGGCAAGAATGTACAAGAAGATTGAAGATAAGACAGATTAAGACTTAAATTTAAATTTAAGGCTGTGATGTATTTTTAGTTATGCATGCATTCTCGTTATGAAAAGTATTTTAATGATTTGCAATTAAATATTTCAAACTATTATAGATTATGGATAATGATAAAATGGGCATATGTTACTGCATGTCTCAAATTTTGGACAGTTTTTTGCATGGAAATATTGTGACAAATTACTTACTTACATCATATCTCATTTCTATTCATTTAAAAACATATCAGTATTTAGTGTCAGTATATCAATACTCTTCATAAAGCAGTATACATTTAAAATTCTTATTATATAGCCCCCAACTGCACATTCTAGTTAATTTTCTGCATTTACATTGTTCATATATTACATTACAATTACATAGTAAACGTATGGCCAATAGCGCTTGACACTGTGTCTGGATTTACACACAAGCTGTGATTATTTGACACCAGAGAGTACACAGGCATTAATCATGCTGCTGTGGGGTCTAAGCAGGCACTGATTCTAAGAATCTGCTCTCTCTAACGGGAAAAACAGCAAGCCTTAAAGCTGCTCCGATCCAGCAGCAATAATCTGAAGAGCGCTCCACGAAACTGGCACATAAAGCTGTCAGGATGTGTGGCATGGCCTTGGCACCAAGCCATTCCAATGGCAGCAAGCACGTACTTCATGCTGTTGCAGAATCCAACAGGCCTGTCTGGGAAAATCTCTCTCTCTCTCTCTCTCTCTCTCTCTCTCTCTCTGTCTCTCTCTCTCTCTCTCTC
>JAQQZX010000012.1:4603073-4616746 GCA_030068355.1 Notoglanidium maculatum | reverse complement strand
ACACACACACACACACACACACACACACACACACACACACACACACACACAAACACACACACACACACACACACACTGACATCTAAGAACAATTCAACATAGCCAATCCATCTACTGGATTGTCTGGGACATTGAACGAAATTGGAGAACCCACAGTAATCACATGAGGGAAAAAGAACACAGGGAGAAAAGGACACAAGTGACTCAAAGAAACACAAAGTAACACAAAAAGACTTATAATAACAGAAACAGACACAAATGAACAAAAAATGAAATTCACCAAAATGGTGAATCATCAGACATGGTTCATGGCTCAGTGAGATTAAAAAAAAAAAAAAAAAAAAAACGAGGCAGAAAGGCTCCAGCAAGGGGAGACAAAAACCAAACACACAGGGAGATGATGGACAGCATGCTGATGTTCCTCACACATCCACTCAAACACAGTGCAGTTACGTGGGAGACGAGGGGAAGTATGTTAGCTGATGTTTGATCTGCTGTATACAGCTATAACTGAAACTCCAAACAATCCAGTATGTGGGTCAATTTATGTGGCATAACGTTGTCTTTTGGAGTCTTCAGACTATCATTTTCTCTCACTCTTTTATTCAGACTATCATTTCTTTGCACTATTATAAGTTCCAAGTTGAGTCTTGTAGTCTTGTCATGACTCCATGACATTTATAAAGAGTTTCAGTAGAAACTATGTATAGTTTGGTGATCACTGGCTATTCTATTGTACCTTTTAAACAATTTCAATGCCAGCCAAAGTTTTTGAACTCTGTCAGTTTCTCTTATTTATTTTTTTTAATTAGTTTAATTGCTATAAGTACTATAAAAAGGTACAAAATGACAGGTAAATAAGAAAAATATATTAAGTAAGTCTTCCGAGGAAGACTGCTCACTTGGAAAAACTATCTATATGAACCTTTGTATCTTCGTATATTTGTATCTGTTTAGAACACATTAACTGTTTCATCCAATGAATCAAATCATGGAGTCATTTTTTGGTTACACTCCAATGGTTTGCCACTCCATAGTGCTTTGGTATCCAGTGTCGTGACAGGGTACAACTTTTGGGGAAAAGCAGCAAGAATAACTCATTCTTAATTGAGGCTTAAAGTTCGAAATGTATTAAGTACCATGGTGCCATTTTCAGGGCACAACTACTGAATTTATTTAAACACTCTCAGAGAACAGTCTGCAAGAATCACAAAGTTAAAAAAAAAAAGTCAAGAAAACGACATCTGCAGTTTCAGATGCCTTAACGGAAAATCCCCAGTAGGAAAAATATCACTTAATTATGACGAATAGACTCTATGTGCAAGGTCTTTTCTGATGTTTTGAAATGCAAGAACCTGAACATCAGTTGAATCTAAGCAAGTAGTCAAAACTATTTTCTGACATCTAACAGAGGACAGGTCATCTAACTCCCTGTGGGAGCCACCATGCTACTCTCTGAGCGCTAATAGACTGTCTAATCTACTGCCAAACATCTGAACATGAACCAATGATCCCGAGACAAATGGAGAACAAATTGTACGATGATAAAAGACTTGGGTTTGAATTTGCTCTGATTATTTTTCATTTTTAATGGTACTTTAATGGCATGTGTTTTGTTATACATTTTGTGAATTCTTTTCTACCTTGTAGCTTTTTAGCAGATGCTTATCTTTTATTATTTTAAAAAGACAAATCTTGATTAAAAACACTGCTAAGAGCACCAAAAAATGCTAGTGTGAGAAAGTAACACTGAAAAGACAGTGTTGACAATAATAATTATTGTAGAGTAAATTTTGATGTATCCTATTAGATTATTTATTTATTTTTTATTATTTTATTATTCTTTATTATTCTTATTTATTTATTGTATTTTAGGTAAACTATCACTGCAAGCCCAGAGTACAGTATTTAAAGCCATGATTGTTGCTACATGTAATACAGTACCTTGACTCCAGGTCAAGGCCACTGTAAGCTGTAGCTGTCTAAAAATAATTGTTTAATATGAAATGAATGTCATATGTGAGATGTGAGAAACACACAGTGAGACAGATGGGACACTTAAGACTGTCCTTGACTCCTGGTGAGATTCTCAGCATGTGAAAGACTTTAGGAGGATCGTTACAGAAGTTATTGTGAAGTCCATCCATCATTATCTATTCCGCTTATCCGTCAGGTTCATGAGGAAGCTGAAGCCAAATCCAGGTGATTTTGGATGAGAAGCTGGGTACACCCTGGACACGTCGCCAATCTATTGACAATTGAAATTTAAATATTATAGAGCTGGGGTATCTGTTGTCCAGTCTAATCTAATTATGTAAAAAAAAATTATATATAGAAGACAATCTCAATAGTAAAATTACTCACAAATAGTTATAGTGAGGTTATAGATAACTAATTATTTCTAAAGGCCTTTACACTGGGGCCCAAGCTGTCAGGTCACAGAGGTAAACATTAGGCCCACAATGCACATTATATTAGCTTTAGTAGCTGTATTTCTTTGACTTTTTAGACTCCTTAAGCAACTTTATTTAAATGACAGGTGTTGGTGATTGTCTTACACTTATTATGGCTTTTCAGCTCACCTTACAGCTGCTGGTTATATGACTTGAGAGAACAGGTTCACAAGCTTGACTGAGCTGCACTTGCATTAGCCTATGTCTCCAACAACCCATCACTGTTCACCGTACCTGAATCAATCACTGATCACTAGTTTGTCCACCCACCCATTTCTTAATTTTTCATTGCAAAGTCTCTTCTTGGTTACATTTACAAGCAATAAAATCTTTCCTTTGCCTATATTCATTCATGTCTTTCCAGAGCTACTACCACTGCTTCCTTTCATCTTTCTGTAGAGAAATTATAGTATTTGGAAAAAATGCATAAATAATTAGAGGTATGAACAAAGATATGTTATGTATGAACAAAGACTTCATCTATCTATAAGAAACAAGTTATAGTCTTTTATGCCACAGCATTATTGAATTAATTTTCTATAACAGTAGCTCTGACAATAGTTCCAGCTGGAACATAAATAACAGCTTTGTATTAATGCTTTTGTTCTAATACAGTATGTGATCATTTCTATAGTAAGAGGTTATTCACAGGTACTTGTATGGTGGACAGTCAAGCATAATCTAAGCCTAATAATAAACAGATTAGGAAAATGATATTTAAAAAAAAGAAAAATGTACAATCACTGACAAAGTGACGGTTTCTTTTAGGAGATGTTTGTGTAACATTTATGGTAGACATCTCCAGGTTCAGCACTTTGTAACAGTCAGTAAGTTAACACGGGACAGAGGACTTTGTGATTTCCGGTGTCTTATTAATTTCAGGAAAGACTGAAAAAGAGAGACTAGTGAGCAAATGACTGTTTATTGCTGCTATAATGTAAGTGAGAACAGGAGCTAGCTTTCCTCATGGATGTTTTATAGCATTAGCTATAAAACAGGTAAAAAGTGTGATTAATAAAATAATACATTTTCAAAATTAACTGTTTGCATGTTGCTGTGGTATAAGTAGATAAGACACTTCAGGGTGTGCAGGAACTGTTACTATAGAAATTATAACATATTAGAATAAAGCCGTTAATATAAACCTATCATTTATGTTACAGCCGGAACTATTGTCAGAGCAGCTGTTATAGAAAATACGTTAACATCAAACTTCTAATTCTGGAATTCAGTATTGCAGTGATATCACATCACCCTGGAACTGATTATTTTCATATATGGAAAATTATTTGGACATGCAAATGATCATGACCATTAAATGATTATGCAAATGAGTCCGTGGCGAACATGCATTAGCTACTTTCCCTTGAAAAGTTTCAGTAACACTGGAAACGAGAGAAAGACGAGACTTCTTAAAGTGGCTGCGCGTTTTGGGTCACTCTGAGAAATTAGATACTTTAGGGGAAAATATAAAAAAGCGAATATTAGTCCCTGGGATAGACAATGGCTAAGGGTCAGGGTGAACATGGGGAGATTTATTAATTGGATAAGATAAAATAGCTATTCAATTAAGCATCATTGAAACTTAAACTGTGTGTTATTTGTTTTCAAAACTGAACCAACATGGACTAGGTCTATAGCAAGGTCATATCTGGGTTCTCAAGGAGTAAATATCTATAGTGAATATAGTGATAACAGTGTGGATGCCGTTGAGTCTACAAGATGCAGGATAACAGCGGATAGGTGGAGAGGCGGAAACACGGCAGTCCTGGTTTCAGTAAGACAGACCAATTTAGATAAGACCCATCGGGCCATTTCAGCCCTCAGCCCGAGAATATCCTCTGCAGGTCACCAAGGAGGAAGTTTTCAAGAACTCTTATCCTCTTTTTTTAGGCTATCTGCTGGAAGCGCGCGTCGTTGAAAGACATACCCGGAGACACATGTCGTATCCACTGCATCCAAAGTCCACCATTACTGGCTTATAATTTTATAAACCAAGCTAATATTAAATATAGAAAGCAAGCAAGCAAACCACTGGGCCAAATCCTTTAAGAGCTCCAGCTATGAAACCTACTACGTTCATGACATTAACTTTACTCATTTCAAAGTACAAAACTCTTTCTTTTTCTTCTTCTTCTAAAGTTTTTTTTTTTTTTTACTCCTGATTCTTTACTCATAAGCATTGTCTAGCCCACCAAAAAAAAAAAACTGGAAGAGGCGGACTGCAAGAGTCTGTTCATAAATCATCCTGAGAAAAAACAGCTTTCCATAAGCTTACACGAGTTTACATTATTTCACCAATTATTGCTGCGGTGGCCTGCAGGACTGCTCACTCTGCACTGCGCCCAAAAGTGCTGGCGTTCATTCATCAGACACGGGCAGATCTTCCCCTAAAAACACTATAAACACGCAGCCGGAGCCGGAGACACGGCGGGACCATTTACACTGGCGTACAGCGCCAACCGGGGGAGATAAAAACAAACGATAATGCTGTCTGTCTGCAGTGAGGAATTACAGCTCTTTCTATTTCTCTATTTCTAGGAGAGGCCGGAGCGTGCCAAGCTTCTTGCTTTCACACCCGGGGCCAAAACTGCCGGAGACTGTGTTTAGCCCAGAGTAACAGACTGGACATAAATTTAGCATCGGATTTGTTTATAAAATTTTCCATTAGAATTTTAGAGAAATCGACTTGTGTAATTTCTAGGTTTTTAGATCTAACGATATTCGTTAATTTAAAACAAGCTCATGTTTGATATCAGAATAAAAATAAACAGGGACTATGTAAATGTGCTTTAATATCATTTGGGGGGGAAATGTTTCTTGTTCCGGATAAAGGGGTTAAGGTCTGAAGCAGGGGTTCTACATTCAGACCCGGGATCCATATTTCAAGTCTTCTTACTGCGCCACATCTGATTCAAATGACCAGCTAACTATTAAGCCTTTAATAATTTGGGCTTGGTGTTGGTACTGGGGTCTATATTCAAAACCACTTTAGCTATTAACATTAGCCTATTTGTTAATGTCCATTTAACTTGTAAAGCAACATCTCGCTTGCTTAAATGTAGGCTGCTTCGATTCACTGCTTGTTTGGGGTATAATTGGCCTGACCTTTGTAACTCGGCTGCTGTTGGGTGGATGTGGGTGGCTGCTGGTTTGTTGTCATCTGTTATCACATCCCGATAACAGTCGGTGACACGGCGATCTGTCGGTGAAAGACGGTTGGGTTTGTCAGTGCAGGTTTCAGGTTCCGGCACAATGGTATCATGGCGCACTCACTGTCTGAGGAATCTTCTCAACCGTCAGTTTCCTTAAAATAAATGTATTAAAACAAATTAAACCAACAGTTAAACTTTAAATACGAATAACTTTTGAAGTTAACGGTTTTGTTGGAGTTGTCCAACACAGAAGGCGTACTTAAACTGCTTTCAGTGGAAAACAGTAGCCTATTTAAAAACTTTACTGCACTATACTATGCTGTAGCTTTAGCCTTGATTTTGTACTATAAGGGCTCTGTGAAAAAACAGTACTTAAAAGGTATACTATACTGTACTGTATTGTACTATACTATACTATACTATACTGTACTATACCTTTAGCCATACTTTGCCAGTACTTATCCTTGACCGCAAATTATTCCTTAAGTACTACAATATACTACACTGTAGTGTCCAACACTATTCTATATGTTAGGCCAAGTTTTGGAAAGGACACAAAACCTTGAGTGCAAAACAGTCCTTAAATACTCTACACTACTCTACTTCCCTGCACTGCGCTATGCTGTGTTATGCTATGCTATGCTATACTATACTATACTATACTGTACTGTACCGTACCATACCGTACCATATCATATCATATCATATCATATCATACCGTACTGTACTGTACTGTACTATACCATACCATAGCATATCATATCATACCCTACCATACTATACTATACTATGGCATCTCTTCGTCCAATCAGGCATTTGTTCATTTGAATGCTTCACATGCTTAGCAGCTATAGGTTTTAGCATATTGTGTTATGATCTGTTTAAAGTACAAGTTGATTATCACTTTCCTGTTTATAATTAAGTGTTTGAAACGTTTTTGCCAAAGCTGCTAGTCATGGTGTGCTGGCTTTGAGATGTCTGATATCATTCACGGTTCCTGTGTAATGTGTGAACCTGGACGAAGTGACAATTACTACGTGAGTAATTGTATGCTGTTTTAATTAAAGCATGCGGCTTTACTACTTTGGTACTATACTATATACTATACATTGATTAAAAAATATAAGTAATCTACATTTTTCGCAGATAAAATTTTGGGGTCACAAGAAAGCAAGAAAGCAAGAAAGAAAGCAAGAAAGAAAGAAAGAAAGAAAGAAACCAATAATGTCGCCGACAGGAGTAAACTAATTGGTCAGTTCGTGCGCGTACATTTGCTACGACAGCGCATTTGTAATTGACTGCTTCACGGGATCTGTATTAGCCAGTCAGATTCCGGGAACCTTATTACGCGCAAGCCCCTCCTTGCTTACACACAGCACTCACTCCTCTGTCCTATAGAACCCGCGAAACAGATGTTTCGGGTCGATTTGAGCGATTCGCACGCTGGTGAAATTCAACCTGGAGAAATAACGCTGGGTCTCCATGCGCTAAAAACGCAACGTGTCATCCTGATAAATGACAGCAGAGACACTCGCTCGAAGTTGAATAGGACTTGGTGCCATATGGCGATGTTTTCGAGCCAAATGTCTTCCACTCCCTTCTCAGTCCGGGATATTCTAAACCTGGAACAGAACCACGAAGACCTGGTCTCACTGGAAATGTCGCTCCCGACTTCATCATGTATGATGTTCAAACCGGAGCCGTTCGTGGACGCGGTGAACGGAGCTGCGCTCTTCGCTCCTGGAGACGAGCAGGACGCTAAAGGTGGCAGGAGCACATCTCTGGACTTTAGTCCTGCCTTTTATGGGAAGAGTTTCTTAGAAATGGATCTGGCCAAAGATGCAAAGTCAGACGACACGCTTGACACTAAAGAAAGAAAAGGTGATATTATGCTGTGGGAATTAATATTATATGTGAATGACAAGCTTAATAGATCATGCTTAGTAAATGCTAATTAAAATATTTTGAATCTCCCAAATATTCTGTGCCGGGCAGCTGTAGAAATGTTGATAGAATTATTTAAGGTTAACATCACGTAATTTACTCAAAAGAAAAATTATTATTATTATTATTATTATTATTATTATTATTATTATTATTATTATTTGTATATAAGATCTTTCCAAACACAAACCCATTACATCCACGCATTTTCTTTTTCATCATTAACAGTCATTTACTGCAAGCGGGTTTCCACAATGTTTCTTCCTGTCGTTTTTTAATGTTTTTTTTTCCTTCTTCTTCTTCTTCTTCTTCTTCTTATTATTATTATTATTATTATTATTATTATTATTATTATTATTTTGTTCGCATGTCTTTAAATTCTGGTTGTCAAGATGATGGCGTTTATAAAAAGTGAACTTGGTAATCTCAGACGCTGGATTTTTATCTGCTCCACGGAAATGTGTTTATGTCTGTAATAATTATTTCATAACAGAGAGTTACACTGTTATGATTACTACAAGTGAACATTTGTGCGCGATTTATAATCTTTCTCAGAAAACTCATCCAAACAATTTGACAATTGACCCAGAAGGCTGATTTCGCAGTGTCAGCATTACTGCACCCAGACTGCCCAGTTTCACACGGTAACACTTCTCACCGTTGAATTAACACTGCTGTTTCTGAAGCAACACATACAGCCAATGAATTAATACTGGATTTGTTTTGTTCTTTGCTTTTTTTGTTTGTTTGTTTGTTTTTATATTTTTTTGAATGAACCACTGAATGAACTCTTATAGTATCTATTGCCTTTATGCTGAAATAACACCGAAAATGTTGATTAGGGCGCAGGGTGGTCTTTTTTTAACATCAAATATGCTGAAGGTGGCATTTCTTGCAAAATTGCAGAGTTGCAATACCTCTTATGTGGTGAATTAATACCTGCTATGGTGAATTAATAAACTCTTAATTAATCACAGAACGGTTAAAAAACTCATTTTCTCCCTAAGAATGTAAGCACAGCTCTAATTCAATTGGTGCTAGTGAGTATAATATGGAATACAACACTGGGTATTAATTTATCTTTATAACAGTTACATATAACATAACATGTGTTAATACAACCTCAAGGATTTTGCTGTTATTGAACAATAACAAAATAAGTTAAAGTTCAGGATGATACAATAAGAATCGCCTCTGATTACTTTGGATATTTTATGTTATAGATTTTAAATTATAAAATAGATAAAATACACAAAATGTGTATTTAATGTATTTATTGTGTGTTTAATGTAATCAGTGATTCTGGTTTGGGCAGTTTTGGATTTAAGTGATCCTTTCTCTGCCAACGTAGAACACTGGCATGTAAATCCACCACCCATAAATAAATAAATAAATAAATAAAGCGCACATATCATTTCAGAGAAGGTGCGTTCACCGGAGGAGCGGCAGAAACCGGATGAGGCTGAGCGGACCGGACAGCGGAAGCGGCGGAAGCCTCGCGTGCTGTTCTCTCAGGCGCAGGTGTACGAGCTCGAGCGGCGTTTCAAGCAGCAGAAATACCTGTCGGCGCCCGAGCGGGATCACCTGGCGCACGTCCTCAAGCTGACGTCCACGCAGGTGAAAATCTGGTTTCAGAACAGGCGTTACAAGTGCAAGCGGCAGCGCCAGGACCAGACCCTAGAGATGGTGGGCGCGGGCCCTCCGAGGCGCGTGTCCGTGCCCGTTCTCGTGCGCGACGGCAAGCGCTGCCTGGGAGACACCGCGTCCGCGTACAGCGCGTCATACAACATGGGCATCAACCACTTCCCTTACAATGCCTACCACAGTTTCGGGAACGTGAACTTCCCGAGCGCCGGGAACACGAACTACACCTGCAACTACTCGGCGAGCGCAAACGTGCCTCCGGTGCAAACGTCACCGTCCAGCGGTAATTATGTGAATTTTGGAGTCGGGGATCTGAATAACGTGCAGGCGCCGTTTCAGGCCAGCGGCGGAGTTTCCTCGTTACACGGCATTCGGGCCTGGTGAAACAGACTCTCACGGACATGATGCACAAGGGATTTGTTTTGAGGCAACACTGCCAGCTTGAACTTCACATATACACAGTATTATTACCGCTTCAGGAGAATCTGAAAAATTAGCGTAAGCTTTTGGGTAAATGAAGTTCTGAATATGTGAACTTTCAAATTAATCTGTTAGATACTGAGGGACGTTAAGCCAATTTAGTTCAGTTCATTAATGTTAACTGGGAAAAAAATACAGTTAGCATAAACACAGGCCCTATAGTTTTTAAATGATTGTTTTTGTTGTTATGCAGGCCTAATGGATAGACTTTTCGATTGGAGTGTATATAGTTCTTGCCCTGTATTTTGTCTATACACTCTTAGAAAATTCAGAACGGTTGTGCCTCTTTTGCAGATTGTACACGCTCACAAATAAAGGTACCAAACTGTACTCTTCCCCAGGGGGGACATGTTTTGCACATAATAAGCTGTGTATTTTTTTTTTTTCTTGGGAAGTTGCATGTGCTTTAATTAGCTATTCGAGTAAAGTTTTGAAGGTCCATCAGTGGGCCTCATTTATAAAAGTTAAATTATTTAAATTTAAAAGTTTCTAGGAAATGATGCATATTGAAGATTGAAGAAAAACTCGTCCCCTTAATGGTACAGTTTGGTGCCTTCATTTCTGGGAGTGCAGATCTTAACAACAGTGTTTTCCTATTAGAAAATGGTATCAAGTCGAACCATTTGCTGGACACTAAGAACCCTTAATTCTCCAATGAACGCTCCCCGTTACTATCCCCCTCCCAAAGTACCATATTTTCTGCGTAAAAAAGACACAAGTGAGTAGTCAATAGTACATGATATTCACATTGTCACATGATATTCACATGCAAAACGTATGGCAATTCTTCAAACTTTTTTTTTAAACTTCTATACCATTGACCAGTAACCCAGGCCTAGGTTTTTTTTAAAGGGCAATAAAAACAAGGAGAAAAACAAAGAAAGAAAACCCCTACATATTGGTTTTTCCAGTATGCTGTCTAGATAACATGATAAACTCAATTTTCTTGTCATTAGCGCCATACATCTGTGTTCATGTTCACTTTTGCGTATTATTAAACATCTATGTATGATAATATATCGATATTTCACTTGGAAACACGACACTCTGGAAGGTTTACAGAAGAATGAAGTTAACACAAGGATAAAACCGTCTAGGCATATGTAAGGTTTTCCTTTTTTTCGGAAATAATATTTTTCTTAATGGACACAAGAACTGAAGATAGTCTACAAAATTAAAATAAAAAACGAGCACTCTCTGGTTAAAGGACTGTTAATGAGACAGGGTAGAGATGTCATTTTATGAAGGGGATCAGGTAGATATATTTATTAAAAGAAGAAATAATACTTTTGGTATTTACTCAGTAAGGCTAAGGTCATAGGTGCTAAATTTAACTAACGTCAGTTAACTATTCCAAGGTTTAGACTGTAACGTATTAGGAACTATAGCATAAAGGATTAATCAATCATTTTATTGTCATTGTATTTGTATACATTTTAAGGAAATGAGAGGCTGCTGTTCATCTAGAATGAGAAAACTGGCTGGTAATGTTGCCTCAGAGAGCTTTAACATGAACAGAACTGCACGAATCCTTTTCACACATCACACTATAGCGGCATTTGTACTTTTGCTGTGAATTCTGCTTTTTTGGGTTAAATGTGGTTTGCTTTTTTTTTTTTTTTTTTTGAAATGTAAGAAATATAACGTAATTCTTATGCTTGGTTTAAAAGTCTATGTCTATAAATGCGGCGTTATTATTATTATTATCATTTCTTTTTTAACGAATTCAGTTTCTGAAAGATAAAAATTTACTCTTCAAGTCAAACGGAGTGAAAACACCGAGCCTGGACATCCAAACCCATATACTGTAACAATGTGACTTTATGCTTGTTTTTTCATATTATATTTTTGTTCTCGTAATGAATTTAATTTTGGTGACCACTGAAAGCGGTCCCACACTTGAAAAGTGATAAAAGTACACAATAGTTGTTGATACAGTCGGCTTTCAGTTCATTACTGTAGGCATGATCTGTAATCCTGTAATCTAAAATAAACTCCATGGGAAAATGTAATGATTTGGTGTCAAGTCATTATTATTATTATTATTATTATTATTATTATTATTATTATCTGTAGGATCATCATCATCATCATAATCATCATCACCATCACCATCATCAGTGGTATTAGTAGTATTAGTAATAATAATGACAAAAGTAGTGAAAGCCGTGCGTGACTTTGAAACTTTGGTTCGCGTCTTCTTCGTCGCCGCCGCCGTTAATTTCTGTTTTCTACCTTTATTTTAGATGTACCATTTATTTAATTTGCGTTATTATTATTATTATTATTATTATTAAGAACAACGAATGTAATAATAATAATAATAATAATAATAACATTCTGAAATGCATGTCTGGGTTGAACGGTTATAAACAGCTCTCCATTAATAAAGATGAGAAAAGAACAGTAGACTTTCGGACAGACTTATCCACTGTGTTTATAGTCAGCCTTCAATCTTTTCGAGAGGTCATTACAGACTTTCATTCAGTAATCTGTGGGTGGTAATGACAGTTTTATAGATTCTTTAGAAATCAGACCCACTTTTGAAGCCCTCGGTTTCTTAAAAGGAAACGAAAAAAACAAACCAACCCTGGAACCTGAAAAGCGCCTAAAAGGACATAAATCAGCGGCCTGCAAATATTTATTTGAAAGTCAGAGAGCATTAGCATGTTTGGTGGATCGGGTGAAGCTGATGTGCCAGCCCTTCCTGTTAAAGCCTCCTGACCCACAGCACAGCTTCACTCACTAGAGTGTTATCGTTTCACTGACTGATTGCTGGAATTAATGTCAATACATTACAGTTTATCCTCCATTTGCATTCAATACAGTATGAGTTAGAACACCTCACCTGATAACTTTGGATTTGTTATTATTATTAATAAACATCCACTGCATGACACACCCTAGGTCTTGGATAATGAACTACTTCACAGATTCCCAACCCTGGTCCTGGAGTAAGCGTGCAAGACCAGAGCTGAAAATGTGTGGACTATACCTGATCATGGTGTACACATCTTCAGGGTTGACTGACAGCCCAAAAGTGTTGTGCTTAGTGTTTAAAATGGCTCAATTTGCTTAACACAGAGTCAAAGGAGACAGTGAGGTGATGTGTAGGGCCAGAGAAAAGGACAGACAGAATAGCAGCCACTTCACATGAGTAAGCGATGGTCCTTGTACATCTCTCTAGTCTCTCCACACACGTCAGGAGACACTCATGTGTTTCTTTTCCAGAACTCTGTACACATAAACAAAAGAAGGCCTGCATGTAAATCTGAATGACTACTCTGAATGTGGGCTACAAAATGGCGGCTGGTTCCTGGGCCCCGACCAAATGGGAGTATTTTGAGGGAACGAGCGAGGAAGGGCGACAGGAAGGTCACACGGGCAACAACGGGCCACCAGCTCTCCTAGGCGTTGAAAAGAACAAAGCAGATAACATGGATGCATGAACCTAAAAATAACAGGCCTTGTCTTGCTCTTCCAATGGAAAGAGTAAGAAAATAGAGGGAGGAAATAAAGAAAGAAAAGAAGGAAGGAGAGAGTAAGAGAGAGCGAGAGGGAGAGAGAGCGAGAGAGAGAGAGAGAGAGAGAGAGGGGCAAGAGGGTGAAAGAGCATGTGGGTGGTGGAGGTGGGGGTTATTAATCAGCTCTTCCGACTCTTATCAGAGAAAGGACAGAGCTGCATGCCTCTTTATCTGCACCGTTAAGATTGTATCCTGGGCTTTTTTGAGCTTTTCTTCTCCTGTGCTTCAGCAGAACTGCCAGCTCCACACTACACAGGATGGAGTTTAATTCAGTCAAAGTTGTGTGTCACACTGGAGCTGTTCATCTGACAGCATGCAGCCTCCAGGTCCCGGAAATAACCAGCAGCGCAAAACTGAGAGGTCATGAGTTTCCAGGGGACCAGGAGAGGTTCAAACGTACAGTGGGGCAAAAAAGTATTTAGTCAGCCACCAATTGTGCAAGTTCTCCCACTTAAAAAGATGAGAGAGGCCTG
>JAQQZX010000012.1:4564302-4584464 GCA_030068355.1 Notoglanidium maculatum | reverse complement strand
AATATTCAAGATTCTGCACTATTTCTAGGTTCCTTTTAAAATGCAAGCAAATGTGTGATATTGTCCATATTAACTATTAACTTGATATTGTACTATATTAACTACATGAAAGCTATTAACTACTAACTAAATATTAACATATTAACTATTAACTATTGACCATATTATTATTTTTTTAAAATCTGAAATACTAAAAGCACAGAAAGTAAAAGTTCAATATCTTGAATAATTAATATTCAAGATTCTGCACTATTTCTAGGTTCCTTTTAAAATGCAAGCAAATGTGTGATATTGTCCATATTAACTATGTTGTACAAGTGGTCAGATATTTCTCCTGCCTAATCTCTTCTGTTGAAGCATGTGTTCAGACCAGAGATGTTTATGAGCAATAAAATACAAGTCTAAGGCTTTGAACTCTTTAAGCTCTTTGAGCAAGGTCAAGTCCTAAATCAGAAGAATGTACAATTCAATTGTATAGCAACAATAAAGAACAGTATTGTTCACAGTAAAGGGAAATAAGAACACAATGGATCAACAGTTGCAATTATATTTTTTAGAAATATTTTTGGAACACTTCTTTTCATAGAAGAAATTAAATATTCTTTTTTTTTGATACTACACACGTTTGCGCACATAAAGGATTATTATGGTCCAACATAACTATCCCTATTTGGTCTTGTCATCTTTTAAAATGTTTGTCTCGAACCAAAAAAAAGTAACTAAATAACAATGAACAAATAAAACAATGAAACTCAGAAAACTACCTTGGGTTTCATTGGGTTTTAGTGATTCTGTGCCCACTGTAGCCTCAGATTGCTGTTCTTAGCAGACAGAGGAACAGGAGTGGAACTCGATGTGGTCTTCTACTGTTTTAGCCCATCCGCATCAAGCTTTGATTTTTTTGTGTGCTCTGAGATCCTTTTTTTGATCACCACAGTTTTAAAGCTTGATTATTTGAGTTACTGTATCCTTCCTATCGCCTTGAGCCAATCTGGCCATTTTCCTCTGACCTCTCTCATCGACATGGCATTTCCACCCACAGAACTGTTGCTCACTTGATGTTTTTTTGTTTTTGTGTTTCACACCATTCTGTATAAACTCTAGAGACTGTTGTGTGTGAAAATCCTAGGAGATCAGCAGTTATAGAAATACTCAAACCAGCCTGTCTGCCACCAACAATCATGCCACGGTCCCAATCAATGAGATCACGCTTTTTTCACATACTGATGGTTGATGTGAATGGCCCACGTCACAATATATATATATACTATTGAGTAGTCCGAGTTAAGTCTGGAGTCATAAAGTACAAGTCAAGTCTTAAGTCTGTTTTTACATGACTTGTGACTTGGACTTGAGTCACAAACTCCAGTGCCCATCTCTGGTTCAGATGACACTCAGATGGATTTGATCTACAAGGGATCATAAGCTTTTGCACAAAGTTGTGGAGTCTGTGGGAACCTAATGAATATTGTGGGGAGTTGTGGGGACCTAATGAATATTAAGAAACTCAAGTAAATATTTCAAAGGTCCTACTTTTCACTCAAGTTGATGTCAATAATATAATTTGTAATAAAAATGATATTAAATTAGAAACGAATGTGAAGTAGAAGCATTTTCACTCGTTTCACTCATGCTCTCAAACTTTTGGACCACACTATATTGTGTTATTAACATATAGCTATGAATCATTCTCCCTCTTCATTGACTTTGAGCAAAAGAAGCTCAAATTCTAGAAAGAATCTATCCAACCACCTGGTGTGTGTGCCATTCTGCCTGAACTCATAAAGCTTTGACTGATCAAAGATCCTCTGATCTATTAAAGCTTTAAAAAAAAAATAAAGTTGCCAAATTAACTATGACTCAGAAAGTCTGGTTTAATTTTTTTGTCATGATAAAGGAATCTCTTCACCTGCTGTTCTGTGAAATGAGCATGCCGAACAAATATACACTGAGCTGCTTGTTTATTAGGTATATCTTCCTTGTAGTTGAGAAACCAAATAGATTTCACATATGATAATATGTTTTCACATTTGATTATGTGACATACTTGAGATTTAATAATAATAAAAAAAACCATAACAGTGTATTTTAACATGTAACTCAACATTTAACTCAAGTAAACCCATTTGACATCATTTGAATGTTATGTGAGAATGACAAGCACTGCTTGGGAACATGTTCTCTGTATCTCTGAGTGGGTTTCCTCGGGGTTCTGTGGTTTCCTTCCACCTCACAAAACATGGCAGTTGAATGAGTGGTTTGTAAACTTCAGCTAGAAGTAGCACTGGGGTTTAGAAATGGATTCAGGGGAAGGTTAAATGACATCAAGTACAAATTGCTCATGAAGACAAATGACCTGTAGTCTGTAGGTCAACGTACACCTACAAAGTGAATCAATATGGACTGCATTTAAGAATGTACCCAGTAAGTAAACACAGTGTTTAAAATCCTAACAACACTGCACTGCCTGATTCTCTGATAGCCTGACATGTCAGTGTCACCTATGTGCTGGAAATTAATCATGCATCCAAATAATATTTGGTCAGAGGTGATCTTTTTCCATTGAAGAACATGATAGAGGAGGACTAAAAGAGGAGTGCAGTGTAACTACAAAGAAGGTGTCTACTAAACTGAGAACTCAGCATACATGATTGAGTGTGTATAACTGTTTTGGTGAATCAACAGAAAATCATGTTGTAAGGAAATTGTATAAGAGCTAATATTGGGTAAAAATATTCAGATATAGGACTGCTTAAATTTTAGCATCATAGCTCCAGGTGAAAATCTAATCAGGACACTGAATATATCCTGGCTGATTAAATTTTTATTTTGTGGTCAAACTATTCCCGTGGAAAGCATTTGATTTATTCCTTAGTTAGTTGAAAGTTTAAATGCGTATGATGTGTTATGTCAAGCCGAATGTATACAGAGGTATGAAATATCGAGCAACGATATATATATATAACATATACAACAACTCATGAGTACACAGGATAGACTGCAACATAGTACAACATGATGAGACACAAGCAACGTCCAAGTCGAGTTTACAGTTCCAGTAAAATGCAATGCATTACAATAAACCTACTGGACCGTACCGGTAACTACACAGAACAATATGAGCAGTGTCAGTATGAAATGAGAAGAAGCAGGTGTTCGCAGGAGTGTGTACTGCTAAACTGGTCCTGGCTCTAAAGAGAGCATGGAAGATTGAGGGCTGTGGAGTCATTAAGTATTGGGGGCCATAAGGCAGGCGTGATGCCATCTCAGATCTGGCCACGCTGGCACACTGTTGCACTCTGAATGTGCAGCGTGGGTCGGGCTTGAAAGCAGAATAGAAAGAGACAGACAGTGAGATGGACATGTCTGGAAAAAAAACCCCCATATATTTCAATGTATAAATCTAAAAAATAATGATGCATTAAAAAACATGCATCCCTAATTAAAAAAATAAAAGTTGTAATCTTTATTGCAAAATTTTTTTTAGATGTAAACAATGTAAATAATGTAAACAAATAAGTATCATGATATTTTATAACAACGTGTCTGCAGAAAATACTTTAATCTCTATGCCTAAAAATTGATTGGTCTGTTTATTAGGTGTACTCACTTAGTAACTTCTGTAACAGTTGTGTATCTAATACGTTGTGTATCTTAACACCACATAAGCTAGTAGTTACTGTGACAAACAATCAAGTCAAATAAAGAAAAACTCCACCTTGAAACACTTTAAATGCGCTACATGGCCAAAAATATATGGACACCTGACCATCACACCCATATATGGTTCTTCCCCAAACTGTTGGTACAAAGTTAGAAGCACATAACTGTATATGATGTCTTTGTTTGCTGCAGCATTACAGTTTCCCTTCACTGGAAACCTGTTCCAGCATGACAATGCCCCTGTGCAAAAAGCGAGCTCAGGGAAGACATGGTTTGCCAAGGTTGGAGTGGAAGACCTTGATGCTTTGCACAGAGCCCTGACCTCAACCTCACTGAACACCTTTGGGATGAACTAGAACACAGACTACACCCCAGACCTCCTTAATTCAGACCTACTTTAGTCAGTCAGTGTCTGATTTCACCAGTGCTCTTGTAGCTGAAGGAGACAACATTTTCATTATTCCTATGAGAACTTAGTGGTTATCTGCAGGCTCTAATGTCACTTGAAACCATTGCTAGCACAGTTACAATGGCATGTAATAGGAGAAAATTTTAAAAAATCTGAAACTTAAAGGATAACAGTGAATATAGAAGTAGTGCAGACAGCAAACATAGGACTTAAAGTCCCAGAAGCTATACAACACTCGGCTCAGCTAGTCAGCGATGTATGAGATGGCAAGCGTGATGGTGTTGACGGTGGTATTAGCATGCATGCAGAAGCTTTGGAACCTGATCTATTTGAGCAGACTGTGTACAGATGAGGAGGTGAGAGAGTTGATTAAAGATTAAAGGATTTAAGTGCTGCTGCTGCTGTCCTTTTAGGTATAAATGAATTCCCACTGGTACCACTATCAGCAGGCAGCCGAACAGCATTGTGGGAAATGTACAATGAAACAGTGAAAATAGATGAGAAAACATGATGATGAAAGAAGTTTAATTCAAAAAGTCAATTCAGAATTTCTGTGGACACTGAAGAATACACGTTAATTAAAAATATTCATAATCAAATGGGTCAAGGTGGATTTTTTTCCCCTTTAAGTACTCCCAGAAAATTGTAATGTGGCATAATGTAGTGTGATCTCATAGCCATCTTTCCTAAAACTACTCTCTAATATATTTCCATTTATTAATTTGACTCAGTTTTAATGAAAGGGACTGATAATTGAGGCAGAACCTATTTTAAAGAAAACAACAGTGATACAAGTCTAAATGTCAACCGCGTGAGGAAACATATGTAGCCTATAAGATCTGTTGCAGAATGAACAAAAATAACTGAACTAAAAATACACACTCACGCAGAGACAGAAAAAGCCACAATGGTTGGAGTATGTGTGAGTACCTAGCAGTTCTACAAACACAAATTAAAAAGGCAAACTATAAATAACTATAAACAAAAGGCTAATAAATTAAAAGGCTAGGAACAAGGTCAGTTAATCACTTCTAAAGGTAAGAGCCTGGCTGAAACTGGACACCTAGCTGGACATCAATCATAGGCAGGAGTGCTGGAGGCTTTCAATCAACAGTGACATTCGAGTGCTCTGAGAGGAGTCGAGTCTTCTGGCGTGTCTTGAAGGATGTCAGGAAACACCCTTATTTCCAGCATCATGGAACCATAATAAAAAAAGAAATCAGGTTTGGCATAAACAGTAACATAGAAATATACTATCAGTGACATGCTCTGCTTTGCTGAATACTAAATACACTCTACACATATTTGCCTAACATGAGCCTCTGCCCTTGAATATCTTTCCTGGTACAAGGTACAAAAGTCCCTGCTAAGTTGTTACACCAGGGCAAAACTGGCTTTTGTATTTTCTGGCCTAAAGGGAATGAAGAAGAGATAAGAAATAAGAGTCAGTGGAATAGAGGAGGAACAAGATGAAGAGATGGTATGATACAGAATGAATTAATTTGGTGTGTGTGTGTCTGTGAGTGAGTGAGAGAGGGGGAGAGATAGAGAGAGTCAAAACGAAATGTAAATAGCACACTATAAAAACAATAAGTCATTCAAAAGCTTTCTTCTTCCTTTTGTCCCTGTAGAATGTGCAAATATATAATTTTAAAGCTAAGTATGTGGAATATTCAGCTATTAAATATAATAGATTTATTTGTAATACCCAAGCAAATACAATGCATCATACATTTATTTGTTAGCAAACTGATGAGGTTAAAATGTGGTAATACATGGTGCCTTCAAATGGGGTTGTGTTTGTCCTGTTCACTAGAAGAGTCCATATGAACATTCGTCTGTGATAATCATGACTTCCACAAGTGGAAAAGCTCAAAGTTCTGACATTTTCAGAAATGGTGGGGGCCATGGAAATACATTTTTCAGTTGATGGTAGGTTAATATATTGCAATTGTAGTCATACAGAGTCTTCTTTGTCATTTTTTAATATGTCAGAGGAAAATTCCTCATCTTTTCTTTACTTGGCACTTCCTACATTACGTTACCCGCTTGTTAGCTTACTAAATTGTTAACGTTAGCCTCAGTGGCTTCTAGGAGCTATAATAATAGGTATCTATGTTGTTGTTGCCTAGTAATGGTGTTCTCAAGATGGTTACCACTTGAACAACAAGCATTTTGTGTACACAACTTTACGTAGTTATCAATAATGTAAACAATAATGTATGGAGAACTAGTAAGCTAGTTGAGTGTGTTAATACAGGTTAAGGAAAATGAGTGCGTATATGATCAATATCATAACAAATGTTACCACTATAGACATTAGTGATATTTCATTAATCACTAGCATTAGTTCAGTTAGCTAGATGCATACTTGAGCATGCAATATTTTTTAACATACGTGTTTGGCAATATCTTTGTTTGAAATGCTTAAACATGACTTTAGCATTGTGTTAACAAATTTGACCAATTTATTTAATTAGAACCAGCCACCCAAAATAAGCCATTTAAAAATCATGTTGTTGAGTTCAGGAGTACTTTAGCTGCACATTCAGTACAACAAACTGAAAACACATCTTTATAAATAGTCCTGATGGGAACAGACATGAGCAAGCCGGGTGAGCTTTTTGATGTCATTATGTGTGCTGTTGAAGTCTTCCTGAGAAAATACTGCTATCTAATTTTGTTAGCATTACTGCAATACACAGAGGACAAGAACAAATCAGCAACGTTAAACTACAACATCCAACCTCTGAATTTGTGTTTTTCCAAGAGCAGACACTGTCAGTTAAGCAGAGATTGACAAAAAGGCAAGACAGATCCTCACATGAATGTTGTAATCTCTTGGCTAAATATGCATAATAAAAATTTGTACACACTAAAACTAGAACATGAGAGAATGTGAATGGGTTGAAGCTGCTGCTGTGATTAGGTCAGGACTGAGGGATGAGCTTGTTGTGTGTAAATCTTCATGAAACACAGCCGTGCCTCAGCTTACACTCTTCGGAGAAATGCCACGGCCTGTGGCTTCTGCTCACACAGCAAGCACTAATTTATAACTGTGGTGCCTTTAACAAGCAAGTGTGACCAGAGTGGCTGGATAACATGTTAGTGAGATGACCAGAGTCTGAAGATATATAGCACTTGGTGGAGAAAAAAAAAGAATAACTCAAGCAAAAATGTCAATAATCATGAAAGCTAGTAGGTACCTGTTAGCATAATGTCATATAGGCTACAGGTAATGGTTCATTTGATTAATGACATGAAACTGAAGGAGGAAATGTCTCTCTCTCTCTTTCTCTTTCTCTCTCTCTCTGTCTCACTCTCATCTGGAAAATCTACAGACAAGCATCTGGCATCTATTTAACTTTTGCTAGAGAAGTAAATTCACATAGAGCCTCAGGCTTATCTATAGAACGCCACCTGACACACACGTGGCCAGCAGATGCAAAGACAGTTTCTGTTTCAATCTTATTGCCACCATCATCGTCTTATTATAGACTAGTTTTGTCCCATATCTCATCAATCATGTTTTTTCATTTTGAATAAAAAAATCCTGTGCACTGTAATTTGCATCTCCTTTTACCTTGTAGCTTAGCTAGCTTTATTTTTTTAAGCCTTAACTAACTATGATATTGATTTTGAATTTGTAATGCAATCATACTTCAATGCATTTTCTGTGCATGTTCTGTGATGTAGAGACCCTAGATTGCCACCACAGTGAAAAGGGAGCAAAAGGGAGTCATAATGTCTGGGTGGGAGGGGCATGCGCTCCGTTCTCTGTCTTTCACAGTGGCATTAGCCAATCACAGCATCCATGAGCTCTTGTATGTAGAAGAGGGCAGATAACGCTTTCAGGTTCTGAGTGTTACTCAGCTATATGCAGCTGCATGAGCAGCATTTTGAAAGAATATTGTTGCTTGTCTTCATAGGTCTCAGAGGAAACATACATTAGCCTTCACATTCCCGGCTTGGTAGATGTTGTATGATTGGGAGAGCTGACTGGAAGTGTCAGGTAACCAAATTAGGGAGAAAAAAATATAATGGAGTGTCTAGATTTCAGCTAGACTGAACATTGAAATCCATTTTTTCCCCCTCTTTTTTCTTATAATTATATGAGGATGTACAAAACACAAATGCTGTGGTCAGACATAAGAGATTAAGTCTCATATGAACTACAGATGTGTATTTAGGGACCACTTCAAGGTGGACTGGTTCCAACTTAAAATGGATCAATAATTTCATCTTTTTATGGACCAATTTAAGTCCAGTCAGACTCGAGCAATAATACCTTGTCATTTATTGCTCACTGTGATGGACTATAATAACACACTACAGCATGAGTGTTGCAGTATATATATAACTTATTTAATATATTTTTTATGATTTGTAGTAACTTTTATAGATGTATAGTCATTTCACTAATAATTACAGGCTGTTTTAAAGTACTTTTATACATGGATATAAAAAAACCCAAAACAAAACCACAACAATATGCGTGGCTGTTTCATTCACACCAGCTCACATCCCACACACATACACTGATGTAAATGTGTCAGGCAATTTTTCTTGCTTCTGCATTGATGTTTTTGAACTATGTGTGAATATGTGCATGATTTGTAATCAGGTATTTATTTTGCATTATTCAAAGCCTGGGTACAGTAGAACTCAAAATGTCCCATTGGGGAACAATACAGGACATCTGTCTCTGTACAGATTGATTTTTTTGTTGGACTAAAATATATGATTCAGGTTAGACATGGCTTGAAAATGTGTTAGACAACCTCCAGACCTGTCATGCAATGATTCAGTGTTATAGTGAAACCTATTCAGATGCTAGGTGACAGAGAGGTTCAATAAAAGGCCATTAATGGCCTACAAAGTGTGTAGTCTACACTAGCATATTCCTCTACGCGAGACATGGACACTCAGCTCTCAGATGGATTTGTCCTCTCTCTCTTTCTTTCGTCATTAGTAATGTATGTGAATAAATTTTAGAAAATATCTCTATGTCTGTCTGTCTGCCTGTTTTCCTATGGCTCTGCATTATGTACAGCATTATGTTACATTTTATCAAAGGGTTGCTGATGTCATAATCACTGATCCCAATATCCATATCAATCAACCAATCAATCACTCAATCAATCAATCAATCTGACCCCTCACTCCTTTCGTCCATCCATCCAACCATCAATATGAAGTTACTAACTAACAAACTTTATGTTTCTTTCTCTAATGGTCATGACCGAAAACATTCTCTTAAATCACCATTAAACACTGGATGCATTACTAAATCCCTCTAAATTACATTACGCTGTCTGATTTCCTGTTCCCCTCACTGCCTTCTTTCTCTCACACACTCATACACAATGCTTGGACTGTTTCTTCGATCCAAATAAACTACTGCAATATGGTCATAATCAATGCCATTATGGTGGCATCTTTATTACCGGATCAAAGCCACAATTAGCATTAATGTAATTAGGGTCACACTGAGCTCCATGAATCTGTAAGACAGCTACAGTGCTCATTGATAATTTATTAAGAGTTTTATAACCTGAGATCAGAAGAAGAAACAGACTTTTATAGGAGGGAAAGATGTGATATTTTCATACTCATGTGCTAAATTAGAGGGAAGCACACACACAGACATATGTCTGTATGTATATGTATATAAATATACACACACACAGACACACATCTACGGCCACAAGCCCATGTAAATGCATTCACTCATATCCATGCACGGAAATATATGCACGTAATTATCTTTACTCTCACTATCATTTTATCATCCATAAATTACTCTCCTTATCTGTTTCTTTCCCCTACTTACTCTGTTTCTCCCTCTGCTTGGATTGACCTTGAGCAAAGACATTCAACACCAACTTGAGAGCCTAAACATTTATTTTCAGATGTCTGGCTTTGACAGGAAACCACTGCTAAACCAAATGCAAGAGACAGAGAAAAAGACAAAGAGATTGATTTAAAAAAGATCAAAACTGAATTTTAAAACTAGGCTCTTATTTGAACATCAGGTAATCAGCAGAAGAAAGAGCCAGAGGTCAGGCACAGTGTTGAATCTCAAACTTCCAACACCGCTGGCCATTAAGCTCAGAGAATATCACACTATGGCAACTCAATGGTGCTAATGAGCGTTAACCAACTGCCTGGACTTATAATATAATAATATGGATATAGAGAAATATAATGATATATGTTGTTTTAAATAATAATAATAATATGAAATACATTTTAAATTGAATAAACATTTATATAGATTAGGAATTAAGTATTATATTATTCAACTGGCTTAGTTTTATGTTTTGACCAAACAGACTAAGATCTCTTACTCTCAACTCTCATAGCAATATAGCATTCCTATTATTTTTACTGTTATTATTAAACAATATGTTTTAATCTAGAATAAGTATAGAATGAAATGCTTGTGGGTGTGTTCTTAGTAGGAAAATAACCGACCATTCTGTGAAGTGATGTGAATCAGAGTTATTATTACCATCCTCAAGTTGATTATTTTACTATAACAGCATGACCTGAACGTTTTAATCCTCTTATATACAACAATTTGCCAACAGTTACATTTTGTTTTCTATTAATTAAAGAAAAATACTTTTTAATCTATTATGTCAGATGTCACACACAGAGGAGGCATGTGCAGTTTTTAGCTCTTTACTAAGGCATGCAGGCATTTCCAACATAAATGAAATAGAAAACTAGCCACAAAACCAGAACCAGGACTATAATGCAAATAAACCAATCAGACAAGGATAGCAACATGGAATCTACAAACAGACTTGAGCAGCTTGGAGCCTATTGCTTCACAAACTGTGTGTGTTCAGAGAGTCAATTTAAAGTCCTTGGTGTGTTGCTTAACATGAACCTGAGAGAGAGAGAGAGAGAGAGAGAGAGAGAGAGAGAGAGAGAGAGAGAGAGCGAGAGTTTTACAACAGGTGCTGGGAACTGGAGTCTTGTGTCAGTCATGCCGTGAGGATTACTGGGAAACGGAGGCTCTGTGGAACCTGTAGCTAAGTGTCACTGAGACACTGTGGCGCACGGATCCCAGTGCATTGCATCTGGAACAAAGAAGGGCTCATGACAGAGGGATCCTGGGATGCTGAACTGTGGCGCAGAAACTAGAAATGTCTATACACTGCATCGCCGCTGCTCCACCCATGGATCGTCCTACTGGGTAGGACTGTAAGGCCCAGGATTTTATAGAATGGAATGTTTATTTATTCATGACTTAAGTGGTTTTAGTCATCTTATATGAAAATTAATTATGTTGTTTGTGAATAAGAGATATAATTCTGGCGTATAAGAATTCTAATGAGCGTGAGAGACTTCACAGTGTTTCATGAAAATGAAATCAGAATAAAAAGAATGAAAATGTATGGCTTTTTTCACTCATATGATTTTATATTTAGTCATTTGTAAGATGGTCTAATCCAGAATGATGTACCAAAAGTGCAAGTTTAAAGTGCAGTAATACAAGTAAGGATTTGTAATCTGAAAGGCAGGAGGCTAGTGGTAGTTTTGTTCAAGCGAGAAGTAAGTGTGTTAAGAATAAATTGCGGCGTAGGGAATTCCTACCACTTTGCATTTGAGACAGCAGAAGGAGTCTCAGATGTTGGGTTAAATCAGTAATGGACTGGTGTTGAATGTGCTTTGGAAATTTTCTCGTGGAAATAAATGATATTGAGGTAACTGATTTATACAGCTGCTATAAGGCAGACTGAACATTGCAAGATAATACAGATCTGAGGAACCTTAATCAGACATCTCAATTTCTGTTTAATGTAATTCAGTTTAATTCTTTAATGTAATTTAATAAAAGTCATAAGCTTTATATCAAGTTGAACGTTTATGACTCACACACAGAGCTATACAGTCTACAATTCCTGTAAGTGTTGGGAGGTTCCACAGCTTTGCAGAACATATTGCAGCAAACACAAAAATGTGAGAAAACAGTAAAGTAATAAGGCGTAATGTTGCATTTCAACTGGGGTTCAGATTTGTTTCTAATTTTAGGAAATTGCCTAAGATATACTGATATGATTTTAATGATAAAAAATGACAAACAAGGAATACTGCCTTTCTGACGGAAACAAATATATGGTTTTAAATATAAAAAACCTGTAACTCCTGAGGACAGTGAAGACTATGCTACATAAAAATAAAATATCTGATATTAACTGTTAATAACTGATAACTGATCTGATCAATTCTAAAAATAAAATATCTGATATTAACGTAACATATTAATGTACGTGTTTGTCTTCACATTTTTCCCTTCTTTGATTGTCCAGCCAATAACTATGATACACAATAATAATACAATATAAAATACACAATATAATTGCTTTTATTTATAGGGTGTTATTTTTAATTTCAAGGTTTGGCAATTATGATGGCATATTAAGGCAATTGAAGGTAAAATATAAACAAACAAACAAACAAACAAGCAAATAGATAAATATGGAGCTGGGGGAGAATAGTAATGTTCTGTG
Source organism: Notoglanidium maculatum (assembly GCA_030068355.1). Taxonomy (NCBI): domain Eukaryota; kingdom Metazoa; phylum Chordata; class Actinopteri; order Siluriformes; family Auchenoglanididae; genus Notoglanidium; species Notoglanidium maculatum. The sequence goes on along the minus strand of JAQQZX010000012.1, from coordinate 4,571,867 downwards.
ACAAAAATCAGGATTTCTGAGATTAAAGTCATAAATTTTCTCACATTCTCTGAGATCGTAAAGTCGTAAATGTACAAGAAAACATCATTTTCAGTGCAGGGATTCTCCTCTTCTGCCCAAATCTCTGTTACTTTGATATGGCTGAGCCAAAAGTTATAGTAAATGAGTTGTTGTAGTTGTTGTGGGTCGTTGACAAAAAAAACAAAAAAACAACAACACTATTTTTGTTTGTTGCAATTTGTGACTTTTTTTCCTCATAAATTTATGACTTTACAATCTCAGAGAATATTATAATGTTTCTTGGAAATTTATGACTTTAATTTTGGAAAATCTAAATTTTTTTTCTCAGAAAATTACCTCCCTTTCCCAGCTCTTATTTTTTTTTTTTTTTTTTTTTGCCTACAATGGCCCTAATATGGCATCCTACACAACAAATTACAATCATAGCGGAAAAAAAAACCCTCTGATGAGTGGCACAAATTGAGGAGTGGCACAAACAAAGAAAGGTAACAGCGTAGATGCATTAGAGGCCATAGATTATGTAGATTGTTCACCATAAAAGTCCCCGTGAATGAGCTGTTACTATATAAACAATAACCTATTAGAACAATCATATTAAATTAAACCTGGAATTTTCTCTTGCAGTTGATACTTGACTGTCTATACTACAATTACTCAACACCTCTGGTGTTGCAAACAAATTGCAAACTTACCTTACCAGCCTGTCATAACTCCTGTATAAAATCTCTCATAAAATATAAAACATGCATATTCTTAGAGGTTTCTCATACAAAAGAAAGTTATTCATTATGAATCTTATATCCAAAGGCTCCAAAGTGACCTGGGATTTTCAAAAACACAAAAATGGCACAAAAAAAGTTTGTCGCCTTTGCTGCATCAGTCTTAGCTTGAAGCGACATCTAGATTTCTTCTATCTGTGATCAGAACTCTTTAGTGACAAATGAGAGAGTGAAAGCTGTGCGAGAAAAGACTGAAAGAGGAAACAAATGAAAGACTATCCATCCATGGAGGAACGTTTTTAATCTAGGGACCACCAAATGGAAGCAAACAGGAGGGAGTGGTGTATGTAGAAATAATAGTTCAGTTCAGTAATTAAGAGCACAGCCTTTTGGAGCTTTATAAGTGAGAAGGAGATTTTTTTTTTTAATATATTGAATATTATATGATAAGAACAGCCCTGTGATAAATTGCCGACCTGTCCAGGGTGTACCTGCTTCTCCCCAGAAGAGGCTCCAGCTTACCCACAACCCTTAACGGATAAGCTGTATAGATAGTGGATGGATGGACGAGAAGCATTACCAATGTAAATTAAAGAAACCCTCGGGGATCCATGAAGCTGAGTCAGAGGGTCTGTGATTACTTTATATTGTGACAGCTGAGGAAATTACAAACCAGCTGTCAATGGTTATTATTTTCTTATTATATCTATTATTATTTAGTTCTTATAGTGATTAGATTGTTTGACTCATCACTTGAATTAAATGGGTTTAATTCAAATCTCAATAAAATAAAAATAAGTAGTCTATAAATAATGTCTGCTTGGATCTGGAATGAAAGCTCTATGGTGCCAGAACACAGCCAAAAATACATTTAAGGCTAATATTTGAATAGTTGGATGATGTTCATAAGATAATCTGTTCTGAAGAGTCCATGGAATTTATTTTACAATTAAAGGGGGCCCTGACTGCAAAAATAATTGAGAACCCTTGGGATAGAAGAACACTATTACTAGGAAATAAGGGGGCTAGAAAAAGACCTTTAGATTCATGTGATAGATGAGTGGTTCTCAAAGTGGGGCTCAGGGACCTCCAGGGTTCCATGAAGCATAGCCAGGAAAGCTGTGATTTTTAAAAAAAAAAAAATGTAGTTACAGTAGTGGAAATCACAACCCACATTTATCAAAGTTAATCTGTTTATCATTGAGTTTTTATAGTTATTAGCATATTTGGTTTGTCAGTTGAATTGAATGAGTTTAATGCCATGAGCGCATAAACTATGTGAAAAAGAAATACAGGGAGTGCATTAAACATAACCAGAGAGGTTGCTCAGACCCTGGACAATGCCACATTGGGTAAGAATCATAATAAATCAGTCTACTGTGTTACTTTACAGTAACATTACATGATATTCAACAGCAAGTGAGTTAAAGAAAAGCAAAACAATCAATTGTATTGGTGATTTTGGGTAATAAATCAGGATATGATGGAATATTTACACACGTCTGCTCACACAGGTTGGAATAACCTGATGTTATTTCTATGTCTCTTTTTACAGAAGGTAAAATGTGCTGAAATCTTTAAAAATTATATTTGTACAGGACTAAATTCACTGAGAAATTCTAGTAATAATTACATTACTCCATCTCCCCATGTAAAACTAATCCCATCTGAATAGGAATAAAGATGAGAAAAAGAAGAAAAATTCATCTCCCTTTTCCAATGCCTGAAGGTTCTGGGATAGTTTCAAGAATATTATAAATTTTCTTTGTGATATAGTTGTAAACTTTGTAATAACTTTATTATTAGAAGAATAATTTTTTGGTCTACTAACAAAACCTTTCATTGGTGGCTTTTTAAATATTTTGGTAGACATGCCACAAAGAATTAAAATTTTCAGTAGAAAGATATGGATTGATTTAGGGTGAATAGTTTATTATTATTATGCTTTTGTAGGAACAACAAAACTAGCAAGAGAATAACGAATTGAAAATGGTCCTTTTGACTCATCGCTTAGAAGAACCTTTTAATACCATAGATCTGGGTGAGGAAGGCAGGGGTAAACATGAGCAGCACAACAGTAGCTGATTACACATAATAACCGCTTTCCTGGAAGTGAGCTCATGTCCTAACTAGATATAAAGTATTGTTTTGAGCCTTGTCACTGAACATTTCAATTTGTGGTGGATTGGGACAGGAGAAGGTGTGGATGGAGGGGAAGTGAATGTTGTTTACAGCCAGCTCCTGCCAGAACAAGCCACATTGCCATCCACACCCTGATCTAAAATCCAGACAGGAATACAATTAAAAAATGTCTCAGCAAGGTTCATCTATGACTGTTGAAACCTGCAACAACCAAAGTGTTTTGTGTGATGGAGTAGTGAAGGTCTTTGTTCCTCATTATTATTGTACCCTCTGTATAATAGGCTGTCATCACTGGATCTTGATTTTTTATTTATTTTTTATATAGAGGAATACAGAGGAAGATTTAGGGATATCAGATCAGACTCACCTACATTCTCTCACAGTCTTAGGTGCAAATCCCTTCACCAGAAATATATCTAGCCTTTGTAAATGTTCAGTGCTTAGTGCACCTCTTGAATAAGATATAAAAATAGAAAATGACATTTAAAGAGTGAAATTCCAGTTAGACCCTTCTTTCATAAAAAAGAAAGAGTTATTCAAACACAAATGTCAGGATCCACTCTACTACTCAAACGCTGTAAGCATCTTTCAAATATCAAATCGTTTTATAAGACTGAGTGCATATCATGAACCTCTGGAGTAAATGTATCTTACAGCTTCTTTTCGAAGTTTAATGAACTTTCTCCCAGAGTCTGTTGTATGGAGCAACATAATCTTACTGTGAAATTTGAACATATTATATTGTAAGCCTTTAAATAAGGTCTTCATATTATAGCAGTGTTGATTCTCAATTCTGTCGATTAAACTTTTATAACAGTCTGACAGTAGTGCTGTTTCAAGGCAATTTCCAGGTTTATATTTATTCTAATAAGTTATCATTTCTAGAGTTACAAATGAATGTTTTTTTACATATAGGGTGATGTGAATAAGCAATGTGAAAGTGTGAAAAAATGGTTGATAAATTTAAAGCAACATTAGTATTCACATTAACCTTGATATGATCATTCTACAAAAATAATCATATGGCAATGAGGTTGTCAAGTGTTGAGCTGGTTTATTCTTTTACATAAAAGAAAAAAAAAAGAAAAATGGGTACATCTTATCCCAAGAAGTAGTGAGAAAGCTTAGAGTTTCTTTGCTTGGGTCAGGAGTTAAAACTTTATCACAGGTAAATTTGAGGATACACCAACTGTTTACATTCCCATGTTCCTCTCCTATTTTTTCCAGACATTGACTTTAAAGTTGTTATCTTCATCTTTAGGTTTTGTTGCCCTTGTCAAATATCTCTGGGTTTTGAAACAATAAATGAATGAGAAATTCTGCCATGCCTGCAGTAGTGTGATGAAGTTTCCACAAACTATGTCCTTATTGGTTGAATGTGTTCCTTTTGCTGATGAAATGCTAGAAAAATCTCTCGCTGTTGCGAAAAAACTAAATGTCGCTTTTTTTAATTGTTCATTTAAGTGATAGCAGTTTGAAATAAATATATTATCTGGTGAAAAAATTCATAAGAACAAATCACGCTGTTTGTGTAATGACCTTTACACTTGAACTTGAAGGGCAGATGCTTCACAAATTGGATTAAAACTTCTAAAATTGTTGAGATTTCAATGATAAGTTTTCAATAAGCACATTTTGGAAGGAGTCTCCAGTGTCAGCACTTGGTATGACATTTGGAAATAAAGCTGTAACTAAGTTTTCAGACATGCGAAAGTCTTCAAGGTGGAGGACGTCCTGATTTCTCAGTAGCGAACTGCATTTTTGTGTCTTATTAACTTTCAAAAGAGAGAAAAAGTTTGGCTGGTGAGGGAACGACTGTTTATAGTTGTTATACTGTAAGTGATAACAGCAACTAACTAGGTTGGCTATGTTTCATGTCATTAATCATAACTGTAAATGGATGAAAGGTGTTGTTCTGGAATAAATTAATATTTAGAATTTTTGGCAACCTTATGCTGTGCTATAAGAGGAATAAAAGTCTTCAGGACATGCTGCTATTAGAAAATAATCAGTTTCGGGTGTTAACAATAAGTGCACTTTATTACACCACTGTGCTGTTGATTATTTTATAACAACACACTATAAAGTATTTTATTCCTTACTTGGAAAAATGAACTTATATATTATCAAAGTTATTTTGATTATAATGAATTTATAAAAATGTGCATGGCTCCAGTTGTATGAAAAGCCCAGGATAACATTCATAGCATTTTTCTTACAACTTCATTTGTATGAAGTGAAAAGATTGCACAAATGTTTCATAAGAAAAACCTTGCCGAGTCAAATCATTGTGTCTGTATCATCTCCCTGAGGGCAGACTTAATGCCAAGAACAGCTGAATCATAACTGCAACACGTCTTGTATTATTGCAGGGCAATGGGAGAAGTTACTACAAGTTACTCTAGACCTATGTCAGATCAGATTATCTTCAGGGGTGGTTTTGATTCTTTTGATCATGTCCAACTGAAAACTGATCCACAGAAAGAACAGGAAGGCACATTCTCTTTGAGTTCCAATCTGACTAGTGCAAACTTGAAATGCTTCATGGAATTCTTTTATCCTGAGCTGTTAGAAACACAGAAATGTTTCTACCACTGGAGCTACAGCTGCACCTTCTGACAGCACAAGTCAGCATACTGATGTAAGGCTGCTTTACAGCATACTGTTCTCCTTATAAAATGCTATCTCTTGATTTATTGAGATTTCTTGATTTCACGGAAGCACCTGATTTAGCTGATCTGGCAGTGTTAAAAATTCTGGACCAAACCATTAAACACTGCAATCTAAACATCACCAACAGGAACAATGCTGCATTGTAGAACTTGAAGGCCAGATGCTTCACCAATTGGCTTAAAACTTCTAAAATTGTTGAGATTTCAACAATAAGTTTTCAATAAGCACATTTTGGAAGGAGTCTCCAGTGTCAGCACTTGGTATGACATTTGGAAATAAAGCTGTAACTAAGTTTTCAGACATGCGAAAGTCTTCAAGATGGAGGACGTCCTGATTTCTCAAAAACGAACTGCATTTTTGTGTCTTATTAACTTTCAAAGGAGAGAAAAAGTTTGGCTGGTGAGGGAACGACTGTTTATAGTTGTTATACTGTAAGTGATAACAGCAACTCACTTGGTTTCATGACATTAAACATAACTGTAAATGGATGAAAGGTGTTGTTCTTGAATAAATTAAAATTTATAATTTTTGGCAACCGGGAGCTACAGCAGCACCTTCTGACAGCACAAGTCAGCATACTGATGTAAAGCTGCTTTACAGCGTACTGTTCTCCTTATAAAAATGCTATCTCTTGATTTATTGAGTTTTCTTGATTTCACGAAAGCACCTGATCTGGCAGGGTTAACAATTCTGGACTAAACCGTTAAACACTGCAATCTAAAAATCACCAATAGGAACAATGCCGCATTGTAGGACTATCATGAGATATAGTGAGAATTCTGTAATTTAAATTTCTGCCACAGAATATGACAATGATTTAATTGGCTATGTAATTGAGGAAGTATAGAAAATGGTTTGGGCCGAACCACTGTTCCAGCGAATTAGTGAAGGGGTGCATATTCCAGCCAATCACAGGACATGGGGAAGGGGAGGGGGGAGACGGGGTGTCGTTGTTAGATTTGGCAATGCAAGTCCATGAATTTGTGGGCAGAGCTTCCCAATTTGCATTGAAGGAAGTTGTGTATTTGTTTTTCTGTTGCGTTCGCCACGATCAATGACTCCCCCTTTAGGTAAAAAAATAGAACACTCGGCAGCATACTCTCATAAGAAAATAATCAGTTACTATCACGGCATAGAAGTTGAATATTTCTCACATCCCAAAATGTTTTGTTTGTTTTATACCACACCAATTTGCCAACAATTATAATGTTTAACTTTAGCTTAACAAAATTTCATGTTGTGGAACATCCATGAGACAAGTTAGTGATTGTTATCACCTGTGGAAAACACAAATTCCTCTGTCCTGAAGACCAGACATTGGCGACTCTTCCCATAAATGTGAAAACATTTCTTTACAGGAAACTTAACCATGTCAATGATGAGATTATTTTCTTTGTTAAATTTTCAATCCATTTATTATTAGCTTTAAATAATGTGCAACATCCAAAATTCTGAACTCCCTGTGTACGCTGTTATTATAAAAACAATAATGTATCGGAACAAGCACATTAATTTAAACCTGTGATTTGCCTTATAGCCAGCACTACTGCCAAAACTACTGTTATCAAAAATTTATTAATTTTTGACTGATCACAATGGATTATACAACTGTACAGGGGGATATAGAACAATAATGGACAGATAAAACAAGCTGTAAATTCTGGGAGACAGTTCAGCAGTGAAGGAGGATGGTGTCTGTGTAACGGGGGTTTAACTGTTCGATGTGAATCTCAGATTAAAGGAAGATTACAGCTCTCAGGCTCCACATCTGCTGTCTGGATGTAGACTCATCTGACTCATCCATAATGACATCTCTCATCTGTAATAAACATCACTACTTTGCTCCTTTTATTCTTCTTTGCATTTTCTCCTTTAGGTTCATCACCTCGTCGCATTCATTTTCTTTGTATTGCTCTCAATATCTCTCTCGCCTACACACACACACACACACACACACACACACACACACACACACACACACACAGACACACACACACACACACACACACA
>JAQQZX010000012.1:4548139-4561931 GCA_030068355.1 Notoglanidium maculatum | reverse complement strand
TATACTTTTGTGAAACTGCTTTGAGACAATGTCTGTTGTTAAAAGCGCTATACAAATAAAATTGAATTGAATTGAATATGACAGAGTGAAGTGCATTTCATCTAGTTATTTACAAATATGTTGTGGTGAAATGTTATGACAACATAACCATGACAACAGAAGTGGAGAGTTTATCAAGCCCCTAATTTCAATTCAATGCAATTTTATTTGTATAGTGATTTTAACAGTGGACATTGTCACAAAGCAGCTTTACAGAAATATATAAATTCCAGTTAGAGATTTTAAAAAGTTCATTTAAAAATGTATCCTTAATGAGCAAGCCTGTGGAAATGGTGGCAAGGAAAATCTCCATGAGATAACATGAGGAAGAAACCTTGAGAGAAACCAGTCTCAAAAAAACCAATCCTTATTTGGGTAGCTTGGGATAGTGCAATTACAAATACCTCCCTTCTATAACTGTGTGTTCCGTGGTCAAAAGTACAATTACTCATTATTATAAAAAAATTAATTATAGTTTTAACATGAAGTCTATTCTGCTGAAGTTATCACCTGTTCACTTATGGAGAATGCAAGATGGAGAATTGTTAATAGTAGTCGAAGTCCGCAAGTTATCATGGCAGCTGTAGGCCTAAGCTATCCTAGCAACACTGTTTGCATCAACTGCAGTCCAAAGCCATCTTCACTGTTTTTAAGTGTATCTTAGGCTGTTCATATGGGGCCATCTGCAGCAGGAGCGAATGGTTTCCAAGTGAAGGTAACTCCAACCAGAAGTAAGATATCAGGATAGATAAGGCATGTCTGAACAGCAGACGGGGTCAGGATCATTGGTATCTCAGGAGTAGCATGTGTTCCGCATGTGTAGCCCCACGGTGAAAGACATACACAGAGTTAGAGAGAGAGAGAGAGAGAGAGAGAGAGAGAGAGAGAGAGAGAAACACAAATTGTTATGCTCATTATCATGTAATGGTTAAGAGCAGTGTATATTATGTGCTGAGTGCAAGCAGGAACTCCTATGACAAAGTAAAATGAAATTTTTATGAATATCTGTGGAGAATTATGTACATCATATTTTTTTCTGGCTGTTGAGTAAATTTAGTTTTATATCACACTTGAGGTTGTGCTGTTGTACTTGTATATCAGCACAGCTGTGATTTGGCCCTAGGCACGGGGCCATAGGCTAATATTCAGCACAACAGCATGGCCTCGAGTGATATTGCTTTTATACAAAAGTTCTATAAACAAGAAATTAATATCAAGTAATAACAAGTGGACACAATATGGTGAAATATTCTGTTGTTGTTTTTTTGCCCAAGAGCAGAAACAGATCCTGACGAATGCATGTTCACTTTATAGCTCGTCAGCTACTGGCTAGCTAGCTCACATTGATTTGTACATTCCTGTTAAAGGTGCTTCCTGTAAAATTAGCAGCCTTTCCTCCATTTCATTTTCACCTAAAGAGCTTTCATATTTTAAGTCAAAAGTTATACCCCTGAAAAGTATCATTTCCCAAGTCTGCTGATGATGTCGCTAACACTACTTCAGTAACTGTTTTGAAGTAGGAAGTGGAATTTTTTTTAAGTGAACGAGTGTAGTGATACGCACAATAAAGCATCCCAGTGCCATTATCATGAAATATCAGCACTCATGGCACACCACTCAACCAATCAAACTAGTGAACCAGAACTGTTGTATAATTTAATTTTAGTATACTATGGAAATATAGTTGTGGTACTTCTCTGGTCATTAAGTAAAGTGTAATTAAGCCAGCCTATGAAGTATCATGATGCATCCTTACGTCAGATAAGGCTTTCTGCTGACGTAGGTGTTTACATCAAATTTGAAAGAGAAAAAAAAGCAGAGATCTGCCTAATAAGACAGCTAAGCTTTTTATCAGTGTAGTTTTATATCATTTGTCAGGAAGGGCTTACATAGATTTAATGCCTTCACGTAGTACTGTGAAAACAAACAGGAAATGCAAGTACTTATAAATATAACGACGTAAAAAGTCTCTCTCTCTCTCTCTCTCTCTCTCTCTCTCTGTCTGTTTGTGTGTGTGTGTTGAGAAATGGGTTGATCTAAGTGATGTCATCCGCTTCCCTCCCTCCAGAGGCACGTTGCTGCGCTCAGTGTAGAGTGGAGTGGATTGCGCGCACTTCGGAAAGACGCGCGACTCAGAGTGCACTGGGGGTGTCATCTCTGGATTATCACTCTAAACTCCATGCCCAACATAAAAATGTCTCGATAACATCTCTGAAGTGGCTGCGCGCGCTTTGACGTCTGTCATAAGTCAAGTGCGCACTTGTGAAGCGCGGTGGAAAGCGAAGGAGCTCATGGCACCGTTTATATGGCGTGCTGATGTAAGACACCAGCGCGTTTTTTAAACTGTCCACATTCAGGCGCCGAACGGAGAGGATGCGCGCAACATGGACTCGAGCGGGTACAACAGCACGCCGGAGCACAACACGACTGTAGCCGCAGCGTGGCCACACACGGAGGCTGCGGCGGCCTTCATCATCCTCGTGGCGTCGCTTCTCATCCTGGTTACCATTGTTGGGAACGCACTAGTCATCGTAGCCGTGCTGACGAGCCATGCGTTGCGCGCGCCCCAAAACCTCTTTCTGGTGTCCCTGGCCTCGGCGGACATCCTGGTGGCGGCTCTTGTCATCCCGTTCTCACTCGCCAACGAGGTGATGGGGTACTGGCGCTTCGGCAGCGCGTGGTGTGCGCTCTACCTGGCGCTGGACGTGCTCTTCTGCACGTCGTCCATCGTGCACCTGTGCGCAATCAGCCTGGACCGTTACTGGTCAGTAACCGAGGCAGTGAGCTACAACGCAAAGCGCACGCCGGCGCGCGTTAAATCCACGATCGCGGTGGTGTGGGCGATATCTGCGGTCATCTCCTTCCCGCCGCTGGTCATGACCGAGCACAACGAGCGGGTATGCACCATTAACGAGGAGCCGTGGTACATCCTGTCATCGGCGATCGTGTCCTTCTTTGCGCCCGCGCTCATCATGATCGCCGTCTACCGCAAGATCTACCGCGTGGCCAAGCAGCGCGCGTCAGCCGTCTTCGCAGCTAAAAACGGTGGCCCACGGCCGCCTCACCTTCCGACACCTTCCGACACGTGCCTGGCGCGCGACGCCAAACCTGAAGCGGAGAGCCCGAGCAGCCTGAGCTCCGGGAGCAACCGGCAGCAGCAGGAACGGAGAAGAAACGAGGACGACGACGACGACGAAGAGGAGCTCGACGACATCGATCTGGAGGAGAGCTGCGCGTGGGACGGTCAGCCCAAAAAAAGCGCCAGCGCGCGCTTCGCCAAGCGCAGAAAAGTGGAAAGTCGGACGGAGCGGACCTGCTGCCGCACCACCCCGTGGGCCTCCAGACAAACCCGCACCGTGCCGCGCGCCTCCAGGCCGTTGAAAGTCGCGAGGCCGAGCGCGCGGAAAACCAGAGCGGCGCAGATGCGCGAGAGGCGCTTCACCTTCGTCCTCGCGGTAGTGATGGGAGTGTTCGTGCTTTGCTGGTTCCCGTTTTTCTTCACCTACAGCCTGCAGGCGGTGTGTGGGGACCGGTGCCGCGCACCAGAGGGCCTTTTCAAGCTCTTCTTCTGGATCGGTTACTGCAACAGCTCCGTTAACCCCATCATTTATACAATATTTAACCGGGACTTCCGGAAGGCGTTTAAGAAAATCATGTGCGCGTCTGCAACTCAGCGCGTCTGATCAGGAGTTTGGCTGGAAACTTTGACCTCTGGACGTCATGGCCGAGTTAATTTAAAAGCGGGGTTTCTAGATTTCTTTGTGTATTGCAGTCCACATCACGGTTCAAAACTATAAATCAGACCAAAATATGATTTTGCCAAATTAATGACAAACATTGTTGAAATTTCAAGGTTCACCAGAACAGGGTAACTCTTTATAGCGCATAATAATAATAATAATAATAATAATAATAATAGGTAAAAATGGGCTAATAATAATCATAATACTAATCATAATCTAAAATACCCCAAATCCTATGTTTCCACAGCACAATGTGATTAAAATTAAGAGGTAAACCTTGCAAATCCAGAAACATTATTTTAGTGAAATTATGTTTATTCATTATATTTGTACATAGCCTATTTGAAATGTTTATAATGTAAAACAAAAAAAAAAAAGGTAATGATTAAAATAAGCTGTAAATGTGTCACGTATGTCCCTTTGTCTTTGTAATGACGTGTTTCAACAAAATGTCTGAAATCAGGAGTCAGCATAATGTTCTATAAATCATGAATCTGCTAATTCTTTCAGTGTGTTAAAAAATAGTGGTTTCACTTTAAAAAGTCACATTGGCCTTAAATTTTCAGTATTGGTGAATCTAATGAATTTTGGAAAATGTCTCAGTTTGTGCAATGTATTAAATTGCCATCAAGGGTGTTGAATTAACCCTTAAAGTGTTCTTTTGTGTCTAGCTGGGCATATATAAACACTTTTTAATTAAAATGCTAATTAGTTTATTAAACACAAGGTAATTTATGATTGTAGCTGTCAATTCAAAGTTTTTTTTGCAGCGTTGTGACATTTTGCTGTGCACCGGTTACACAAAAAGTTGTTCTATTAAGAAAGATTGGAGCCAAACCAAACCTGACACATGACATTGCAGTTTTGATTCATATTAAGATAACTGGATTCATTCAATTTTGGGTTTATTAACAACTGGATTGTGAATATGCCATATTCCAGAACCTAATGTTCATCATTATTCATATATCCTTTAGCGTATACATATAAGACTTAAAAATGATCAGTTGTAATTTACAGTGAATCCAGTTATATTCCGTTACTCAGATGATCATTTTTGCTACATGGACCAAGGCCTGAGTGGGTTCTCAGCTCCAAGGCCCCCTAAGGTGCACAGATAATATTTCTTCTTTTAACCTAACCAGAAATTTTACAATCCAATGCTAGCACTCCCTGACATAACAAATCTGAAACAACTCATGAAGGGCTTGCTAATTACTTAACACGTAAGTGTTAAACCAGGGAGAACACCAAACTATGTAGGACTGAAGTTTGAGATTTGGCCTACAAAGCACTCCTTAAGTGTTTAGACAGTGAGACATTTTCCATTCTTTTGTCTCCTGTATTCCAGCACAATGACTGTGATTCTTGAAGAGCAGAATCTCTACTTTAATATTTAATATTTAATATGAAAAAAAGGTATTTAGATCTATACCTGGCGATCCATATACTACGAATCACTTTCCTTTTATATTTTGCTCCTTGACTGACATGCTCCTTAATAAACCTGTCATGTTTAGCACTTGGCTGCAAATCCTTTGCAATTTATGATCCACAGACATCAGCACAAGGCTAAGTATTCTCTTTGGTGATGCCCTCCCAGGCCTTTCTTCTTGTTTACAGGCTTTTTGCCTTCAATCTTGTCTTGAAATGCACTCTGACTTGTCTACAAGTCATGCCATGTCACTGAAAAACTCACTGTCCTCCTGCAGGGTGAAACGGTCATGAGTTTCTGAGATATGTTTTTGGATTTTCTTAGTTACTGTGTTTCTGGAGACTTCAGAATTCATCCTGCTGTTCTTTTTTCATTCCAGTTTAAACTATGCTTCATATAAGAGGTAATATATGCTGTGAATAAAACTCTACATCTTTATAAAAGGCACAGGTTCCATCTTCATTTCATCTGTCTATTAGACTTTGACACAGCTTGTTCTCACTCATTAGTCCATTTGACAATCAAATTCAGTTCCTTTTCTATTAGTCAGTTTCATACTACACACATTTACTTTTCTCTTTCAGATGTATGTTTAGCACCTGTGTAACTTGTAGAGAGAATATATTATTATGGTCCCAAACAGACCATAAAAAAGTATTTCCTGTCAGTCAAAAGACATAAGACTCATACACGTTGATCCTCCCAGAGCCAGTAGAACTCATGAAAACTCATGTCATACTCATGAAAATACAGATACTTCAGAAATTTGTATCCTATGAAAGCTTCTGACATCATGTACAGTTAACTGTAAAGAGACACTCTAATGGCATGTCAGTTGATCAGCTCAATTGGCGAAGAGTTACTGCAAATTTATTAACAGTTGTTTGTTTTGTCCTGTTAATGACTAGAAAGAAAGCTATCTGTAATCCATACATTAAGACAAATAAGACTAGCTATTTAATTAGTTCAAAAGAAATGCCACTGTATAAAAGCAGGAAGAGTTAGAGTGTATTCACACTAGGTGATTTGTACCGTATCGTACTCTCCAAATACACTAACCCTTCCTCAAGCCCGGAGCTCGAATGCTATGATTTGTACTTTTCAATACATTTTAGAAAAATATGGGTTAATAACAGATTTTCACCTTATTGTTGAACACGAATTGTAGTCAGCAAGTAAAGCTTAAAATTCCTCCCTCAATATCATATGTTTCCATAAAAACCTTCTCCTATGTGAAGCACAATTTACTGAAAATCAATGCGTTGTATAACTGATATAACTGTATGGCATGTGAGACGTCCGTGTGTCGCTATGCTCAAAATGACTTCAAATAAGTCACAAATTAAAAACAGTCTTCATCATGCTATACCAGAGCACTTTTCATCAAGACAAAAAGTTGCATTGTGATGATGTAAGCGTACTCGGGCCCAGAACATTGTGAGTGCAGGTCAGTGGGGGAATGGGAAGGGGGCAATTGTATTCGGGCATGGTGCAAGGCAAAGGTGCCTAGTGTGAGTATGCCCTTAGTGTGTGTTTATGTTGAATGATGCTATGTGATGGCTGAGCTGCATTACTCTGAGATTGTTGCTCTGTTTGAGTTAGCTTGTGGGAAGTCAGGAATCACACACGTCGGTGCATTTGAGCTACAAAGTGGGAAAATAACATGGATGCCTAATGTTAATAACATGTATTTGTTATTAACAATCTAGCCAGCTAAATGTGATAAGTGATTTATATTCACCTCCTCAAAACAGTGAACTGTATAGTCAGTGTTATAGATTTAACAAGCATATGTCTGTATAATGATTGATCTAAAAAACACTTGTACATACAAATAACTCATTTATCAATAAATAAATGCTACTTTGTTTATAGCTGATGCTGTGAGATTTGACCTCAGTTGCTGAACTGAGACTTTCCCAACACTCTGAGTTAAAGGGATGTTTTTCTTTGCTTTGCCAGAGGTCAGAAATTCAAGGTTTAGTTGACCATTATGATTAGGGGGTGCTCATTCACTGTTTAGTCATCATTTTGTCATTCTCATCTGGCTGTGAGCTTTGCCTTTTATGGTTTTATGGCCGTCATTAAATGCAAGTCAGCTGTGCTGTGAACGAGCTTGGTAATTTACAGCTAATCGTCATTTATCTACAGTATGTAGCGCTATGCATGTGAGTACAAAGGAAACCAGCCTTATTGACCTTTCTGCAAATGTGGCAGGAATTTTTATGTTTGGTTTGGCCTGCGAAAACATTTAAACACAACGTTACTATCTTTACTACTTTACTAAAGATAAATGTGACCCAATGCATCTAAAAAAACACTTCTTCCTACAAATTGATAGAAATTGTGCACATTGTCAAACTGAGAGTTTGTTATTCAGCTCAATATGTCTAGAAACACTAAAAATGCATTGCTCTCATGCAAAGAACTGAGTGCTCTAAGGATGATGTGGAATTTCATACCACTGGCTGGATGACAGGTGTGTCAGGGTTAAACAGACCAGAAACCAATTGATGATAGACATGTGGAAATTGCAAGCACTACTTTCAAATGTTTTATACTCAATGGTGACTTTCTGCCTCACAGCAATCAAAACACACTAAGTGGTTTTGTACAGGCTGCGTTGGTTCACTCCAAACTAATGCACTGCTTATGCAAAAGTGGCAGAGAACTCTAAAATGATTGTGGGTTTTTTTTTTTTTTTGTTGTTGTTGTTTTTTTGTTTTTTTTAAGCAACTATGACCTGGTCTTTTGGTTCCTGAGACTTTCAGGCTTGAGATGTTTTTCTTGAATTTAATACAAAAAAAGTGCTAATCATGCCCCAATCTACTCTAACTTAAACCTTTTGTAGCTTTTAATATCAACATAGAGGTGGGATTTGCCAGAATAAAACCATGTTTGCTTTCTAATTTAAAACAAACCAGCTGATGAGGTCACGTTAATGTTTTCTTCTCTTTGTGGAGGTCTTTGAGAAATCCATTGCCACACAGTGGAGCATGATTTTGATTTTCCCTTTTCCGTATTCATTCATCACTTGTAATCTATGGTCAACTTCTCCTCTGGGCTTTTGTGCTCTGTTTAAATGTTTACTATTACAACGCTCACCAGTGTACTCCTGCTTCTTAACAAAGGTGCCAAACAGTTCATTTTAACACCTTCGATAATTTCACTTCACCACTAATTGTTCTATTCTGATTTAGGTCTAATGTTGGCCAGCATTACTGACAAAAAAATTGACCGATGGAAAAATGAACCAAACTGGATTTGAATTTGTCAAACAGACTAATGGGTATGAAAAAGCTCCAATGAAGTGTTTAAGTGTAATTGACACTTGATTTCAGACCCCTGTGTCACATCTAAAATAAACCCAAGATCCTTTCTTAGCGCTTCTGTGCGTAAACTAATGACGCAAAAACACGCAGCTGGCTGAGAAATGAATGAGCATTAATTATACCAGTTCTTTTTAGTCCTCCAAAGTGGTAGGGCATATATACCATCGAATTAAAGCTGACAGTCTGCACTTTAACCTGATACTCATTGTGTCAGAGTACAAAACCAAAGAAAGAAAAAATGTCTCTCTGTCCATTTACTGATGGAGTGTACTGTGTTTATGTTCTTTTCTCCCAGTTATTCCAGTCACCCCAGAAAAAGGGTGCATCACCATGTAAATCCACTGAACACAGTAATTGTATTCTTTCTTGTATAATTCTCCATCCCCCATGGACTAGTCTCAGATATGCAGCATTGCTGAAAGGCCATGACCCGGTAAATATAAAGTAAATGTAAAACAGTTCAATGCACATGCTACATTGAGTGCTTGATTCTACTGAATATGGATTTGATGTCATGGAGCTTTGTTTGGGCTTCATGAGTATTTACTGGCAACAAGCCACGAAATTGCTTCATGTCATGTTGAACAAAGTACCAATGACAAGAGTAATTTCAGTTGTTCACCAGCGTCAAGGGGGAGGATGTGGTACTTACAGAACTGTACTGTTTCTTTATTGTATGTATTACTTACAGCCAAAAGCTTTTTAAGGATCTGTAGTTTACTAGACCATTTCTGGCACTGGCCACTTTAATATTATGACAGCTGAGAAGAAAATACCATGTAATAATGTATATTTTTGCTAAACTAGCCTACCATTTATTTAATTCCACATTTCATGGCTGATAATAAAAACACTATGAGTTAATATAGTCAAATAAGAAATCCCGAATCAACCCAATCAGTGATTACGGTGGATGTTTTAGAGAACATTTTTTACTTAAATGGTGCTGGTTCTGACATCTAATCTCAAACATACATAAAGAGATTCAGGTTCAGATTCAGAGATTCTAAGAAGTCTAAGGTTAAGACCCATACATTTAATGACCAAAACAGCAACTTTTGGAAAAGAACTCCACTCTGAAACATGCTAAATATGCTTATATATAAATATTTGTGATATGTTTATTGATTCTGGTGCTAATTTGTTAGTTGATGCTGAGTTTTCATTTCAAAGAATTGCCACTCTGATGTAAAAGGCTAACACATGTACAATGGTGTCTAATAGTAGAAAAAATATATAAGTATCTCATGCAATAGGGTTTTTTCTGCTTTGCTGTTAACTCCTAAGAAAAAAGAGCAAACACTCATTGTCTCACCCAAATATGTTCAGTGTCATATTAAAGTTAAATCTAATGCAGAAGTGGAGGAGACATCAAACACTGGACTCAAAGTTACAGATACTCAGCTTGGAGAGTTAGCTATGACTGAGATAATGATAAGGATAACGACTATGATGCCATTAACGAACAGAACTTTGGAAGCTGATCTTCTGAGTTTGAGCCCAGTGCACACATTAGAACATGAGAGAGTTGGACAACTAAAGGACTAAAGCCCTGCTGCATTGGCCTCTTTAGGTAGATATGAAGTGAGGGCTAAATCCCACTGGTACCACTATCAGCTGGTAGTTTGAACTTCATTGTAAGTAATGTGGGAAGCTGTTTCACACCTAATGTGAAAATAAACCAATATGTTGATGAGGGAAGTTTAAACTAATACAAAAGTAAACTTAGAATTTCATTCTAAAGTAAATAAATACTGGATGCGTTGAAAATCATGTTAATTAGAAATATTAATATGCAAGTTGTTTCAGGCACTACATCTATTGTAATGTATATTAGATGATTTAGGAGGATTTTCTTGTCTTAGAAATGAAAAAGAAAAATAATAATAATAATAAATCAATAATAATAAAATCCCTAGGCTGATTACTGGGTAAGCTTGAAGATGCAAATTTATTTAGCATCATTCTGACAAATTAAAAAAAAATCCCTGAAGAAATCCCTAAAGACTTTTCGAAACCTTTTTGTACATACAGTATTATACATATTGACGCCCACATCTGATGACATGCAAACAAAAATTGTGTTATATGTTAATGCTTTTCATCATCTTAATCTTGTTTCAAATCTTCTGTGACAAATGTAATATTTATATCAGCCATAGCATTAAATCCACCTGCCTAATATCGTGTAGGCCCCCCTTGTGTAGCAAAGACAGCTCTGACCTGTCGAGGCATGGACTTTACAAGACCTCTGAAGGTTGCTGTGGTATCTGGCACTGAGACATTAGCGGAAGGTCGTTTAAGAAGTCCTGTAAGCAGTTTGGTGAGGCCTACCTGAACCTGACTTGTTTGTCCAACACATCCCACAGATATTCGATTGTACTGAGATCTGGGGAATTTGGAGGGCAAGTCAACACATTCAACTCTTTGTCATGTTCCTTAAAACATTCCTGAACCATTTTTTTCAGTGTACCAGGGTGCGTTATCCTGATGAAAGAGGCCAATGCCATTAGGGCATACCGGTGCTATGAACGGGTGTGATTGGTCTGCAACAAGATTTAGGTAGGCGGAACGTGTCAAACTAACAACCACAAGAATGCCAGGACCCAAGTTTTCCAAACAGAACATTGCCCAGAGCATCACACTGCCTCTGCCAGCTTGAAAGTTGCTCAGATCCTTATGCTTGCCCATTTTTCATGCTTCCAACACATCAACTTCGAGAACTGACTGTTCCCTAATATATCCCACCCCTTGATAGGTGCCATTGTGTTATTCACTTAACTTGTCAGTAGTTTTAATGTTATGGCTGATCTGTTATGGGCTTCATATCACCTAAGAATTGCTTTAAACTACTTATTGCAAATGAAGTTTATATGAGCTGAGAGTTAGAAAAATATCAATAAAATGATACAGAAATATCAAGTCATGAAAGACATTATGCTTCATGAAATTTAATTTTCAGCATTATTTGACAAGGGCTTAGGTCTAAGGGGGAAAATGTAGAAAAACTCAGATGTGAGTTGGAAAGACAATTATTTAATTTAAAGATATTAAAAATGGCTGCTTTCACATGCTTCTCAGATGTTTCTATGTATTACTTACAAAGATATAATTATTAAGTTAGTTTGTAAGATAGAATAATCTGCTTTGGTATTTGACTAACATTGTTAATATGGTAACAAAATGTCACAAGATATTACAGATGTAAGCCAGTATCTTTGATCCTACTTCTGATTACTTACCATTGCTGAAACTATCCTTTTCTTCAGCATGATGAAAGGGTAAAAAAAAAGTCACTTCCATATTCTTCAATTTCAATTACACATGACTTGAAGAGCTGCTCGTTTGTAATTTGAGCTTATGTTTTCCTCGCAGGTCCAATAACACATTGACAGCAAGTCTTTATGAAACAGAATGACTTGAATACAAAACATTATTCCTCTTGCACAAAATGGGGATTCAGTAATGAGTATCAAGGCTGATCAGTGAGATATTTGCAAATAAACCTCCAAATCATTTAGAGATTCCATTAATGATAAAAAAAAAAGGTGCTTGTTTCTTGATTTCGGTCAAAATCATCCACATTAATATTCTGTATTTCAGTTTCCACTCATTTCATATTTTTTTCATTTCATTTTTTCACTTCTATTAAGCAGTTTAGGCAGTTAGTTAATAGAATAATGAATAAAGTGGAATCTCTGTGTAAAGCGCCTTCCTGGAACAATATTGGCACAACCCAGCTCCTGCCAAGCTTTTATCATACATCTAGAGTGAAATTCACTAAGCTTGGCTAAGACAAAAAAGAGAGAGTGTATGAAATAAAAATAGGCAAGGAGAAAAGGCTAAGAACCTAAGACATGAAAAAAAACTATAGAAACTGTATATATGAATAAATATGGAGCAGTAATACACCTATGCGCCTGATTTTCAGCATATTTGCAGGGAGCTTTCACTCTGTATCTTCTTCTTATGAGAATATAATGTCTGTATTTACAGAAGTATAATATATGTGGTTATGGCAGCTTTGCTTCTCAGTACCTTCCAATGATACCTTCTGTTGATGGGATTTGCTACATATGATGATGAGATATCATTATGCATAATTAGAAAAACACTGTAAACTCTGACCTTCGTTATTTGCACCAATACAATTACCAATTGTACGAATTGTACCAATTACCAGTTACAGTTCCATTCAACAGGAAGTTATAGCACCATATCCTGCATGGCCATTAAAGAAGAGGCTGAAGAAGTCATCAGCATTTAGATAACTATTGTTCCATAGACACGCTAAAGTCCATTACACAGGATTTATTATAAGTGGGAAAATAAACAATATCCAAACATTTTCTTGGAAAGCATAACCCCTGCAGATTCCAGCACACGTGAGGTCCATAATTCACATCTGCACAAACACAACCTGATCCAGCTCCCTGAACTCCAAATCAGATGTGCTAGATTTGTTACACTTCTTCATACCACAGTGCTTCTCAAAGCTGATTGGTCAGAAGGTGTTGATTAATTTACTGTACCAGCAGCTCTGACAGTCATTCTGTCTGTAATTCAAATCACAGGTTAACATTTATGCAATCATTCTAGTGCAATATAATTTCTATAGTAATAAGATACACAGTGACTTGTATAGCACATGCTCCAGATAAAAGAAAAATGTTGATATGGTAAAAGGATCCTTTATATTGCATTTTTGGAATGAGTCTGCACTCTCAGGCCTTTGTAATAGATAGAAGTAAAGTCTTAACTTTACTACCGTTAGGAGAGGGCTTTGCAGTTTGCAGAAAAAAAGTTGCATATTTTTTTTTCTCTTAACTTTAAAAGACAGTGAAAAAATGAGAGGTTGGTGATGGAATTACTGTTGCTGCTATAACATCAGTGATAACAGGAACTAACATGTTTCACTGACATTTACAATAGTAAACATAACTTTAAATAAATAACAGTAACATTATCTCAGTAATCACACCACTTCATTATTGATTATTTTCTTATAACAATATACAACCCGACTTCCAGAAAAGTTCTTTAAAGTTGAATAATATGAAAACTAAAAGACTTTCAAATCACATGAGCCAATATTTTATTCACAACAGAACATTGATAGCATAACAAATGTTTAAACTGGGAAATTATACACTTTTATCCACTAAATGAGCACATTTCAAATTTGATGCCTGCTACAGGTCTCAAAAAAGTTGGCATGGGGGCAACAAATGGCTGAAAAAGCA
>JAQQZX010000012.1:4520692-4546381 GCA_030068355.1 Notoglanidium maculatum | reverse complement strand
CAACAGCATGGCTTCGTCGGAGAAGAGTCCGGGTGCTGAATTGGCCGCCTGCAGTCCAGATCTTTCACCTATAGAGAGCATTTGGTGAATCATTAAACGAACAATACGTCACAGACAACCACGAACTCTTCAGCAGCTGGAAACCTATATCAGGCAAGAATAGGACCAAATTCCATCAAAAACTCCAGAAACTCATCACCTAGATGCCCAGACGTCTTCAAACTGTTTTGAAAAGAAGAGGAGATTCTACACCATGGTAAACATGGCCCTGTCCCAACTATTTTGAAACCTGTAGCAAGCATCAAATTTGAAATGAGCTCATTTTGTGCATGAAATTGTAACATTTCTCAGATTAAACATTTGTTATGTTATCTATGTTCTGTTCTGAATAAAATATTTGTGATTTGAGGGTCTTTTAGTTTTCATTTTATTCAAATTTAAAGAACGTCCCAACTTTTCTGGAATTCGGGTTGTACCATATTGTGTCTTAGTCCTTACTCTTTCTTATTCCTATTCTTTATTCCTTATTCTTTATTCTTTATTTATTGTTCTAATGCCTGCTGGGATTGAAAAAAATATCTTTAATTAGTTACTGAGAACCTCTTTATCATGTTGATAACACTGTGATGGCCCATTAAAAGCAGATGTCACAGTCTTGTTATTTTAAGAATTACACCATAGAGAGAAAGATCTTAAGGGAAGGCCACAGCTCCTTAGTGAAGGCTATTGTGTGACTCCCAGTGAGGGGTACTGTGTAAATAAGCCTATTTATAACCATATAGGAATTTCGCCAATGCACTTCTCCTGCTGTCAATGTTAACCAGCTGCCAAATACCAGGGTAGAAAATCCTCTCTGCACAGTGTGGTGCATGAGAAGAGCCTGATCCTGGGTCAGAGTACACAGACCACCTAATGACTCTGCTAGGATAATCTAGAGTATCCAAGCGGAACCTTGTATCATTTTCTGTTTTCCCTGCTCACATGCAGGTTCATTGTTTAAATATTTAATAAGATTGAAAATTCAAATTGAATTGTTAAGCAGCCCCTTTTCTTATAGCACTTTGAAAGAAACAGGCTTATATGTATTTTTTTTTTGTTCTTATATAATAATTTCAAAATGAGAAATATTAACTATATTCTCCTATATTCAAGATATTTGCACCTTTACAGGGTAAAACACAACAAAACAAAAAGAGTGGCACATTTCCCTGTGGCTAAATCTCAAATGATGCTCTACTCTATGGATCAAGTACTTGGTAGGGTGTACATCTCTATTATGTTATACCCTGTTTAGTGGCCAAAGAAAGTGAATAGGATGCAATTTGGGATTCATCATACTTGGATCATGTTATGAGGGGTCTACAAATGATCAGCATTTTGCCCTTGATTTAGTTTAGTTTAGTGTAGTGAGTTAGTTGCATTCAACTTACCTTGTATGCATGATATCATTTTCAACCTCCTTGTATTCGAGCTACAAAGTGGGAACAAAAACATACTCTTAGCAACAATCTAGCCATCTGATGATGAAGAGTGATTTACATTTTACTCCTCAAACCTGTATAGTCAGTGTTATAGATTTAACAAGTGGATACAGTGTATCTGTATGTTGACTGATCTAAAGCAGATAGTTGTATATACAGTATGACTCATTTAAAGGTAAGAAGTGCTGATTTGTTTACTGATAATGATGATTTGACATTCCTTGCTTTATATAAACCTTTATTTTTTATTTGAAAAATAAATGTCATTGTCTCACTGTCATTTGAATTGCAGCTGGCAATATTCTACAATGGTGTAGTATACTGGGTTTTTAGGTGTACATTATGCACCACACTGTCCATGGAGGGAGCATCTGTAGCAGAGACTAGGTTTAGATGCAACACAGAGCACAAAATGGATATGTGCTGGTTATCTGTTCCTGTTCCACAAGTTGGCTTCTAACGCCAGTCTTACACCAAAAGATTGTAATGATCAAAGATGTCGGAATTAAATCATAAGAGATTTGCTAGAGTTGTAGTGCACCCCTGTCATCTCGATCATTTGATGTAAGAGTGTCTTATTTATTTATTTTTTTTTGTCTTGAGATTCCAATAAAATCAACTGTGTTTAATAATATCATAAGTTCTTAGTCTTGCTCATGCAAATAGTTACATGGACATTGTCAACAACCAATAGGTGAGCTCTCTCCAGCATCAAACAGGAAGCAGCAAAGCGAGTACAGGAACATCTCTGGCAGGTGGATATGCTGTGTTCAGAATGTCTAATTGTCACTCACTGACACTATATAGTGTTGACTACACAGAAAACTCACTAGGGGATAAGGGCAGACAGCTGTTGATAACATAATAAACGCATAAACAACGCATAAACAAACGCCAGAACATGGACACCAACACTGCTATTTTTGGACAGGTAAATGTTGTAAATGACAGATCTCTTCACAACATTGAACTATAAATAAAATAAATGCATGACAGTCTAAGTCGACTGATATAGAGTACAGCTTCTGTTGTGCCTCGCAACGATTTTGTAGTGCACTAGATAGTCAAAGAAATTTACAGTTGAGAATTTGAACAGCACTACAAAATGGCCGATTCACCATACAGTAAAAAATATATTGGGAGAGTGGATGTGCCGAACACACAGATGTGAAATAATGGATGTTGGGAAATAATCTCAAAAGGAATCTACTTGCAGTTTTGCAAATAGTGACCCTGCAAGATCGCAAGTCTTTGCAGACTTTTCAAAGTCTTTTAGTGTATGGTTAGCATAAATAGTAAGATTGGTGGACAGCTTCGGAGTAAGAACTACTAGCCAATTCAAGATCAAGAGGCGGGAATAATCATAGGACAAGTTGGGATTGGTAAGGATATACATGGGGAGACAAATGAGGAGGTAGCAGAGTCCATTCTTGTTATCTTGAATTGGACACCAATGTTTATCAGTTAGTCTATAAGCATCAGTCAAAACCTGCTAATTCTTTACAGGAAGAAATAAGTGTGTGAAATTGTATCAGATGTCCTGTAGACTGTCAGATGCCAGTATATGCATATATGTTCAATTGATCCCAAATATCTAGTTCACATATTTGAAACAATATATGAGATTGTTCTTGCTAATGATTCTTTAATTACTCATGATAGATTGCAGTTTTTTTAATCAACTCCAGCATTAACCTATTTACCATTCAGTGATGGATATTTGCAAGATCAATTTCCCTGAGTCACGCTGCTTCATTGGTTTGATCGACTGAACAGAAGTGCAAACACTGTGGAGATTTAATTTGTGAAATGCCACCTAATTAACATGCTACAGCAAATGCAACTATACATAACACACACTATGATGCACGGCTATGTTCAAATGCTGACAGAAAAACTAAATCATATTCCCAAGCTTGCATGTAAACTACAAATTTGCAAATCCCAAAGGATAAAATTAGGAATTAAGATAAAAACCTGCAAATGATTTATCAATTAATTGGACATTATGTGAAACAACTTGCATCCCTCTAATGATACACTCATAAATAGATCAGACTGAGATTCAGTGATACTTAAAAAAAAATAAAAATAACTGTGAGTAAAATACCTAACAGAGAAGTTGCACTGAAAATTTCTGATGCAGTGTGCTTGTGTCTGATTATATCGCTTAGATTTTATATGATGCTTAACTCCCCTGTCAAATCTCTTCTCCCAGTTCAATTACAGTTCCAATCAGTAATGGCCCTGTTGTTAAACCAGACACTACACCTTCGTTTAGGCTCTGTGATTTAGGTTTATAGCCTAAAGTGGGCTGTAATCAAGCATGAACCTATCACTAATGTCTCTTGGGATGCTTTCTCATCTCCTTTAAAATGCAGCATGCTTTTGGCCTTCTGCATCTCCATTCACTTTACTTTCCCAAGCTACGGAAACCTAATGGACTATTCTCATATTGGCTGCAAACAAAAGCAGGAAAGTGCCGAGGAAATTAGGGGGAGGCGCAGCAGCCCTTGACCTCTCCCACTACCCTCACTCCTACCCTCAGCTCCAAACATCATGAGGGATCCAGATATAGGAGGATGGATGTGAGAAAAAAATCATGTTATGGACGACAAAAGGAAAAAAACATAGGAGCTGTAACATCATAGAGGGGAAGATGAATGTCATGTGCAGAATGATAAAGCAAAAAGAGACAGGAAGGGGCTCCAGGAAGTGAAGGAGACAGAGTGATGCGTTCACTGACTTCTCAGGCCCTGACTTCTTTAAAAAATGGCTTTCCCTGAGGCACTTATCGTCTGACTGATGAGTTTTGCATTGCTTAAAGTCAGTCCAGTCGTCACTGGTGGATGACCAAGGAAGTTGTACTGGGTTCGGTTTATTAGTTCATTGACATGCAAAATAAAACATGCGAAATACGTCTATTTGGTTGAACTCTGATGTAAGTATACATATATTATTTATTTTTTATTTTTATTTTTTTGGTGATGGTAAGAGTTGGCCTACTGAAAATTGTTGGCTCTCATATGTAGAGAGGATTTCTGGCTATTACTTCAGTTTGCGCAAGTTGGCTAAGATCAGGAAAAAGAGAAAGGACTTGTTAACTTAAGGGAGTGTATAGCTAAATTCTTAAAGAAATACTGACTACTTTATTAGAATAAGTTACAGCATGATTAGGCTTTACATTTTACATCTGTTTACATTGTGCATGTGTGAGTGTGTGTGTGTATGTGTGTATGTGTGTGTGTGTGTGTGTGTGTCCATGTGGGCCCCTTTTGAAAAATGTTTGTCCCAGCCCTGGACATTAAGCGTATCAGGCCTGGTTTTTAACATACTGTGAAATTACAGCTAAAAGTCTTTAAGAGCATAGTGGGAACCCTTCTACAATGGTTGTACAGCATGGTGTGTGTGTGTGTGTGTGTGTGTGTGTGTGTGTGTGTGTGTGTGTTAGGGGGGTGATTTGTGCTGCTCCTCACAGACGTGAATAACAAGAGCTAAATTTGGCTTTAAAGCATTGACCATGGGCAACATTGGCTCATGTCCCACAACACCAGGCCATGTCATCCATGTTTATAGCAAACATTAAGACTTTTCTGATAGAGATGGAGGAGGGGAGTGGTGAAACAGCGCTGCCTCACTGGTGCTGAGCCAGAGGCGTGAGAACAGCTGGAGATTTGACAACAAATAGACAGAGCCAAAGCCTTCCAGCAGGAGAGGCGAACTCACTTCAGAGTCTTCAGTAACTTGAGACATTTGCAGGCACGGTTTAAGATTGGCACTCGAATCAACAGCTTCACCACCAACGGCTACAGAACTGCAACTTCTGCTGAGACAAGCGTTTGTGCTTAGCAGGAAGCTAGAACATGAATACTGCTTGATGGTGTTTATTGAAATGTCTTTAATCCTGCAAGCTATCAACAGGCTGTGAACAGATGACTAGACTCGGAGGTCAAGAATGTGCTTATTCCCAAAGGAAACTGGCCAAACCCTGATGGGAACATTGTGTATATGTATTGTGTAGAGCATGTAAGTGCCTCTTTTTCAGTGTCTAAGCATCTTTTGAAACACTGCATACTGCAAGGGTCTGTATAGACTATATATTTGATCTACAGTATGTTTACTATGTTTAAATGTTGGTGTAGACTCCATTTCTACATACTTTGTGTTTTTAAATGTCTGTCTATATGTGTAATGTCTGTGTAAGTGTGTGTTTAAGCTCTTTGTTTGATATATTACAGCCTACTACATGTTTGAATATCACAATTTAAATATGTAAATAAGCATGTGCACTTTGAGCACTTACATGCATGTACAGTTGAGTAAGTTCAATTCATCTATTTCTAGATGGAAAATAAGGGAACTTGACCTTTATTTGATCATTTATGGAAATAAGGTTGAATTCCAGTGGTTGAGACATTTATAAAGACAAAGCTATTAGCTATTAGCGATTATAACACATGGGTGTTGAGATCTCAATTCTGATTGGTCAGAAGGTGAAAGTAGTATTGGCTGTAATTCACATCACAGGTTTATATTAATGCACTAATTGTAATATGTTATTTTTTTTTTAGTAACTACTTAAACAGGGACTTTGTATATATGATGGATGATCCACTTGAACAAGTTAAAAGATGTGCATAATTGTTGATGCAGTGAAGTTCTCTGTGAGGAGACATTTATCAAGCACATTAGAAGTAGTTTCCAGGGACATCGTAACAGTCATAGCCAAAGCATTAACAGTAAATTCTCTGACGTGGGAAAGTCTCCCGTGACCCTGACGGATAAGCCGCATAGATAATGGATGGATGGATGGATGGGAAATTCTTTGAGACTGAATGTTGCTGTGCAACAGGACAAGTTACATTATTATTATTATTATTATTATTATTATTATTATCAACAAGAGAGAGAGAAATAGAGAAGAGATGCTGTTGTAGGAATGACTGTTTTGTGTAACGTCGGCACCGGACCACGCTTCCGGACTACGCTTCACAAAGCGGCTCATGGCATCAGTAGACATGAGCACTGCTAACTGCACAGCACTTATTGTCACATTCACAGTCACTGGTGTTCTGATCACACACACCCCTGTTTTCATTTTACCCTCTGAATCTTTGTTGCACTTTTGTATGTTTCTCACTTTAAACTATAACTAATGTCTATTTGCCCATGCTCTTGCCTTTAGGGGTCTCCAAACAGGAAGTGATTTGAAGCAATGTGGTGACAAGACACCATGTGAGTGTCATGTGACCTGGAGAGCTGACAGGTGAAATAACTGCTGGCGACATGAAGTGGGCAGGTACCAAGTTCAACTAATTTCAATTTTAAGGTGATGTGGTTGAGGCAACTACAAATGATTGCCTTGACTGACAGATGACACCAACACTGAGTTCCCCAAAATATTTACCGTAAGGAGACACTGTTCACTACTTTGGTTCCTACGTCATAATGGAAGAGCAGCTCATCTTTTCTGTCTCCTACTACCCTATATTAAATAACTGCACCAAGACTTCTGATTTGCTATTTTCTTGAAACATTTAGCCTGTCATTTTCTTTATAAAGATTTATCTCATTGATAGGAAGAATCTTGCTGCAAGGCAAGTGATAAAGCTAGCCATTGTGCTCACTAGATATCTCAATAGTTAAGTAGTTAGTTAGATTTGATCTATAAACTGTACTATCTGTGAAGTAAAACTAATTAAACGTTGGGTGAATTGTCACCGTTAAAGCATAGTTATGTCCATATGCATACACTAGAGACATATTTATGGTCTTGTAGTGAACTAGCCAGCTACTGTTCATTTCTCTCAGAAGCATTTGAGTTGGGAAATATACAAGAGGGGTACATAGGCAACCAGAGCTGCCATTACAGTGAAATATTCTGCTACTATTACAGTGTGAACAAAAATATTTTTCATAACATCGGAATGTTTATTCAGTCATAGTAGTGTAGCACCAAATGTTTTCAGCAAGCTACCTACATAAATTATGTCAGCCATATCACCTGAATATAAGAATCTTTTTTTTCATCTGAATGCCGATAACCCAAACTTTCCCATTCTTAAACACAAATCCAGGATTGTTTCTTATATTGTAGATACAGAACTGTCAATCATCTTTAGAAATAAATATTTACCAACTTCTTTTATTCTTTTAAATTGTTTTCAATTCATTACAAATTACCTTTTTGAAGATGAATAACCTTCAAACAATAGTTGTATTTAGAAATATTCAAATGCACCAATAGTCAGCCAGGATATGTGTTTTTTAGCCAGATTCTAAAAAAAAAAAAGAACAAAAAAAGATAGTTGTCAGTGTGTCCTGGAACAACTTTTATATTTGATTAAGGAAGTCGGCTGGAGAGAGAATGTTTACTGACTGAGTGTACATGGCTGAGGTGCTGGCATTGCATAAGAAGAACATTTTGTTCAAACACACACACACACACGCACGCACACACACACACACACAATCAGTCATGTATTTATATATGCACAAATCTACACTTGCAGAAGTAGCTAAAGGGAGGAAATAGAGAGAATGAGACTGTTCATCAAACTGAAAGGTGTACACATCATACAATTATACCAGACCCAAATGAACATTAGCATCTGGTAGCTATTAATAAGGAAAAGGAATGAAAGTTTTAATCAACTGCCACTTGGGTTCATCCTTGACAGATTTACTGTTTTACATCACTGCCTTAGTAGCTAGTAGTGCAAGTTACACAAACATCACTTTCAGCAAATAAACAAAAAGTAAGCAAAAAAGAGAAAAATTGGATTTCATGTACCCGAGATACGCATCTCTCTGGTCCTTTTACGTCTATGAATACTTTTCAGCTTTGCTTTGCTCAACAGAGGCATTGCTGGAGGGCAAGAAAACCATTGCAGCCAGGCAAAAGCACCAAGCTGGAAAAGTAGTTTTTGTAAATTAATGCAATTTGTCTTGGCTTCATTATTATTTGAAGCCTTACAAACAAACAGTAATGCAGGGAGGCCAGCTTGAATGCCATATGAACACACAAAATGTTTACCATTTTCTGATTTCAGTAAAATTTGAGTGCAGAGTGAAACCATCTGGTCCTATTCCTGAGTCATTCACATCCTGGTCTCCTGCACCAAATCCCACTCCACTGAGGGATAGCAAAGACACACCTAACAACTTCCTCTGATAGTACTGTGCAGGTATATCTGGTGACTTAATGTAAAGACTCTCAAAAACAACAGCGCTGATTTTACATATGGATAAAATACTGTATAGTTATTAGACATTGTTCTGTCTGGAGGTCAGCTGGAGAAGCAGGTGTTTGGTGGGGTTTTTGCTTCAGGCACCAAAATGTTCAGAAACACACTGCTCTAGGGTTTGAAGATCCCGTTAATTCTGTTGATATACCCAAGACATTATTTTGCTGCATGCTAGTTCATTAGGTCACTGTCAAAGAATACCATCAACCTAAAGCCCTGTTAGGGAATGTTAGTACAGAAAGAAAATTAAAAGAAATCTCAAGGGATTTTTAAAAAAAATGAATTAAACGAATGTTAATTCAAGTGCTTGGTGAAGAGGTTAGTCTTTAGTTTTCATCTGAAGACAGCCAATGACTCAGCTTTATAGATATCCAGAGGAAGTTCATTCCGCCACCAGGTTGCCAGGACAAAGAAGAGTCTTGATGCATATCATACTTTTACCTTGAGGGATGGTTGGTCCTGAGAAAACATGATGTAGGGTTTGGTTTAAAACATGCCTTCAGGTAGGCAGATACTGGTCTGATTTTGGCTTTGTAGACAAGTATTTTTAACGCTGATGTGAACAGCTACAGGAAGCCAGCAGAAGGAATGCAGCAATGAGCTGATGTATGGAGGGCTTGTGAAGGAAGGAAACAAGTCTTGCAGCTGAATCCTGGATCAGTTTCATGGGTTGGATAAGCACAGGGCAGACCAACCAGAAGCAAGTTGCAGTAGTAAACCTTAAAAAATCTTAAACCACATTATTATGGCATACCTTGAACAAAGGTATGCATTCTTTCTCTGCATTTAACCTATCCAAGCAGTGAACACACACACACCCACAGACAAGTGAGAAGTGAGCACACGCATACCCAGAGCAGTGGACAGCTAAATGCTACAGCACCCGGGAAGCAATTGGAGGTTAGGTGCCTTTATAGGAACTTTTCTGCCCCAAACCCGCTAACAAGTGACCAAACAAGCACCCATGTGGATGTTGGGGATGGATGTGGCTGGATCATACTAATGTTGCAAAAGAGTAACCTGCATGACCATGTCAGGTTAGCAATGACAGGAGAGAAGGATAGTTGGTCATCCAGAGCTATCCCAAGGATAGTAGATTGGATACAGGATCCCAGATTGTGGCGTCTGAGAGTTGTCTAGGGAGATCAGAAGATCTTGACATGGGGATGCATCTTTAGTGACGTACAGCAGCTCAGTCTAGCTTGTATTTAGTTGCTGCTGACAAAATACCATCTATGATTAGATGGCTGCCAGACACACTGATATTGGAGTTGAAGACATGATGAATTGGGTGTCAATTCAGCTTTGTGGGATGCAAGTGAAGAGCAGATCTGGATCTTCTCCATGCCACCTGATATGACTGTCCTTCCAGGTATGAAAGAACCCATCACCATACTCATTAGACTGGACAGGATAGTCTATTGACTGACCATGTCAAAGGCTGCTGAGTGATCAAAGAGGATGAAGATGGATGAGAGTTTAGCTTATCTAGCAGCATGATGTTTCTCATTAACAGCCCCAAGTGCAGTTTTTGTTGAGTTTGCTACTTTGAAGCCAGACTTTGTCATGTAATTCTTCCCTGTCAGTGTGTGCTGGGGCTCTTGAACTTATATTTTGATATTGGTATTTTTTCTTCTTTTTTTGTTCATTTTTTCTTCCTAGTCTTGTCTCTTCCCCTTTTTTGTCATTGGTTGGTTTTCCCATTGTTTTCATCTGTTTTCAGTTTAGTTCCTGATTATTCTTCCTATTTAAACTCTTCTCCGTGATTGTACCTTTGCAATGTCTTATCATGACTATATCAGAGCCAGTGGATTCCTGTTTTTCCGAGTCTCCTTGTCCTTGTATTGCTGATTTACTTCCTAGTTTAGACATGTAGCTCTTTTCTTGATTGTTATTATGGATTATTCCTCTTGGTTCCTGCTTCCCCATGCTTTGGACTGTGACCATGATTTTTGGATTTGCCTTCATTAACCACATGTTGAGTTTACACTTGCATCCTGCCACTATGTCATATGGTATGTTACAGACTGGTTAGGATTTTGGAGGTTGCTCTGGATAAGGCAGACAGACAACTGACTGTATACAGCATGTTAAAGACTTTTCAAACGAAAGTCCTGATAAAAACTGAATAGTTGAGTATCTCTAAAGTATCTAGCTTGGCTTTTTTTTTATAACCCTTCTTGAAGGAAGTCTGTATGTGACCCGATGTTATGAATTCACTTATGATAAAAGTGATGAAGGGGAACTCTTTTAAAATGGTCTGGTTCATTGGGGAAGAGATGGGATCCAGTGGGAATTGTCTTCAGGAGCAATGAAAACTGACTGTCATGTGCCAAAGGACATTGGAACCTTTCTTTCTACATATCCAGATATTTATAAGGTACATGGGGGTCCAAGCACAGGATTGGATGTTGTTTGACACCAAGGAAGGTAAAGAAGGTATAAAAAGAAGGTAGCTGAAGGTAAAAGGGAAAGTAAGAACAGACCTTTGAGGAATGTCCATCATAGGGAAACACAAACACACACACACAGACACGTTTGCCTTACTAGTAGTTTTAAGAACCTTCCACTAATATAATTAATAATTATTAATGCTATCCTAAATCTAAATCTAATCCTAACCTAAACCTAAGTAACCAAAAAGAAACCACTGGGTTGTTTTAGTTTAATTTTTGGTTTGTTTTTCAATAAAAGCTGCACTTTTAGAAAAAATGTCCTCACAATGTCAAAACTACCATACATTCCTATCGTTGTTGGGACATTTAGTCCCCACCAAGATATAAAAATGAGCCTGTGTGTGTTTGTGTGAGAGACAAGATGGAAGTAAAGGAACATGGACCAAAATGCTTTTATTTCACCTTCTTACTTTTGTGTCAAAATGACTAGAACATTCTCATTAAAATAGAAATATGTTTTTCAATGTCCTTTAGAAATTGATGAAAGCTAGTGCTTGTAGTGTTGAATTATTGGTAATATTGAAGATAAGCCAGCAAATTATAACAGTTAATTAAATTCAGGTATGCCTACCTATTTCAAATACTGAACCCTAGGGAAAATCTGTTATTACAATGATGGTCTACAAAATCCAAGTTTCATGAATACTTTTCACTTTTCAGTGACTAATTCCACCAAAAATTCAAATCAAATCCAACTCAGTAAAGTGTCAGAACTCAGTATAGGAGAAAGGCCAGAATAATTGAGTCCACAATGATGTCTCCAGAGGTAAATTAACTTCTGCAGATGTGAATTCAGTTGGATTTATAGATGAGAGCTCAATGAGTGCAGGATGTTTTTATTATTAAAATATCAGAGTTGCGAATGTCGGGATGAATTTCACAAGAGGAAACAATGAGCAAGAAAGTTCTCATTTCCAGTATTCTCTGATCTTACATGTATGTATATATAAATATTAATGTACAATATATTAAAAACATACTGTATATCTGATCATTTTCAGCATGCCATCAGTTTTAGTCCCTACATATCTTAGCAATGAAATTCCCAAAAAATGCCAACATAGTGTATATAAAGTATTTATCTGAATATTTATAAGTATTCTCTAGCTTTTTTGGCAGTTACCAGAGCATAGCACAAACATTATGCTAGTAATAATAATAATAATTAGAGAGAAATGGAGAGTGTCTACCAACACCACAACATTAACAGTGACAAGAAGATAAAATTCTATGGAAAAGAAATATAAAATAAAAAGAGAATAAGAAAAAAAACAATAAGCCAGTCAGCTACATATTAGATGTATGTGCACCTAACATCATACATACATCATACATATAACTATATTGATACATATTTTCAAAAATACACTATATTTTATATGCTGCAGGACTGCTTCAACAAAACCTCTCTTTTTTTCGGAAGAGGGCATTAAGCACTCAGGCTCATCATGGAAAAAGTCCAGATTCATTTGGCTATAGTATTTCCTTATCCATTCAATGAGGAAAAAACAGATGGCCATACAATGGTATTTGTTTTTGTGAACCACTGGAATAGGCTTTGGGAAACTCACACAAAAATAGATAAACAAGGAAATGCAGGAACTGGCATTTTCGAAGATTAATGCCACAAAGTTTTTTGTATCCTATCCAATCTCATACAAAATCCAATTCTGACAAACATGCATTATTTCATACAATCTGGAACCGAAAGTCATTCCTGCAAATCTTAACTGTTTAGAAAGACCATTTAAGAAAAGCACACAACCTCAAATTATACAAGAAAACTACATTTAAACTAAAAAACAGAGCTTTTACCTGTTTGAGAACTTCTCATATAAGTATTTCCGGTTTACTATGTAAATGATGATGTGTAGATGCTGCTTTATTCCAACATTCAACAGTGCCCCATGTGCTTTTACTTTTAATTCTTCTTTTGGTCCTAACTAGCTCCAGTCTTCCCTTTTTTAGTTTAAGTAGTTATACCCTCTGTTTAGCCGTTTAATGAATTTTTATGACATTTCTGAGCTATGTTCTTCGACATATTTCCCTAGTTATTATATCCTGTGTTCTTAGCCTTTTTAAATTTGGCATGATTCCCTTTGAATTTTTAGACCAGTATAGACATCTGATTTTTTAAAAATATTTTCAGATGACAAGATTTACAATATTGCCATACAAAGGATCTGGCGAGTTTCATCTTGTAAGTTGTTAAAATTTTTCTGGGCTGAAAATTAGCTCCACCCCCAGCAGAGCCAGCACTATTGGAAAACAAATAGTGATTTAATGCAAAAACATTATGTAGACTGTGAACAGCTATATACGGAGCCCAACATATGGTCCTTGGCAGAAGAAAAAAATATTAAAATGTGGGAACGAATAAACAAGGGAACAAATTAGTATAAAATGGCCACGATGTACACTGTATGTACGATTGACCATTACACCAACAGGGACTTTAATGACATTGTATTAAAATACATAAACTTTAATATGGAGTTGGTCCCCCTTTGCAGCTATAACAGCTTCCACTTTTCTTGGAAGGCTTTCCACAAGATTTTGGAGTGTTTCTGTGGGAATTTGTGCCCATTCACTCTGTAAAGCATTTATAAGGTCAGGCACTGATGTTGGATGAGAAGGCCTGGCTCACAATTTCCGTTCCAGTTCATCCCAAAGGTGTTTGATGGGGTTGAGTTCAGGGCTCTGTGCAGGCCAGTCAAGTTCTTCCATATGAATGTGATGTGGGAAGCTATGGGAAGCCAGTGAAGGGAGCATAGCAATGGGGTGGTGAGGGAGAACTTGGGAAGGTTGAAAACGAGTCGTGCAGCTGCATTCTGGATCAGTTGCAGAGGTCGAATGGTGCTCAGAGGCAGATCTGCTAGGAGTGCATTACAGTAGTCTAATCTCAAGATGGCAAGGGACTGAACAAGCACCTGAGTGGCCTATGTGGAAAGAAATGGACAAATCCTTCTGATGTTGAAGAGGAGAACTTGGCATGAGCGAGAAAGATTAGCAATATGAGAGGAAAAAGATAGGTAATTGTCCATAGATACCCCAAGGTTACATGCGGTGACTGAAGGAAAGATCAAGGAGTTGTCCATGGAGATCACAAGATCCTGTTGTGGGGATGAATCAGCTGGGATGAATAGCAGTTCAGTTTTGCTGGGGTTGAGTTTCAACTGATGAGCTGCCATCCATGAGGAGATGTCTGGCAGACATGCAGAGATCCGAGCAGAAACATTAGTGTCTGAGGGAGGAAAAAAGAGGATTAGTTGAGTGTCATCTGCATAGCAGTGGTATGAGAACCCATGTGAGGCTATTACCTCACCAAGAGATCAAGAATAGATGGAAAACAGAAGAGGACCAAGTACCGAGCCCTGAGGGACACCAGTGGAGAGCATGCTGGAGTAGATGTGGATCCCTTCCATGTCACCTGATATGACCGGCCTTCTAGGTAGTAAACGGGCCATTGCAACTAATGATAAAATAAGACCAGTTGGTGTATATGCTGTATTCAGAAAAAATATTCCCAAGTGTCTCATCAGATGAGGGCTTAACACCAAGAATTGTTCAACAGTGGAACCAAAGGGACCTTAGTTTGGTCTTTGGAACTAAAGATACTAATCTAAAAATGCAAACCTCAAAACACTAAAATGATGTTGCAATACAACACCTCTGTATTATCTTCCCATCACTTCTATATACTGTAGATGTTTTAAGGTTCCACTGTGGTCAAGGGAAAAATGGGGAAAACATTTGTATTGGCTTTGTAGTATATCAAAGTTAGAGCAAATAACAACTCCAGAATTGCTATAGGTACCTTTAATCTTGTCATCTCCTCCCAGCGGGCCTGTTACTGAAGAAGCCGTCCTTATTCTCAGCTTCATCACTCAATTAGCCCCGTCTCAAGGGACACTATTTTGCTTGTATCATCATTTTGTCTTTGTTCTGTACAGCTACTAGAAAAATATGGCTTCTATATCTGCAGCCTGGGAATTATAAATCTTATCATTAGAGATGATTATCATCTTTGTGTATCACCTCAGAAATAAAGCTCTCAAACTCACATAAAAGGACAAAAATGTGACCATGTGGGACTAAGCTCTAATGCTTTTGGGTAAACACTGTCACATAATGTGTATTTGTGGTTTCAGGCCACCAAAGTATTTTCACAAGTGAAAAGGGCAATCCAGTGCAGCTTTTTAAAACAGAAAACTAACTAGACTGGCTTGCTCCCTAGATTAGGTTGATTATTAATAGTCATTAAGAAGAATTACAATAAGACCAGGAGGTTCTTTGCCTTAGCTGTAGTATTAGAGAAAGATGAGCTGCTTCTGTGACATGACTTTATGCAGTCATTGCTAAAGTGGGATGTCACATCATGCTGCTCCAAAACTGGGCAAATTTTTTTTTTCTATATTGCAAAACTCTAATATTGGCAATGAAAATTTTTTTGAGTCAACTTATATTTCTTATAATTCACTTTATATACACTCACTAATAAGGCACATTTTCACCAGAACTTTATCTTCCATGCTGGATTTTCTCACTTGCGGCTCAGCTTGCAACCTGATTGATCAGGAGAATAAAAAATGTTGATGTTACATGTAGCTTTCTTTAAAAAAGTGATTTTTTTTTTTTTTACTTTTAAAAGTGACCACATATTATCATGTATCTTGCGGTCACATCCCATAGGATTACATATAAAATATGTGCAAATGAAAGAAAAAAAAAGAAAAACTAAATTGTGAAATCACACCCAGGGAACAATGGCCAGCTTGACAACACAGTAATTTAACTTTGGTCCAAACGACACACATGATTACATGCATGTCCTGGTGCTGTAACTGAGCTTTCCATTTTTAAAATCTCATGTGTTTTACTGTATAGCTGAGGCACATTTTCAAGTCAAATGAGTCTTCTGAGTGAACAAATTGCCCCTTTAATTAGCCATAATGTTACAGCAAATCATTTATTAGGGTTTAAAACAAAACACATGGCCTTTAGGTTAACATAGGGCTCAGTTAGACCAGCTGTTCTAACTATTAACTAAAAATAAAATAGTCATTCTCTATTACAAAAGTGCTCTTTCTCATCTGTGAGGAACTACTTTTGCTCTTGGTGGTCTGAACTTGAGGTTGGACTGCAGAGACAAAAGAAAAATGGAACAAATAATCCCAAAGCGAAAATAGTGAAATATAGAACGCCGTGAGCTGTCAACAACATCAAAAGCATGTTTCAGGGTGGAGGAAGCCATCAGAGACTGAAGTTTGTCTCAGAATCTGTAGAAGAAACATACATGTTTTACGCTTTTACTTCGGGTTTATTTCAGCCCTTATATACATATGTATAGCAAATTAGATCTGAGGTTTTACAGCATATACAGTAAATGTCCAGTGACATTTACTCATTTTATATATTACCAGACCTACCAACCTTTATGCATTTTATGTAGGAGCTCTGCCATTTAACATGAGTATAGTAGTATGACATATCATTCACAAACACCCCCCAAGCACTTGTCTCTTTTCCCAGTGAAACAGGAGATAAGCTACTCAATGTTTTGTACTCCCTGATATTAATTGAAGCCCACTTCCTCCATCTCCACATGCCTTTTCCCTAGCCCATTCCTTCACATGCCCTTGACTGAACTTGCAGGGTGGTCTCACTTTCTCCCTCCGTAAATGTTGAATTTTTAGATCATTAATATGAAATTCATGATAAATTGACTTAGCTAACATTGGACAAGTGTATAGTTAACACTGGTTAACTATATTTATTAGAGATGCCACTGAATAATTTGGTGATCACAAGGGTCAAATGGTAGGAAAAGGTAAAAAAAAAAAAGACAAAAAAAAAGACAAAGATCTTGACTTAAAGGCCTCCAACAAAGTATCAAATGTAACACTTTATACATAATATTAATGGTGATGATGCTGTTCTTGCACTCAAACAGAGAAAATGTCAATTATATGAAAATGAGACAACCAATATTTCAAAGTATTACATCAAAATTGTGCTGTAATGATTTTTATTTATTTATTTATTTACTGTAGAATCACCTAAAAACCCACTCACATTTGTACCTGCTGTCGAGCAGTCCCTGACTCCAGCTGATTTATTATTACTCCCTCATACACTCTTCTTAAACCTGAAATGGTGGAAATGTTAGGTTTCCTATCTCTTTTTTTAGACAAACCCCTCTGTGCAATTAAACCATTTATTATTATTTTTTAAAATCATGAGCATGGAAAAATCTATATTGCACAAGCCTCGCTGACACAAATCAGATGGAAGCATTCAGAATAAAATACTGGATGCACTTCATGCACACAGGTGTGTCTCATGCATCCCCCAACCATACTCCCATCTCAGGATACCCCACACACTAGTGCTTCATTCATCTCTGGGGTCCCTCCCACAGGGGTCATCTTAATCTGGGGGTCCCTCATACGGCTCATATACTGGGTATGGCCTCGCAGCAAAGTATTCCACTTCTGGCACCACATGTGGCAAAGGGAGAGAACAGTCATTCCACCCAGCTTCGAAACTGGGTACCAAAGCTGCACCCTGATGGCAATGCCAATGAGCCAGGCTCTATGAAGACACTCTATAACAAGGCAGAACATTTTTGGATGTAAACTGCGTTTTGTGAACAAGCACATTCCTGCACCACACTCGAAGTAGCAAGGAGGCTAAAACCCATGGATGCTGTCTGTCACTAGAATATCTCTTAAGGTAATCTCTTACACGCTACATCTCTTACACACTACGCACTCACTGTACCAGCTTGCTACCATTACATGGAATCCAGTTAATTTGGTGGAATGTCAATAAATATATAAAGTAAATGTGAGTTAACATTCATTATCTGACGTTCCAGTAAGTGTGAAGTAATCACACAAAGCCATAGTGACTTCATCATTAGGTCATGGTGAGCAACAGGAATTTGTGATAACATCTTTCATTAATTCATGCATTAAGTCATCATTAGTTATGCACACATACATATATATGATTTGTACCCTTATTATAAAGTGTTACTCAGTTTTCCCGTTACAAATGAATAATTGAGCAGCCAAAGCAGTACCCTGTGACAATAAACTAAAAGGACAACAAAAATGAGAAATGCCTGTATAGAAATGAAACGTGACACACATTTACAGTCCATGCCAAAGAGTGCATTCTGTACAGCTCGATGTGGAGGTATTTACTGAAAACTGTTATAGGTTATAAAAATGAATCAGCAAATATTCTGTAAAGCATTTGTTCCCTAAAGAACTTTTTGGAGTGGTATGGAGATGGAAAGTGTAGCATTGTCATGTCATACTTTGTGTGTGTGTGTGTGTGTGTGTGTGTGTGTGTGTGTGTGTGTGTGTGTGTGTGTGTGTGTGATTGAAAATAACATTTTCATTGTTACCACAATAAACTACATAATAATTATTTAATTAACCTTTAACCAAAAATTGTTAATTGAAGACTTATTTATTTGGCTACTTTCTCTTGATTTTCTCCTCACTTTACTACCCACTTATTTTCTCCATACTAAATTTCTACCCACCATCTGCCCTATCATGCAACAGCTACAAACCAGGAAGGTGAAAGCTATGACATGCTTTCTCCAAGACATGTGAAAGCAGACAGCCGTATCTTTTGAACTGCTGCTCATGCTGCATCACGGTAAGCTATTTACCAGCTTCTGCATGCATGACCTCATAGATGCCAGTAATTGACTAGTGGTCATTGTGATTGACAGAGGAGAGAGTATGTCACCCCAAAGAGCACGGCCAGTTTTGCTCTCTTGGGCTCAGCTTCAGGTCACAAATGACTGTTGTATCAATTGGATTCAAGCTCATGACAGGACAAACACAATTACTATTGCTCCACTTGGGAACCATGTTTATTTGTAAGAGAATAGAATTAGTGCACTTGCAAATTACAGCATGCTTTAATTTTGTTTTATGTATGTATTTCTATGCTAACTCCTTATTATTCCATTATTCATCTTAAACCACAGTATTCAATAATACTATGAATTATTTAGGAACAGTGAAACTAATAGGAGTCTGTACAAGAGGGAACAGTGAAACTAATAATAGGTTTGTACAAGAGGGAGAAATTTAAGTCCTGACCTGGCAATATGGGGTTAAGGGGTTAATGAGGAAAAGAAAAAAAGGCAATTAGTCTCATGACCTTGGCACCTTCTGCATTAATCGATGCCCTCACCACGAAGCATTAAATGAGATTTAAATCATTTGACTACGAGAAGAACACACAGTCCTCAGGAGTTATTAAGAACTTGCTTAGCAGCCAAAGTCAAAAGCACTGAGACAAAATATTTAATTATGGCATCTGTTTTGGGAATAGAACAACAAATAAGAACGCCTTCAAGAGCGCATGAGTTTTAATACAAATTACACACTCCACCACACTTTCCATTATTAATTCTCTCTCTCTCTCTCTCTCTCTCTCTCTCTCACACACACACACACACACACACACACACACACACGCTATTGTATTACTATCTTTGTGGGGTGTTGTCTATTGCTGCACATACACATACTAAATAAATCTATAACTATGCCTAATGGGTTATGCCAGGTTTACTACAATGCATCCAATTTATTTTAATAAAAAGCTGTGTCACACCAATGCAGTGCCTAATTAGGCGGGTTTCCATTAACCTGCTTAATGCGCAATTTAAAATTGCGAACTACAAAAATGAGCAATAGAAAAACCTTGATATGCTCGCATGAGGTAGTTTTCTAAATTATTCGACAAAGCAATATTTCACAAAACGGAAAAGTAAAGATTTTTCAAGTTTAAGCCTCGTGACATGATATGAAGAGACAGTGGACGCAATCGAAACACTTATTAGGAATTACAATTACTTATTATTGTTTGAGATACATCCATGTTTAGTTGGATTGAATATTGTGAGGGGGAAGACCCAGATTAATCGTATTTGCAATCAGGCTTAGTGAGTATCTGA
This sequence comes from Notoglanidium maculatum, assembly GCA_030068355.1. Taxonomy (NCBI): domain Eukaryota; kingdom Metazoa; phylum Chordata; class Actinopteri; order Siluriformes; family Auchenoglanididae; genus Notoglanidium; species Notoglanidium maculatum. The sequence goes on along the minus strand of JAQQZX010000012.1, from coordinate 4,526,205 downwards.
ATACATGGAACAGCTTTAAGTAATTAGGATACAAAAAAACATATCTGTATTCCATCAAAGTTACAGAGAAAAGCCCTAATCAGATTACCAATACATTTAGTAATAATGGGGATTATTTACAGGAGAATTACAATTTTAAAATGCAAAAGGCTGCAACAACTAATTAACAAAATTAATAAAAATTTATAATAAAAATAACTTCCAATTAATGTCATTATTATTTGAACTACATTATAAAGCACATTGTTGGCATGCACTACGTCACTTCATAACAATTCATTTGACTGAAATAGAGGAGCAGAAACATCAGTAAGGCTTTCTCTATGGCATGGAATCTTTTTACAGTAAACTACCCTGCTGGCCTCATGAAATAACTTGTGTTTTAATGCGAGTAATATTATCGTTTGTTTTTGAGAATGTAAGGAACAGTGGAAGTGTGATGTTCCTGCTTGAAACGTGTTATGTTTTGTTAGGCAGCAAGTAGGATAGCTATTTGATTCAATTAGCTTGTGAAAAGTTAAACTAGCTCATGTTTCTGACCCAGTAGCTCTGATTGTAAATTCTTATCATGTACTGTTTTGAATGTTTTGTGTATTAAGTCATCAAGTTTCCATTCAGCTTTCGGTTCACATCAACCTCGATCCCAAAAGGAGTCGATTCACTAATCTCAGGCATTGAAAACTAAGAATCAACTGCTAATTTTGGGAGTCAATTCCACACACTGAAAATGATTCACCTTGTGCACAGCCAGCAATATGAAATTAGCATCAGAAATTTTTCAGTGAGCAAAACAGGCAGCTCACATTGATTTTAACTTCATTTTGAATTTGTCTGTTCAATATTTGAACAAATTATGGCTTGAATTACAGACACACGGTTGCAAGAACTGTGGTAATTGATTAAAAAGTGATAAGCAGTAAACGATGTTAGTCTGAGTGTTTCATTTGGTTGAAATTAGCACTTGATAATATTCTCATGCTCTGATAGAATATCTGATAAATGCCATTGATGTTGTAATTAGTGAACTGTAATTAATGTACTATTTTGTGCAAATCTGCAGTGGAAACCACTACAGTGGTCAGAGCTAAAATAGATAAACAATACAGAGTGTGTGAGCTAACCATCTGAGAGTATGCTAGCTTGGGAGCATGCTAGTGACATCCATGATAGCTAAACAACTGGGAATGTACTAGCTAGCCAAGTGCACAATATGAAGATATTCACCAACTACAGTTTATTCTTAGTTTAGTTAAGCTTTGATTTTCCGATAAATAAACTTAGTGAATAGTAAGTAGCATAACAAATTGTTTACTCCTGAAATGACTTCTGAAATGTTTTTTTTTTCAATAGGGTTTGATACTGTCATAGACAAAATAGCTCAGAGTAAAGAGAGATGGTACAATTACCTTTCAACAAAATTTACTATGAAAATTTGAAGCATACCATAACTTTAACAGTATCTAGGCTCAGCCTCAGACACAGTGTCCATGGCCTGTCTTTTTAGCTGGTCTTCAATTAGCTGGTCAGAGCTATCAGAATATTGCCAGCTACAATCTCATTGGTTCTGTACATATTTGTATTGACTGAATTTATCAGTCTAATGGGAAAACAAACACCTGACAACATTGAGCTTTTTCAGAGCAAGATATAATTGCTTGATTTGAAAAACGAATGGGGGGGATCATGAGGTTTTCACAGTTGTCGCCTTTCACACATCACTTCGTTTGGTTGCAATATTACTGTCTGTGAAAATCAACAGTTCTGTGTGACAAAAACCCCTAAACTCTCTCAATAGCTATTAGGAGAGCTCTTTTGACAGACATGAGCTCACATTGTGCATTCTTGGATCCAGAATGAATGATTTCAACTCAGACTCTTCCAGGTCAAAATAGGGGAAGAACAGATGTCTGTTATTGTGTTTTCTGTTTGATCTGTTGGTCTGACTTGCTGTTTAAGTCACAAGGTTTTTCCAAAAGGGTTATGAGGTTCAACTACTGTGAGAGATCTCCCAATCATCATATGGTAGAAGTCATGTATCTGAGGACAAGTGAAGAGAGGACTGTCCAATAAATGTTGAGTGTTTTTTCCTTAACCCACCCACCCACACTCCCTTTCATTCCTAGAGAAGCAGAGTGTCTGGACAAGCCCCAAATAGTATTAAAAAACTGTTGTTAAATGAATGTTAATCTTTTCACCCTGCAAAAACACTTCAAGCTACCACATAAGTCCATAGAAGCTGTGCTTCACTGAGTATCTATTGACATCATTGCTTCACAGGCTTCACAGGCATTGCAGTCTAGTGAAAGTAGTTTGGGTTAAATAAACAAAAAAACATGTTATGTTAGAGATTCTGCATATTTGATTCACTAAAATATTGAACTTCACAAAGAATGACAACTAACATAGGCAAATTTCTCCATTTAATATAGAAATTTTTAGTTGCTTCATGCTTCCCAAGTAGTATGAAAGTAATCACCTGCAGTCTCCAGAATGTCAAAATGGTTATGTGTTTGTATCATCTTTGGGGTTGGAGTGCACACCAGGTCTTCTCGTCTAATATCAGTGCCTGGTCTCACTAATGATCTGGTGGCTGAATGGACACAAATTCCCACAAAATCTAGTGGAAAGCCTTCCGAGAAGAGTGGCAGTAATTATAACAGCAAAGAGGGGACCAAATCTGGAATGGGAGCGCATACAGGTGTGATGGCCTGGTGTCCACAAACTTTTGGCCATGCAGTATAGCCTTAATAACAGAGAACAGTGAGAAAGCAGAATGACAACTATGATGGCAGCTACTAAAATTACACAACATAACATGGCACTAAAAATACAAACCCTCCATCAACAATAGCAGTGTTGAGTATGTAACCTGGCCAAAACCAAATTAAGTACTTAAATGTGTGAACTCTGGTGGAGCATGGTTCACATTTGCATGCAATGATTTTATCAGTCAGATGTGGGAAAGAAACACCCTACAACTTTTACAGAGCATGATATAATCATTTGGTTTGAAAAAAAAATGGTTTGTGAGGTTTTTGCAGTTGCCTCTGTGGTTGGTTGTAATATTAGTAAGATGACTTCTTTCTGAGAAGTCATCAGTTCCTGATTATGCTGAGCGATAAAAACCATCAGACTCTCTGACAATAACTAGAAGGCCAGTGTTTCTGATTACTGATGACCCACAGTTTGTCCATTTTTTTCTGTTTCTCAGCTCAAAGCACACCTGATACTGATACTGATACTTTTTTCCAAATATGAAGTACAGGTAGAGACCAGAAAAAGAACAAAAATGTGCATTAGTTGGGGTGGTGGGAAAAAAGTGAGGTAAAGAATGCAGGCTTAAATGTACTTTGTTAGTTTAAAAAAAATTAATATAGATGGGCCAGTTCTAGCCAATGGCATATAGTATAAGGCATGAACTGGATTTTTTTCCTCTGAATTAATTCCACCTGATGTTATTTTTGTTATCCTTCAAGGCTAAATTAAATTTAAATATATTCCTTGCATTATGTGCCTAGTTAATTCCATCATGAACAGCACTGTGGGCATTTGATGCAGCATTTGCTGTTCATTCCCACTCAGCTAGTTTAAAGCCTGTGAGCCATGCATGCCAAGTGATGTTCAACTTCTGGGTTATTATCAGCCTGGAAAAAGACAACAACTCCCAGATGCTGTTGTAAACTCCTCTATTCAAAGAAGGCTGGTAATTGAGCTAAAGTAAAGTCTCTGTTAACGGACATGAGCTTTCATGCGGTGCACTCTCACGCTCTGTTTACACTTGGTTTTAAAATGCACCTTGGGCAACTGGATCACAAATGGACGGTGCTAAATACAAGTTTAAGCATTATGCATTCAAGATGCATTGACTCAATTCACTTGCTGAGTTGATCTGGGATGCGTTTTTTCCACATATCTTTTGTTATGTAAATGCTAATGCAAAAATGTAGAAATGCTCAGAAAGTTTGTTCTAATAACCTAATTAAAATAACTTTGGATCATACTGAATGTGCAGCCAGCACCTTTGATCTAAAGCTAGGACTGTTAAATGTTAGATCTCTTACATCTAAAGTGCTTATGTTAACAAAATTATTACTGATCAGGGGTTTAATGTTCTGTATTTAACAGAAACATGGATCAAGCCAAATGAGTATGTAGCATTAAATGAAGTTAGTTCTCCCAGCTACAGTTATATACACCAGCCTCATCCAACAGGCAGAGGAGGAGACGTTGCAGTTGTTTAAAATGATAAACTTGGCATCACACAAAATCCTGTACATAAATTCAATGTGTTTGAGGTTCGCAATACTAACGTGACATATGTAGCCACTAAAAATAAGTTTGTCCAGTTGTTTCCACTAATTATTATTTACAAACCCCCAGGGCCATATTCTGAATTCCTTTGTGGATGTGCAGATTTCATCTCAAACCTGGGTGTCTCTTTAGACAAAGCATTAATTGTTGGATTATTTGTTGATCAGAATGTAATAGGACCCACTCATGATGGTGGTCACACGTATGATCTAATTCTAACGTTTGGATTAAATATAGAAAATATTGACGCAGTTCCACAGTCTGAAACTATCTCAGATCATTATCTCATCTCTTTTAAAATGTGTCTTAGTTATAATATATGCACCTTGCCACGGTATCGCGACAAACAAACATTCACGTCAACTACTGCACCGAGTTTTATCAGTGATCTCCCTGAACTATCAACCATGATTGCATCACCATCAGACTCCACTGAAATTGATCAGGCAACTAAATGCGTAGAGTCAACATTTCACTTTGCACTAGATAACATAGCCCCACTTAAAAGGAAAATAATTAGAGAGAAAAAATTAGCACCCTGGTATAATGATGACATATGCACCTTAAAACCGACAACTTGGATATTAGAACGTAAGTGGCATCAAACTAAATTGATATTATTCAAATTAGCATGGAAGGAGAGCCTACTGAGCTATAGGAAAGCTCTTAGTGCTGTTCAATCAACATATTTCTCCACTCTAATAGAAGAAAACAAAAATAATATTAGATTCTTATTTAATATTGTAGCAAAATTAACCAGGAATTAGACCACCACAGAAACATCCATACCATCAACATGCAGTAGCAATGACTTGATGAATATTTTTCAATGACAAGATTGAGAATATCAGGCAAAAAATACAAAGCCAGACAATTTGATAAGCAACTCTGTAGACAACAATATAATTATATCAGCTCAGCCATTAGAATGTTTTACCCCCTTCGAGAGACTGAACTAATTTCACTAATTTCCTCATCAAACTCATCTGACAATCAACAGATAATACCAGAAGTAATTGAACCTATTCTAAAAATAATCAAATCTTCCCAACTCTGACCTAAATCCTTTAAATTAGCAGTTATCAAACCACTGATTAAAAAACCTGATCTTGACCCCAGTCAGCTGTCCAACTATAGGCCAATATCAAACCTCCCTTTTATTTCCAAGATTCTAGAAAAGGCTGTAGCACAGCAGTTATGTT
>JAQQZX010000012.1:4506363-4516475 GCA_030068355.1 Notoglanidium maculatum | reverse complement strand
GTGTACCCCGCCTCTCGCCCGAAGATGCTGGGATTGGCTCCAGCTTCCCCGCGACCCAGACGGATAAAGCGGTATACTGGATGGATGGAACTGCTTCAGAATTCTTAGAATTGTTGGAGGAAGAACCCTCTTTTTTGTGTGTTCTCACTGCTAATGAATTAACTAACTAATCATAATTCTTACCATGCTGGTTTTAGGAACACTGTTTTATAGCTCATACTTCAGGGTAGGCACTCTTCCAGTACAAGAGGATCCATGAGCGACATATGTGTACGGTAAAAGGTCGAGATGGAAGTATAGAGAGATTCTTCAAGTCACATAGATGTATCGTTTTTGTCAGACAATGTGCAGTACAATAACAGGATAAAGCAGGAGAAACTTTCAAAAATGCACTTGCTAAAAATATCCATGTGACAGCATGCGCTGGTTAACCGAGAGAGCTGAAACCTAAGGCGGAGTGGTTGGCAAACTAAAGTGAAAAAAGAAAAACAGGCAATAAGAGCTTGATTTAAAGAGAAATGCATGTGTGCTGCCTGTCTCATTATTCTGACAAATCCATATTTTAGAAAAGTAAACAAGAAAAGAACAAAGAGCATGCTGATAACTGGGCTGAGAGGCTAATGATTTTTAGGTTAAGATTTTTAGCATTCATGCTGATGGCATGAGGACATTATTAACATTTTAATTTAACAGTAATTTCCTTTCAATCTCTAACTGGATTATACTTTAAAAGTGTCAGTCAGTATCATGAAAAAAGATGTTTCAAGATGTTAAATGGATTCACACAATGCAAAAATAATTAGTATATTTTTAAAGTAGTTTATTGATTAGATTCCAAAGTAAATGTAGTTATTGTGGATTGTGGCAGGCAATAATTCTGTTTCCTAAAGGCTTAATTAATGTTTCAGTTAATATCTCAGCGTTTGGGAGTAAATCATCTAATTCATGGGATGATGGTGTGTTTTCTGAAATGCTAAACCATATTTTAGTTTTCCTTTTCATTGACAGAGCTGATCCAAAAAGATTTCTTTCTATGAATTATTTGTTACTATTTAATGTGTTGTTAAATATTGTTGAAACCAAATATTTAAGGAGTGTTTAAAAGATTTCATACAATACTTTTAGCTAGCTAGCAAGCTGGATGCTAGCTAGCAGGCAGACATAGCTGCTCTAATCATGTACTGTAGCTGTGGTCGGTTCCTACCAATATGCAGGATATGTGTGAATGTGACAGCAATTTGTGATACAGTAATACTTACAAAAGGAAGAACAGTACAATAGACTGATATAACACAGTTCATGACATCAGTGTAGTTTGTAAGGAGATCTTTCATTAGGGCCATTTTGGATTACATAACTTTTAATCTATTTCTTGCTTTTCTAAAAAAAAAAAATGACACAGAACTCTTTAGGCATTTTGCTTATTTGCCTGGGATGCTCTGCTTGATCTGTCTATTTCTGAAATTAAAAGCAGCATGCTGAGCAACAAAGGGACTCAACCATTTAACACAATGGGATACAGAAAGAGAGGGTAACATCCGTTTAACCCCTTGCGCTGAGCAGTAGTGATGAGTGGCCAGATCACTTCACAAGGTGCTTTCAAAGGCAAAAATATGGGCTGTCATCTGTTCACAGTAAAATAACTACTATGTAGCATGGCTGACTCATTCTCTGTAGGATGTTGGGAAGTATTTCCTCAAATCTCCTAAGAGACTCTGATCACTTAAAGGCTGGAATAACTGTTCATGTTCTGTGTGTTGGATATCCTCACGCTTACTTTCATGAGAGTCAGTTTAAACAAGAGATATTACACACACTTCACATATTTGGCCATTATTGTTACTATTGTGCAAGTAGTAATGTGTGAGTGTGTTAGAATGTTGTATACATTGTAGTTTATTGTACAGTCTATTATATGTATTTATTAAATGTGTTGATATCACTCTGCTACTTATCTTCTTATCGCAGATATTAAGTGTAGCACAAAGGGAACTGCATTATGTTCCTAACACTGCATATGTCTGATGACTTGACTTACCCCCCAACGTTCATGTTTATCACTGTGAGTCGTCTAATAGCTTTGCTCGTCAGGTTCTATCTGCAAGCCATGAAACCTGAGATGACAGTGCCTGCCTACACAATATTTCCTACATGTTGGCGCACACACACCACTGGGACGACGTCAAGGAGGAACCGACTTGTCTAATTAAAGCACAGCTCCCTCCCAGTCATTTACAGTGTAATTAGACAAACAGATGGCAGAACACAGGTCGGATAGAGATTCAAGAGCAGCGTGGTATGTCCCAGGCTGCAGGCATCAGTCAGGTACATGGAGCATGAGAGAACTGTATAAGCTACCTGGAAAGGAGGATAAATAATCACTTGTATACTTTATATAAAGCAAAGCCAGAAAGTCAATATTAGTGCAGAAGGCTAAAACACATCATGACATTCTAGCACTGTTTAAAATAATGGATAACTACATGCAAGGATACACACACGAGCATGGAACACAAACATGGAAATCTTTCTTTGAAAAACCTGTTTTGAAGGTACATACACTTTTGAACGTGAACAAGACGAACATTTAGTTTATTTACCATGAACAATAGTCTACTGTACAGTACCAGTCAAAGGTTTGGACACACCTAACACCTAATGTCTTTTTTCTTTATTTTTGTTACTTAAAAGGCACTTCATGTCTTAAAGTGATGGACTGTCATTTCTATTTACTTAGCTGAATGTTTCTTGACATAATATGGATTACTATTGTTGTCGACGAGAGCTATTTACTGTATGTTTATTACAGTTGATTGTCTCAAGGGCATTAATAAGGCATGAAATTCCACTAATGAACTTTTGACAAGGCACACGTGTTCACTGAAAAGCATTCCAGGTGACTACCTCATGAAACTGGTTAAGATAATGCCAATAGTGTGTGAAGCTTCATCAAGGTAAACACTGGTTACACTGGTTTGAAGAATCTAAAATATGAAACATATTTTGTTTTTTAACACTTATATGTTTATAACATAATTCAATATGTGCCATGTGTAATTTTGTAGTTTTGTAGTCTTTGGTATTGTTCTACAATCTAGAACCTAGTCAAAATAAAGAAAAACCTACAAATGAGTAGCTGTGTACAAACTTTGACTGGTGCTGTACATATACAGACAATGAGGATCAGTTAACCTAGAGCAGGTTTTTACACAAGGAGCCAAGTCAAATAATGAATTGTTTGGTAGAAACCACTAGCATGACCCAGGGACATCTTAACACCTTTACTTTTATTAAGAATGCAAAGATTTATGAATATAGCAATATGTCTTGAGAACACTCCTACAGCCTTCTCCAATTCCGACCCCACGCTCTGGTTACACTACGTATACAAAAACTAAAACTAAAAAAAACTAACTTTGCTATTACAAAAGGTTGGGCGGTAAAGGAAATGCAATGGTGTGTGTAACGCTTACTCAGAGTGCAAACATCAAGGAATTGTTGACGTCTGTGTTGAACAAATTACCTTACATGCATGTGGCATTGTGTTTTTAAAAAGATTTGGGGCGATGTGGTATAATGTGACTAAAATATGGGAAAGAAAAGATTATTTGGTGGGTTTAAGAAATTATATTTTAACATTGCCAAATTGTTTCACTGTTTTACTCACATAAAATGTGAGTGCATAGAAAGAAATGTCAAAATAAAAATAAAATGGAATTTAGTGGGTTGAATAAAAATGCGGCTTGTTTTACCTTTGTGGATTGCAGAATTATTTTCAATTAGTTCTACAACAATTTCCTAAGGGGAATATTCAGGATGAAGACAGAATTTCTAAGTCTTTGCCATCGACATTATGGCAGACAGTTGCACACCTTCATGAAACAATTAGCCAATTTTTGAATGCGTAAAATCATGCAGATGCAAGTTAAGAGCTTCAGTTAACATCAGAATGGGTAAAATACTGTATGATTTCAGTGACTCTGACCATGGAATGGTTTGGGTAATTTCCTAAATGTGGTGGGATCAGGTTTGCATAGTTTTATCATTTCAAATTGGATTGGACACTAGTGAAATATGAAATGAGTATGGTCATTTACTGATTTCTGCTAATGTACAAATCTGGCAAGTTCATATTCAACTGTATTTATTATTGTATTTTACTATAAGTGCACATCTAGTCATCTAGCTACCATTTGTCCCAGATTATTACGAGAGGCATTTCAGTATCTGAGACTTGATTTGTATTATTTTCAGTGACTCATATTGCAGCTGTAAATCTGTCAAAAAATCACTATTACAACCACAATTCTATTCATGACCAAGTTAGCTAGCTTGGTAGTTAAGCACTTAAGGATCTGTAGCTGCTTGATTAGCATGACAAATTCAACTAATATGCATACCAGATTCCATCTGTAAGCCTATTCTTAAGTAAGTACTCAGAAAAATTGTTTTAAGAGAAAAATGGGGCTTGAGAGCTGTATTAGCAAATTATGCTTATGAAAATAAACCATTAAAAATAACCATAAAGAACATGTTCAGTAGTGAAGCAGGCAGTGTGGCTTGACAGCATGGCTTGACATGATCGACTGATGAATTGCACTTGTCATGAGCTTTTCATGCCAAAATGAAACAGTTATTTGACCGGTGATGGGCTCATGGATGAAAATGAGCCAACAAGGAGTTAAAAATCATAACAAACTCTTCAAAATCATATAAATGTTCATTACTAATGCTCAATCTCTTGTTATTGTTTAATTGCCTAATATCACTCAGGCTCATTCAAGTACATGGGGAACATACACATGGAGTTTATGGTGTTAGTAACAGCTCATTAAGTCCAATCAAAGCAGATGTGGCACCAACTGATGAAAAAGGCACAGTTTTTTTAACACCCACAAACATAATGATGGTGTTTTCACTAGGACCACAGCAGGAAAACTGTTTTTTGTAAAATTAACTGCTGTTCTGTTTTGTCGCCAAAGAATACCAAGAAGATCAGAATATGTAATGATGCTAGAGTTTGGCCTCGACATAAATTATGCAGTGTTCAAGTTGCCATCTTGCCCTTCAGTTATAAAAAAGCACAACGCTGTCAGAATATTTGGCCTCATCATTGGTTTAGGTCTTAATGCAAATGGTGTCAGAATACATTAATAAAGAAAGTTTGACACAAATATATATTATAAACATTCATCAGGTGTCAATGGAGCCTGATAGGGACAGTTTGGAAGATCTATTGTCACCTCCTGGTTCGACTTTTCAACAGCACATTCATTTGCTTAAAAGCAGTTAAAATTTAATAAAGATTTTCAGCTTTTTTTCTTTATGGAAGCAGTCAAGGTCAAGTGTACACCGAAGCACTACATATTTTATTGTTTGGTAAACCTCTCCGAGATGATCTCCCTATCATCTAGTATCATTTTTCATTCTCAGCATGTTTCTCGCCTCACACTGAGCATGAAGCTGAGCAGCAAGAAACCGGATGATGAAGAGATATTGTAATTGCTTTTATTGAAATAGGAGAAAATGTTCTCTCTTCTAATGAGAACATGACCAATTACACTGCTGACGACTGTTACCCATGTGGCACATGTTCCAGATGGTATATAAACACAACGAAGCCCATTTCTCACTGTGCAAGACATGCTCTCAGGGTAACAAAGATTTATGGAATTGCAATATAATGCAATACTGAGAGGTGAATAAACAGATCTGCCAACCTTTATGCGTGTTTTGCATAGGAGTACTTTAAAATTGAAGTACTCTAGTATGAGTTATCATTCAAAATTACACCAAAAGAGCAATTTCCCACACCAAATAAAATTGGCAGCTGAGTGAGCTGACATGAATGATTTAGAATGATTGAGAGCTGTATAGTTGTTTTGTACCCTCTGATACTGACTGAGACACCGGGGAAGCCCGGTCCCCTTCCCCTATATCACATTAGTAATCTGTCACCCAGTGTTTTTGTTTCAACTTCAATGTCCCGCATGAAAGTTGTGCAGAGCGTTCTCATCATGTTCTGTCAAGATAAATGAATTGCTTAATGTGGAATAATATCTAGCAATGTATGTTCAATTTAGCTACATTAGACATGTATATAGTTAGCATATCATAAGCATGTTTTGGCTAAAAGAAAAAAAATAGTACATAATAGGTTTACAATGAGATGACAAATGTAACATTTTACAAATAATTTTAATGGTAATTATAATTGCAATTGCTTTAAAATGCCTTTGTTTCCACTCCTGTGGCAGATGCATTTGAACGGTTTCAGCAGTAAAAAAAAATGGCCTTGTAGACAAAGCAATTTATAGAAGAACTATACCAAACATTGTACTGTGTTATGTATTTTAGTGTTTGCTCTGAAGAGAAAAGACAACATATCAGGTTTACAATTAATCTAACAGTCTTTTATAACTTCCACATGCCACCTTGCTGCTTAGAAAATCACACTAAGAGTATAAGCTTATTAATCAGCTTGTATGATCTCTGAACCTTACATGAACCATAGTGAATGTCTCTCAAGCACAAAGTGAAACCCAGAGTTGATCCAGAGATACAAACCCACAGAGATCGAGCTCTCAGTGTCCCGCACTCGCTACTCTACGCCTCCGTACAGAGGTCTTGAAAAAGGAGAAGGGGTGCAGGAAAACCCTTGTGTACATATGTGCATTTGAACATTGTTATTGGTAACAAAAATAACTGCTATTCCTAAAGTCAGTGCCATCATAAACAGCCGTCTGGCCCCAGTGACTATGTGAGGATCCTGAGAAAGCAGAGTGGCTTACAAATAAACCATTACATGACCATTTCTTCCTACTGGCTGTAGATGTAGTTCCCCCAATTTCTAAGAGATAGTTTGGCCAAAAATGAAATTTCCATAATTTCCCCTTGAGCCCAGATCATTGAAGAACTATGTAAGATGGCCTGGGAAAACTCACAGGTTGTCACAATGATCAAATTCTGGAAAACAATGATGAGAAATCTGGTTTTAACCAAAAGTTAGTTTTCATGTCAGTAATATATTTTGAAATCTTGACTTTATTTAAAAAATTTTTATTCTTTTTTTATTTAGGGTCTTTTTAAAAAAATCCTGCCTATGTTGTCTACTGTCAAATATTTATGCTGACTAAGAAGTCAGTATAATAAACACACTGGTAAATTAGACCTGCCTAAAGATGTCTAAAACTTGGCTGGCTTTGTGTGTGCGCCTATGATTTGATCAAGGCATTGGATATTGAAACAGACATCGATTCAGATAGCAGCTGTCAAAATGTCCGTGATGCTTATGCACCGTCACAACATCATCAACACAGAGAACAGCACTTATACGTTCTGTACAAATGAGAGCAGACAATGTTTTAAAATACTAAATGACCTAATACAAATGGAATAATAAATAAAACTAATTAAGCCAACCGAACAGACATTTTAACAGAACAGACATCCCCCAGTGAACAGAGATCATCTGATTGAAGAGACGGCGATGAGGCTTGTGTTTAAAAGCCTTGAGTGGCTTTTACCTTCGCTACTAAGACAGAGACTGATGATGCTTATAATCAGTGAAAACTCATTTCCCCTTGCAAATGTACACTTCTTTATCATTTGGCAGTAAGACTGTTTCTCCACAAGTAAATTAGGGTATAATTACACAATAAATATTCAGGTATATGGGCCCTTTTTATTAGTAGAAATTCCTTTTGACTTTGGGGTTAACCAGTTGTTACAATGCTCGGACTTATGGTAGAAATAAACACAAAAGAGACTCATTCTAGAAATTCTCAGAACTAGTATATAGTAGGAAATGTTCAAATATTGACCATGTGAATGTCTCCTTTGGCCACCACCCATATTTGGTACAAAAGTTTCTTTTGTGCGGGAGCTATGAGGTTAATGTAGCTAACAATTTAATACCAATCAACTTAATACCATTTATGCATAAACAGGAAATCATCCATGTATTTTCTAATGTATAGAATATTTGGCCCCCTCTTTGGTGTACTCTATGATTCTGCCTTTAAATCCACAATCTACAATTCCTCCTCCATCCTGAAGGATACCAGACAATGTTCTAAGGAAGAATGTGTCTTGTCTTCCTCTCTGTCCATTTAACTCTATGATGTGCTTTTGTTAATTTTTCATACATTGTCATTGTTCATACATTATTCTTGAATCAGTGCAAAACTACAGAACAAACATGTGTGGACGATCACTTTTGGCTAAACTCTCACTTTACGATGTTGTTGTGTGTGGAAAAACACGCTGAAGGGTCAATTGTACATTTATGGGCTACAAACATCTGGACCTGGTTATCTGCTTTTACTGTGTGACCAGTGGAAGGAGGAAAACGAAAGTCACAAAGTGTCAGTGTTTTTTTAACACTTTCTCAAGAAGTTCAAATAAGTTTGCAGATGTTGGAATACCATTTTATGTTATCGAGAAAGTTTAAGAAAAATGCTAACACAGCATATCGTTTTCCCATTTAGTGCCAGAAATACTAGTTATCTCAAATGCATAGCATAAACTGGGTGTAACAAAAAGAGGCTCAAAAATGTCAAAAAATGGTAAGATGAGAAAGAGAGAGAGAATATGAAAAGGTTTAACACTAAGCAGAATTAAGACAATAAGACACAGGAGATTCTGGGGGATAGAACAGGCAAAGTGAAAGCATAACATTATGGAAAAATCACATACATTTTCACATGTGATCATATGTTATTGATTATGTGAGTAATATGTGAAAAACATGGGAAGACATGCTATGAAATTGCACATGTGCGTCCAAGTGAACACACATGACCAAATGTGAACAATATGTGAAAAATAAAACATTCTCCATATAAGAAAAATTCATATATAAAGCTTATACATGTAACTTTGTTTAAAGGTGTGAACAGTGCAATGCTGCACAAAGACTGCGAGACAGTGTGTGCTTTTTAATCTGTTCTTGATTGGCAGGTAAACTAGCTACAGGTATTTATAATCAGATGAAGTGGAGTATTGGGTGCAGCCTGCTAATGGTTGCTGTGATGCAGAGCTCATTGGTCGACTCTGACCTGAGGCGCCTGCTTATAATAATAATAATAATAATAATAATAATAATAATAAGAAGAAGAAGAAGAAGAAGAAGAAGAAGAAGAAGAAGAAGAAGAAGAAGTAGTCATAGAATAGTAGTGTAATAATAATAATAATAATAATAATAATAATAATAAATAGAATAAATATCAGAATAGTGTGATTTTAGTGACTTTGACAATAGCATGATTGTTGGTGTCAGAGAGACTGGCTGGAGTATTTGACCTCCTGGGATTTTCACACACAATAAGAGTTTGAACAGAAGGGTGCAAATGAGCTGCATACATAAGATGCATACATCATCCATCAACAAGAAAACTCAGCAAAGTTTGTATTCTAACAGCTGTTGGCAACGTTCCATCTACCCCAGGCTATACTGGTGCAATTCTACATTGCCACTATAGAAAGCATCCTCACTCTCTGGTTTGGTGCAGCCTTCTCCAGAGAGAAGCTGCAACGCATTATAAAGACCGCTGAGAAAATCATCGGAGTCTGTCAAGAGATCTATCTGTCATCACTTGAAGACCTGCACATTGCCTGAACAAAGACGCAAGCAGGAAAAATCATCAGTGACACCACTGACCCTGCTAATTACCTATTGCAAAAGCTATAATCAGGAAAGTAATTCTGCTCCCTGATAACAAAAACTGCATGCCATCAAAATAGCTTCTTTCCACTGGCAATTTCTGTTAATAACCAGGCTGGCTAGGCAGCATTCAGTAGTCACTGCAATGCTGACCTGCCTATAACAAGCAATCTTGAATTAAATGTTGTTGTTTTTTTACAAGCAATTGTATTCCTGGATTCTGCACTAGATAATTGAATATTATTATTATTAATATTATCATTATTACTAATAATAATACTAATAAAAAAAATTAAGTCCTTTTATTTAAATCCTTTAAAAGTCCTTTAATTATTTTAAATCCTTACTTTAAGAATATATTTTACAAGGTATATATCCATCCATCCATCCATCCATCCATTATCTATACCGCTTTATCCATCTGGGTCGCAGGGAAGCTGGAGCCAAT
>JAQQZX010000012.1:4487681-4500940 GCA_030068355.1 Notoglanidium maculatum | reverse complement strand
ATGTCTTTGGACTGTGGGAGGAAACCGGAGCACCTGGAGGAAACCCACGCATGCACGGGGAGAACATGCAAACTCCAGAGAGAAAGGCACCCTGGGTGACCCGGAGATCGAACCCAGGACCTTCTTGCTGTGAGGCGACAGTGCTAACCACTGCACTATACTAATACACTATATACTGTACACTGTACTAATAGTAACCACTAGTACTATTTGTTACTATTTATTAAAATATCATTTATTAGTATTGACATTAGTGTATATCATTGCTATCATGTATTATATATCATGATTGTTCCACTCCATTTAATACACACTGGACTGCATCCAGCTGCTATTTCTGCTATTTCCACTGTAATGTATATTGCAACTGAGCCCACCATTTCTCCCTCAAGTGTAATATTTGTATATTAGGTGCAATATTTGTATAGTAGGATGGTAATTTCGCTGTGTTGTCTACGATGTGTGTGTTAAATGTAGCATGTTGTGACCAAACACTAAGAAAATTTCTAGTATATGTAAATGAATATGGTGAATAAAATGACAAATGAAACAGTAACTTATCCACTCTTTAAGACCATGGTGAACAGAAAAGCATTTCAAAATGCACAACACGTTGCATTCTGAGATGGGTGGACTACAATGCTCATAACAGGAATTTAATGCAACAGTGAGCACAAAAGCCACACACACACACACACACACACACACACACAGTGGTGCAGTGGTTAGCACTGTCACCTCACAGAAAGAAGGTTCTGGGTTCAAACCTGCTGGCTGACTGGGGCCTTTCTGTGCATGGGTTTCCTTTGGGTGCTCGGGTACAACCCAAAAACATGCAGATTAACTGGCTACTGTAAATTGCTCATAGGTATGAATATGAGTGTGAATGGTTATTTGTCTCTGTGTTAGCCCTGCGATAGCTTGGTGCCCTGCCCAGGTTATACCCCATCTCTCACCAAAGCCAGCTGGCTCCCATGACACTGCTAAGCGGTAAAGACAATGACAGGTGTTCCTATTAAAGTGTGTACAAGGATGGAAGCGGGTGAGGTAGGGGGCCAGATGAAAAGGCTGCCTAGTGCTATATGGCCATTTAATCCAGCATCCTGCTTACATGAAGCAATAACACAGGCCCTAAAAACATACAAACACACATGCAGAGAATAAGGATTTTCATTTTGCCTTTGATGTCATTGATACAGTTGATACAGTCATCGATGTACAACCATGATTAATAGTTTTGCACTGTGTTTGTGAATGTAGTTTGTTTTGACTAGGTGCACAGAGGCCATGTTCCTCATCAGCTGGCTTATAATTCTTGCTGTAGCGGCTCTGAACACAGATCCTCCTCTAATGATCTAAGCATTGTACCGTTAAGGTATTGAAGCAGTGAGCCAACTCCCTCTGCTTTTACCTCTCCATCCCTTTTAAGTCTATCCCAATGAAACCAGTACTGATCTCTTAATTAGGCGCTTCTTTTCTATATATCTTATAGAGTCCTTAAATCCAAGAGCTAAGCATGTCCTCCATGTGCATTTGCTTTAGTGTAACTCATGTCTCTGTCACACAAAGCATTTGTGGTGCTCCTGGTGCAAATCTCAGACTTGGTGATCTGATGCTTATCTGATACTCATTGAGGAAAACACATCTGGAAGTAATATCTCAGCTGGTAATCACGCAGCCCAACTGCCTCTGCAAATAAGTAAATTATGAAAAATATGCATGAGGGTTTCTGTGACCGTACATGGCTTCTCACTGGCAGCAGAACAATCCTGGAAGATGAGAGTACAATTCCGAGGCATCTCAATCACACTCCTATTGTCTTACTGTAAGAATGTCAACACACAGCTATAATTATACCATGCTGCTGAAATACACACAGAGACTAGCAGGATTTTCGTACAGAGTTGACGTACATGCGCTTCCCTGTGTTTGCAGCCACACAGTAGACAAAGCCTTCTGTAGAAGCAACACTACTGAACACGTGACGTTGGCCTAACATTTCAAAACTCACTACTACTTTGTGTTAAGCAGTCAAACTAAGTAAACTCCTTTTAAAATGTAACATCAGTCATAGGCAGAGTTTCTGTGTATATATATGTATATATGTATACACAGACATATAATTTCTAATCAAGTGGGTGATCATGGTTCAGCTCCATTTCCATGGCTATAACAGTGTCTGATAGATCGGCCTTGCTATAGGATAATGGATAATGTAGTACCGCGTCATAGTTTCTATAGAAACAGCAGCAAATAATGTTTGTGTTGTCGTGCCTTTGCACTGCTTATTATGGATAAACATGCATGTAGCTAAGATCGTAGCCAAGATAAATAGAAGTTATAGTAAGAACTTACCATGTACCAACCAGTCCTTCCTTAAGGAGTAAATGGAAAAACAAACACTGATTACACCTAGTATAAACTTGTTGAAGACACATTTGTAAAAGTTAGCTTGCCCTTCTGCACTTAGCTATAAATATATTCTTCATCCAACAAGGCTTTAATCCTTTTCTCCTTTTCAAATAAAAAAAATCTTCAGAACAGTAAGTGATAACAGAAATGGAGCAGAATGAAGAGTCACCATTAAGTCGAAATTCTCAGTTACTAATAATAGCTAAAAACTAATCCAAAAAAAAAAAAACATGCAGTGAGTCATCACTTCCTGGATGCTGCAGCGGGGAAAAAGGAGGGTGTTGGGAAACCAGGGCCAAAAAGTACGCACGAGTGAAGATTTTGCATTTGAATAGCACTTGGAGTGCTTCAGCAGGTGAGCGGCTTTTCTTAAAATAGCTTCTTCTTCATGCACAAGCCGTCATAAAATGAAATGAAATGGGGAAAAAATCAAAACATAGCAAATATGAAGCAATGTCTGTTTCCTATAAATGAGCATTTTGCAATGAATTAACATATTAAAGATGAACCATGTTGTTCTGAGGAGAACAATATCATGTGAAATCATGTAGAATATTATGAAAATAAATGATGCTTTTATCAAAAAAACAAATAGTTCCTCAGGCATTCCTCAGAGATGCTCTGGTCTGCCTCTTGTAGGTCAAGCAGAAAGTCGTTCGGACACCTCTATTAAACTCATCAATACAACACTTGATCGATCAGTGCAGTTAGGTCAGGTTCGTGGGCAGCCATTTCATTTATCTTCCTCTCCAAATATCTTTTGAAAAGAACTGTGTGTTAGAAAAGTTCCCTTTCCGACATACTTAGGAGCTTATTAACAACAAATCCCTTAGACATAATTCATTACATGATCCTATATAAATAAGGATATAAATAAATTTGACCCGATGTAGTATTTGTCATTCGGGGTTTTTTTTATATCGAAAAAGAACCTTATAATATTGAAGTGATGATTTTGATTTGTTTCACTGTTTCTTTCAGGCAAATTGTCCAGCTCTGATCTGTTTTGTTGAATATTGATGAAATGAGATACAGATGCTTCTTGACTCATGTTGTTTATGTTTATATGTTTATATGTTACCTTGATATGTTTATATTTTAAAATGTGTATGAGGGTCAGTGAAAATACAAGATATCTATGATTATTTTTGTGGCCATTCAGCCCATGTAACTTAAAAATCAAACCCTTTCTTTTCAAAAGTGACTCTAAGATTAATTTAACCATTTCTTAGGCAATAATCTCATTTGTCCAAGTTTTATTTGCTGACAGGCTAAACTTTGCTTTTAAATGGTTTTTATTATTATTATTTTTATTATTATTATTATTGAATCAATTTTTGAATTTACATGCAATGTGATTGTCAAGCATTCAAGTTAATGGCACTGGTACATTTAGGACATTATTATTTAACTAAAGTTTCATGTTGTTTTCATGTGAATTGTGGAATATTCCAAATACTTCATAGAGGTGTATGTGTTTACTGGTAACAGGATGAGTGAATGTTATGGAACACAAAAATAGCAATTTTTTCATAACTTCGAATGGATGACTCATGAAAAACAGTGTTTGGAGAATGCAATGTTAAATGGATTTGCATGTTAATTCTAAAAGAAGTAAATAAATAAATAAAGTATGGTTTTGAAGTATTTAATGATTATAGTAGATCAAGGTACACTAAAGTCCAGTTATAGTGGCTGAGACAAGGCCAATATGCTGTAGGCTGTTTTTATTAATACTTTAAGTTGTTAATCTGAAATATGCACATAGATTGTTGTGAAGAACAATACATCTATGCTTAAAAAGATTTTAAATTTTATATATATTTGTAAATGTAACGTGCGTGGGACATAAATGGCATCATAATCATGGAATCACCCATATATTGCAAAAACAAAGGCAAAAATGAAAGGTTTCCCCATGTTGAACCAAAGGTTCAAATGTTGGGCAAAAAGAGACAGTATATCTGAGAAAAACAACAAGCGTAGGCTCACAGCTGCCAAATATCTACATCAATTTCCTGGTCTATCAATTTTCATGTAAGCATAATTGTGCAGGAGTGAAATGAGGACGCCTTTGCTCATCACTGATAATGTGATTGTAGATGACAGGGTGTGCTTTGGCATATCTAATCTATCCTGACTGCAGAGGTACAGATTAGGGCAGGGCTAAGAAATGACGCATGACAGATGGCAGAGTGGAGCAAAAGAACCTGAAGCTGCTCCCAGACAGGAAGAGCTCAACACGGTTAAACACCACAGTCCTCAGTATGTTAATCCCTACTCCCTGTGGCAAAGGAGATCATAGACCAAACGAATGAGTCAGAGAGTTGATATGCTCATGAGACTGTAATGGAATTATAAGGTGAGCGGAAAGACACATGGTTCATTTGCATTATTGGGCTTGAGGAGGCCATGAGGATACTACCTCGTGCTCAATTTCCTGTCACAGTGGATCACTCTGCAGTCTCAAGAAAGCGTAAAAGCAAAAATTATTTCCGTTCCATTCTGTAGGGCCACAGAGTGGATAGATCCTCTAATCCTCCTTCATAGAGAGTGCCAGATTTTTCATTTATTTTGAGGTTTAGCTCAAAAATAGCCTCGTTTGGTGGGGTTTCAACATTTGCAAGGATATTACCAGGCCCTGACAAAAATAACTGAACAACCACGACTAATTGGGAACTACCACTTAAAACTAAAAAGGAAAAAAAATATATGAGAAATATTGAGAAAATGGCATCAATCCATAATGTAGCAAGTAAGCTCATCACACAGAAGTATACAGTGAAGACCATGTTTTATCACACCAAGAAAATAGTCAACTTAGTTATTTAGGTAAATGATTTAGCCAGGTCAGGATGATTTATGAAAACACAAAAAAGCATTTCTAAAAAATGCATTATACAGTAAATGTGTTCTACAGTGTTTTTGTTATACATTGTGTTCAGCTGTTCCAGATTTTGTAGTATTATAACCTGGAACTGAAATGGGATTATATATGAATCAATGCAAAATAATGCATAATATTGAAGTGGAGTGGAGTGGAGAGATAGAGTTTGCAAAATATACGTAATGTTATGTGATTGCATAAGTATACAACCACATTGAAGTGAACTTCTGCAACCAGTTGCTGTCACAAGTCATATAAATAGTTGAATTGAGTTTATTTGTGTGAAATTAAAGTGTCATATGAACTCAATACACATGATCCTCGGGTGTATTTGCCTTCAGAGAACACACCTAAATAAACACCATCATGAAGGCAAACAGCTATCCAAACAAGTCCCGAAAACAATGTTATGGAAAAGTACTAGTCAGGGTTTGGCTATAAAACAATATCCCAAGCTTTGAAGTGCTGGTGGAGTACCATTAAACTGATTATTTAAAAAAAAGGGAAAGAACATAGCACAACAAAGACTCTGCTTAGAGGAGGCCATACACCAATAATCTGTGATCAGGTAAGGAGAAATTTAGTCAGAGAAGCAACCAAGGGGTCAATGGTATTGTGTCATATGATGCTATCATCACCATGATTCGCTGTGGGATAATGTTATGTAGGAAATGAGCACTACTGAGTTTGCACCAATTGTAGCATGGTGTACCAAAGACAAAATATCCAAGAGAACCTCTTCCAGGCCAGGCTGTAACACTCCAAAATATGGAAAAGTTTGTGGGGATTGGAGGATTGCAGGTTGCAGGATCATTTCATATTTTATTTAATTTAAAATCTATTGATAAAGGATTTGTTGGTATCACAAAGCAGCCAAATAGAAATCCAGGTCATTATTGTTACTGAAAGTGAATGAAACTTCTAACTCATTTCTCCAAGCGTTAACTAAGTTTTAATGTGACGAAACAAGAAGAAACAAGACGTTTTGTCAATATACAACAAGTTCAGTTTGGCAAATTACAGCTCTTCAGCAAAGTTTTAATTAGCATTTATCTTCACAATGGGCTGAGTGGGAAATAGATCATGGTTCCCCATGTTCAGTGATTGATCTAAAGGTTCCAGAGAACTATAAAATGTATCCTGGCCTATAGCCTATTATCCTGTGACTTCCCAAGTCACTTCTGGTTGAACTTTAATAAAAATCCATCAGCATTTACAGCACATAGTCTTTCTGAGACACTCTGGAGACTCCCAAGAAACTGATACATGAAGTGCACGCTCTTGAGCCAACAGACTGCTACGAATTGGTTCTATTGGCCAGTAAGATATCGTTTATAAGGAATCTGATTTGGCACCCAACAGTAAATTAGAAAGAGTATAATAAGAGAAAATCTAAATAAATATGTAGTGCGAGTGATAAGAATTGAAATTTCAATACTGAAATAATGCATCAGTGTTATTTAATTTCATTACACCTGCTTCATTGTGTTTTTCAACGAAGAACAGCAGTAAAATGGTGTGACTCCTTGTTGCCCAAGTACATATCTTGGCAAAACTTAATTCCCCTGGTCTGATAAAGTGAACAAAAGCTGCTGCTTGAATTATCTCAGTCTGAATGTTGTATAACTGCTTGATTCACCATATGCCATCACTTTAAAAAGAAAAAGCTGAAACCAATTTTTCAAAGGATTAAAGGCAAAATTCTGCACAAACCCTTTAAAGAACTATCAGAGGTTATATTCAGCATATAAATAACAATGTTTTCTTTCTCAACCTTTCCACCTTGTAATCACTTGAATTTATGGAATTCCAACCATTTGGACAAGGATTCATGGATTTTATTCACATTAAATGTCAAACAACCCCCTTATTTTACAGAGGAGCCTAAGATGTAGCTATAATACCTGTATGATTTACTGAAGGCAAATTCGTTGAGCAGGTTGATCAGGATGGTCATGGTAGAAATCCTGGAAGTGGAAGTAGGATTTAGGATGTCCACTGATGGGACTTCTCAATGCTGCGTATTCCACCTGGTATTTTATGTGCTTCCACTTGCATCATCATGAGTATAACAAGGTGCAGACATCAAATGATGAAAATCCATCAATTTCCAAGGGAGGAGGATTCACTTATGGGGAAAACATATCAGCCAGAAGTCCAGGGACCACCAATCTGATAAATGAAAGGTGAGTGAAATACAGTAATGACAAGGAAGTGCTAACTGTTAAGATACATATTTAAGTCTTCATAGGACACTGAAATACAGGGTTCAAAAAGACAGGTATACTACAAAGGGCAAGTAAAGACCATGTAAATCAGTGAAACTGTACGTGTTCTGAGTTTATCACACCACAGTAAAATGTATTATTAAATACCCAGCCAAATTTAAATGATCAAATAAATCATGACGAATATACAATTAGGTTTCAAAATAGTGAAAAAATTCAAACTAGTCAATATCTACGAAACCATATCCAATCGGACCAAACCACGCCCAAGCACACTTGTTCATTATGTTCAACCACTTGCTGAATGTCTACGTTACAGACAAGGCAAACTGCATAAAATTGATAATTGGTGTCAGGATTATACCTTTGAAAGCTTGTACTTTATCACATCAGAGATCCTGTGTACTGAAAAGCCCAGCAGAATAACCATCAAGGTGGCATAAGGAACGAAAGCAGAAGCAGGACAAGAGAGCTACAGCACAAGCTAGGCTACAGGCTAGAACGACTGATGCTAATGCACTCCAATGTTTATAAGTTGTGGTATTGGCAGTGGAGTAGTGCTAATTAGGTGTCTCCACTTCATCACAGAGCCACCATTTCAGGCCTGACCAAAAAAATCCGGAACACAAAAATGATGAAAAACTGTCTAACTCCATAATTCAGTAATATATAGTTGACAGTCTTTTCAAAAGTTTTCTAACAGGGACCCAGCAAAGATCCTCTCCCAGTACACAGCATGCCTTAGTCTACTGAAGCACCATTAACTTTTCCAGAAGGAGATGGAGATGATTCATGGGGAACTGCAGGGTAAGTGTAGAATTCTTAAGAGTTCTTCTAGAAACCTAGAAACTTTTAGCGCTTCCCGCAGAGGGCCAAGCTAAAGAAGAGACATGACCAACAAACAATAAACCAGAATGTTTCCCTATCAGCAAGACTTTAGGAAGGAAAGAAGTCTTAAATATTCAACTATTGTCTTGTGTAACAGGGCTGTATTGTTTTTTTCCTTTTTATTCACACTAATTTACTGTGTTTTAGTTGCATGATCATAGAAAAAACTTCACCCCTCTGTTGTATAGCTCAAAGAAAATGTCTCCCCATGAATGATTTCAGAAAGAGGAATGAAAATATAACTGTGAGGTTATTACTCCCTTATCAACACACAGTAATGTCAGTGAGATGCAGCCATTTCCTTCCCAGACATTCATTTTGGTATGCCGTAACATGTCAAAAAGGGTTTTTTTCTAAGGCATGCTGAGAGATACAGCTTTGAATCCCCAAAAGAACACAAAACTGGGAGTATGCACAAGGCAAGTAGGAGATGACAGCCTGCCAAAATTTACACTGGTACCAACTTGTCCACACACACCCTGAGAATGACTTATCAAGTGATAGACTATTTCACGTGATTAGCAAGCTCAATAATCAGTCCTTCAGGTGCATGCCTTTTGATTGAGGTGATAATTGAGATCTTAAAGGATTTTTATGTTTGCATCTGTGTGTTCTTGGATGTGTAGATATCATCTTGCACACAAATTCTTACAGTTTGTCTAATCCCTTAATGGTAAATACAAATCGTTTTACTGTTTCTTTGCAACTGTTTTAGAAGTAAGGGGATTGTTCGGGAGCCAGTACAGATTTGATTGCATACCTCTTTAGGCAGTATTAAACCACAGATTTGAGGGGAGGAGGGGCTAAGCTAGCTACACTATTGACATCTATGATCTGATTAACAGCGGTCCTCCGGCACCATCATCTTGATGAAAAAAAAATCTAATCTCTCTCAGTGTTATTGCTAGGGTGCCGTTTTGCTCTGTCTCATCAGTGTCTGCACTGGTCTTATTTCTCATCACTGGAGCTGTTCATATCCTCCCTGTCATGCTCTTCCATACATGTATGATGATTTTGTTCAAACGTCTTATCTCTTGGTTTAATGGTCGGTGACCTGTGGGTCATTACCACTTTATATGTTTGGAAATATTTCCAATGGAGTCATCATATTTCTACATTGGTTATGTTTTGTCACAATAGAACTTTACTGCCATCTACTGGATTTTAAGATTGTTTAGTGTAGACTTCCGTCAAGGCCAAATGCTGTAACATTAGGGAGAGAAACTAAATTACAACTAATTTAATGGAGCTGTCCCCCTTGATTCCATTTCACTCCACATTATAATGGGTTCTTCTTTGGCCCATGCTACACCCTGCCGCTATGTTTCATGGAAATCGGTTTGGTAGGTTTTGCACAATACTCCTTAGAGTCAGACAAACAAACAAACAGATAGACAAACCACACTGAAAACATGGCCCTCTTCATAGAGGTTATTACAGTGAGCCTGAATTGTTTTGTTTTTTTCTGCTTCATCAGGTTTGATTTGTTCAGGGTAATGTTGGTGTCTTCCTTCAGTGTTCGATTTTAATTTGACCTTAAGACAAGCAATATAACATCTTATTAAGTCATTCATACCCTTTTACTGTTTATTGACATCTACCAGAATTGTCTTTATATATTGTTATTCATTTGTTGTTTATTCTTTGGATAATGGTTGTAGGCCACCTGGCAAAGCCTGCACTTACAATGGCATTTAATAGAAATATTCATTTCAATTATCTCAAATATAAGCGATAGCAGAGAGGTTTCGGGTTGCACTTTAAAAGTGCATGTTAACTTACGTGTTACATCTTGTGTACTGTAATCACACTGTTCAGAGCTTACCTTTTGATTTCTTTGCTTTTATCATCACTGTGTTTATATTATTACAGAGACATCGGCACTTCCAAGTTATTGACATGAGCAACATCTAACTTTAATGGATACCTTAGATAGATGGATAGAAGTTACAGTATATACGCCTAAAATGAGCTTTTTTTTCCTGTGGAAAGCAACATCTGTGTCCTTATAACTCATTCTTGTGAAAGGCCCACAAAGTCACTTGTATCCAGAGGCCTCACCATGATCATGGTTTTCTAACGTGCCTGTAGGGACTCAGAGATTAAATATTCCTTATGCATTGTTTATTTTCAAAAATCCAACTTAAATGCAAATCATTTTATGCTTGTTTTTAAAAGAAACATTTCAACCATGAAAGACAGAAGTGCAGCAATTAGAAATAAATGCTGAGAGATCTATTTCCCCAAAGGGTTCTCATAATAAAATACACCAGAGAAACAGGAAAAAATAAATTTAGAATAGATTTATAATTTCATTTTGAGCAGTGTAATCAATAATAAAAATTAAAGACAAGTAGAAATGAAAAATAATTAGTTATTTAGTATTGATCGGTAATGGCCACTGGTCAATATATTTTTTCTGCTTTAATCTTGCAATAAAAAATGCAATCTCTTCCATCTGTCTTTAACTCCTTCCTCTTTTCATGTACCAATGGAAAGACAATAAAACATAAATAAAATCAAAATCCCCAGCACCCTTCTATGTGTAAGCAAAACTGTCCCATTATGCACTATGCAGTGACTGGCTGAATCTATATAGCTTTAACTTTAAGACATGCTAATTTGGTGTAAAACAGTATGTTACGGCTATAACTCAAAGTTAGAATTCCCTGACTTCTTATCTCTCGTCTGATTTATTTACTACAATTTACTGACTGCAGTATTTCTCTTATATCTCAGTCTTGTCTTAAAAAATATATTGGTGAACATTTTGAGCATTCCAGTCTTCCCCTGAGTTAATGTGGCGGTCACACGCACACACACACACACACACACACACACACACACTCTCCCCCACTCACTCTTAGCCCAAATGTAAACACATGTTTAGCATGAAATATGGAAACCCTTAAAGGTCTAGATCATGAAAAAATAATAATAATTGCACTGCAGTGTGGCTGCACTCAGCTCATCTAATCCAATTGGATACACACAGTTTTCTAACATGCAGATAAACATTTAACACATACTGCATGTAGCTACTTTTCATTTAAGCGTGAGACAAATCATAAAAAAGTAAACTATGCGTTTTGTATTTTGTATTTTTAGCTACACTGTTCCTTAACACATCACTACTATTATGTGCTTTGTCCACACACACACACATACTTGTATTTATAAATGCACAAATACATACTTGCATTTCTATTTTTCTACGTTTATTTACATAATGCATTCCCTAGCCCCTTACATTAACTTTAACCATCACAACTAAATGCCTAAACGCAGTCATTGCCCTAACCCTAAACTAAACCTAATCCTAACCTGAACCCTAAAACCAAGCCTTTGAAGAAGTGACGACCAGCCACAATGTCCTCACTTCCCAAAAATGTCCTCACTCTGTATGTTAAATACATTTTTCGGTCCTCAGTATGTAGCAAGTGCAAGTATACACACACATACATTTGTCTTACTATCATTGCGAGGACCTTTCATTGACATAATTAGTAATACAGCTAATTATTAATGCTATGCCTAAACCTAAACCTAAACATCATCCAACCAACCAAAATAAAACCTTTTGCCTATTTTAGCTTGTTAAACCAAAAAACAAATGCAGTTTTTATAAAACACTAGTTTTCCTTACAAGGCCCAGCCAGATGTCCCCACAAGGTCAAAACAATTAAATATTCCTATCTCTGTGGGGACATTTAATATTCACCAAGACAAAAACCTGACCACCCCATAATACTATAATGTGAATATACCACCGTGGCACAAACATCCAGGTTCCTAGGAGTGAGAAACTCACACATTCTGTGATAATTTATAGTCATGGGGATGTAAGAGATTTATTAGGAAGGAGACGTGTGGTACACCTAAGACCTAAGTATCTTAACTTTCTATTTTTATACCACTGCAAAGATATAGCAGTAAATTCACTATGCTGAATTACTTTCCATTTTTTACTTTTTGACACAGACTAAAAATAGATCACGGTTTCCATAAGACATGGCTCATACGATATCAGACGTGGGCTGTTTTCCCAGAGGGATTTCTCATGTCGCATTCCAATGCAGAATGGTACAGAAAGAAATTCCTCAGAGGTTGAAATGGTTCCCAAAATGAAGCGCGAACAACAGGGATCAGCTGTATAAATCGCTGGTAGGCCACACCCTCAAGGCAGCTCCAGCTCTCAGCTTAGTAGAATAGATAAATATTGTGTATATAACAAGCCAGAAATGGGAAAAAATCACACATCAGTTCACAGCAGTCTGATTCTGAACAAGAGGGCCAGCATACTCTGTGTTAACTGGGTCCAGGATGTTTGACAGTATATATGTGTGTTTGTTCATGGCCTCATTGGCACCCACGCCAGCTTCATGACACTAATGCATAACACATCCCACGTCCTGAGGATGCAACACAAAAGGAGCTGTCAATTAAAACCGATGGTTGATGGCCCATCCTCCATACATCTGCTAGAAGAAGGGAAGGAGAACAGATGAGAAGAAAGAAAAGGAATAAGAGGTGGAGGAAAGCAGAGGACAGCATACAGGGATAAATGGTATGTGCAAAATAAAAGTAGAGAACATGAACTCTCAAGTGGGTTAGAAAGAGCAATTCAGTAGCAAACGAGATACAATAAAGCTCTTTAGATGTCATATTTGATCATATAGGGAGGAGTCTGCACAATTGTAACATGACACAATTATAATAGTACATCACTTCTCTACAGCCATTAAAAACATTTGTCCACTCGTTCTTAAGATACACACGTGGACAAAATTGTTGGTACCCTTCAGGCAATGAAAGAAAAACTCACAATGGTCACAGAAATAACT
>JAQQZX010000012.1:4456182-4478015 GCA_030068355.1 Notoglanidium maculatum | reverse complement strand
TATATATATGACTTTTTCTTTTTTATGATTTTTCTTTCTTTGTCTTTCTTTTATATAAAACACTGTCTGACATCCAGAAACAAGTGGCTAACTTCCAAAAATCCTAACCCTGAAGAAGAAAAAAGCTCCTGGAGAGTAGCTCCTGACAAATTCCCGGTACAACAACTGAGGTCTCTATCCAGAAATGTGCAGTTCTAGGAACAGCTAAGATACTGCACAGAACTCTGCACAGAAGAATGAGAGCAAGCAAGTGTTTATATTGCAGTCAGTCCGGCCATCTCTGTCACCTGTCCCCTTTGGCCAAAAAGGGGCTCACCAATAGCAGTGGAGATGCTGGTGAGCCAAAAAACCTTCTGTTTTGTCCCCCAGTCCTGTTCTCAGCTCCAAGCCACTCAAAGTATAATCTACTGTCCTTGTCTTTGCTAGCATTAATGGATTCCAGCACAGAAGGCAACTTTCTGGATGAAGACCTGGCTTTCTAAGCCAGTATTTCTTTTGGCGCCGTTCAGTACCTGCCTGGACATCAGGGTGTTAGATGGAAAACTCCAGATCTGTGTCTCACACTGCAATGAATTCATACTTCCCCTTCTTTCCAGTAATCATTGTGAGTGCTTTAGCTTAATCTCATTCCCACTCCTCATGCTCCCTTAGTCCTCGGTCACCCTTGGCTAAGCTGTTATATCCCCCATTTTGGCATCTTCCCCACTCAGAGAAGGATTCAAATTTATGGCCAAAAAAGATAGCTCTGTGCCCCACTGCACTGATTTCCATGGTTTAAACAACATCATCATTAAGAATAAGTGTCCTTTGCCCCAGATAAGCTTCGCATTTGAACCCCTCCACATAGCCACAATGTTCACAAAACTGGACCTCAAAAATGCCTATCATCCAGTCATAATGCAGGAGGGAGTTGAGTAAAAGATCACTTGAGACAACCCACCCTCCCTGCATGCCCCCCAGGCATCTTTGAATACTTCCCGTGGTACTCCAACCCCCTGGTTAATATCAGCTTCAGAGAGGCCTCAATTATTTTGTATTCATCTTCCTTATCTTCTACCACAATCAAATTGAACATTTACCACAATCAAATTGAGGATACATTGGCGTATCCTCAATGTACGCCAGGTAATGCAGAGGCTCCTGGAAAAATCATAGAGAGTGGGCAGGTGAAACTGGTAGCTGGTGAAACCAGTGGCAGAGTAGCCTAAACCCACTAACATCAAACAGCTTCAGGGATTCCTGAGGTAATTTTTTTACCATCATTTTAGCCATGTGGCAGCAGCTCTTTCCAAGCTCACCTTGCCTTCCACTTTGTTCAAATGGACCCCTGAGGCAGATTGAGCCTTCTCAGACCTCAAGACGTGCTTCACTTCTGCCCATGTCCTTGTTCAGCCCTACCCATTGCACCAGCTAATCATAGAGGTGGATGCCTCTGACCCAGGGGAAGGGGCGGTCCTAACTCAATGCTCCACCCTGGACCAAAAACACCGCCCTTGCACCAATTTTTCTCGCCACCTATCCTCCACTGAACACAACTACAACATTGGGAACCATGAGTTACTGACTGTTGAACTTGCTTTGGAAGAATGGAGACACTGGCTTGGGGGAGAGGAACATCCATTTATTGTTTGGATGGACCATAAGAATTTCACATACATTCAAATAGCTAAACACCTTAACTGTGTGTGACATCCACAAAACTGTCGCATCTGTGTTTTTGCATATTGTATAATTTTGTTTGATTGTTGTATTTTCTTTTGAATACAATGGATTGTGTTTTTCTGGAAAAAATACTCTATATGGACAAAAGTATTGGGACACCTGACCATTGCACCAACAGGGACTTTAATAACATTGCATTCAAATAAATAGATTTTACTATGGAGTTGGTCTCCCCCATTGCAGCTATAACAGCTTCCACTCTTCTTGGAAGGCTTTCCACAAGATTTTGGAGAGTTTCTTTGGGAATTTGTGCCCATTCATTCTGTAGAGCATTTATGAGGTCAGTCACTGATGTTGAACTAGAAGGCTGGCACACAATCTCCGTTCCAGTTCACCCCAAAAGTGTTCGATGGGGTTGAGGTCAGGGCTCTGTGCAGGCCAGTCAAATTCTTCCACACTAAACTCATCCAACCATGTTTTTATGGACCTTGTTTTGTGCACTGGGAAACTGGAATAGAAAGGGGCCTTCCCCACATGGTGTTCACAATGTTGGAAGCATAGCGTTGTCCAAAATGGCTTGGTATGCTGAAGCATTAAGATTGCCCTTCACTGGAAGTAATGGGCCTAGCCCAAACCCTGAAAAACAGCCCCATACCATTAGCCCTCCTCCACCAAACCTCACAGTTGGCACAATGCAGTCAGGCAGGTAATGTTCTCTGAGCATTCGCCAAACCCAGACTTGCCATCTGACTGCCAAACAGAGAATCTCCCGCCACACAGTTTTTGTTCTTACATTAATGCCAGTGGAAGTTTCAAACTCTTCAGCTTTGGAATCAGAAGAATATTGGTGACCTTTAGGCACAATGGACCTTAGTAGTCATTGACCATGCTCTGTGACTTTACGTGGTCTTGCGCTTCGTGGCTGAGTTGCTGTTGTTCCTAAACACTTCCACTTGCCAATAGTACTGCTTACAGATGATCATGGAATATCCAGCAGGGATGAAATTTCACAAACTGTCTTATTGCAAAGGTGGCATCCTATCACAGTACCATGCTTGAAGTCACTGGGTTCTTCAGAATGACTCATTTTGTTTCACAAATGTTTGTAAATGGAGACTGCATGGCTAGGTGCTTGATTTTTCACACCTTTGGCAATGGGTCTAATTGAAACACCTGAATTCAATAATTACATTTGTCCATATAGTGTATATGCCCAAGGGACATCAGAAAATATATGTGCTTCAAATATTTTTCCTTTAGAAAATGGACTTGTAATACTTTCTCCAGACTGGCAGGGGGCCAAGTCACATAGCGAATCTCTCTACATCCGTTTTGGGTTTTCTCATAACTGCAGACATTACTGTTGCTCTGCCTCATCATTTCTCTCCTGTATTTCAAATTAGTGATGTGTAAAACACATTTACAGTTGCATTGGTAAGTCTAAGTCTCACCGGGGTAGCAAGCTAATGACAATGACATGTATATTGCTAGAAGAGCTAGTTAGCGCTCCCATCCCTGAATGTATGTGTTGTGTTGTATAAGTCATTGTTCATGTTTACTGGCTCAGCCCACAGATTTTCTCCCACCAGCTAAAACGATTCTAGAACTATTTGTGTTTTATGAGGTTATATGTGGGTGGCACAGTCGTGTAGTGGTTAGCACTTTTTTCCAGAGCATGAAGGTCCCGGGTTCAGTCACTGGGTCAACCAGGGTGCCTTTCTGTTTGGAGTTTCATGGGTGTCTTTCTGTGCCTGCCTGTGTTTCTTCCCATAGTCCAAAGACATGTGGTTTAGTGACTGACTGTTATTCAACATGCTTGTAGCTTGTGTAGCCTTGTCATTATGGTCCCAAAATAACACGATCAGTCACACCATAAACTGCACTATTAATTACTTTTTCAGGTAATGAAACTCCACACTCTCTCCACATACAGCTGACACATGTTGCCTCTAAATTGCCCATAGGTGTGAATAGTTGTTTGTCTCTGTGTTGGCCCTGCGATGGATTGAATAACTGTCCAGGGTGTACCCCAGCTCTCGCCATAGTCTGCTGGAATTGGTTTCAGCTTCTCCGTGACCCACAATAGAT
The DNA here is from genome assembly GCA_030068355.1 of Notoglanidium maculatum. Taxonomy (NCBI): domain Eukaryota; kingdom Metazoa; phylum Chordata; class Actinopteri; order Siluriformes; family Auchenoglanididae; genus Notoglanidium; species Notoglanidium maculatum. The sequence continues at coordinate 4,474,265 of JAQQZX010000012.1, read as the reverse complement.
AAAGCAATATGGCAAGTGAAAGAGTGAGTTTATATGTGAATGGTCAATGTATGCTATGTAAATTAGATGTAGGAAGTTACAAGTATGTAAAGTTGTTGATGTTAGTTCTGTGCATTTTTTCTGTATAGTGTTGAACTAATGCTGATAAATTTAAAATATGTACTTATAAAACCAGATGTCATATTAACCCTGCATGCCAGTTCATCTTCCTGCTTCTGGTTCTCCAACCTCACTCTCACCCCATCTGCATACCTGCTCTGTCTTGTTGTGCCACCTGACTACACTTCTTGCTAGTTGTAGAGTACACCTGCTCTCAATGCAGTGACCCCGTTTCAGTCCCTGCTCCAGCCACACTTTTCTGCTTTCAGCTTCCTAATCCTCACTCCTTTTCCTTTCAAGCAACTATTATTAAACACTCTTTAGTTCATTCATTCCCTGTGTCACTGTCTTGCATTTGGGTTCGCTCGTTCTTTGCAGGGTTTTGCAAGCAAAAGGAAGCAAACGTGATAGTCAAAGTCTCCAGAAGGACTGTGGCTGGTTCTAAAAGATGCTCAGTAAAACATATCAGCTCATATCCTTATAAAATTGCACAAATTGTATCTGAGAGTATTTTTAAACAGAAGGGCTGCCACATCAAATATTGACTTTGTTTCATTTATACTGTTTACTGCCCAATTAAGATTTTTTTATGTAAAAATATTTACCCCTCAGTGCGGTAATAATACAGAAATATGAATTCCATCTATATTTGATCATTTTAATGAACCGTGAATATCTCTGGTTCTACACATGGCATAATAATCATTCATGGCTTATATTAAAGAGGACACTTGGGCCATGAAATGTACACAGTTAAAAAATAATTTTTAAGGGCACCTTAGTTTTATATTATTTCTTTGTATGTGCTTAAGACATTTACACTGTACTGTATGAGTAGGGCTTAAAGCATCATTGATGTTAAACAGGTGGACACGCAGGCAGATAGAGGCTGATTGTGTTGTAGTAAGCAGCAGGTTGCTGTCAGCATTGATGATGCTCTCTCTGAAGACTTGCACTCTTTCATTAACGTCCAAGCTCTATTAATGAGCTTCTGCTGGAGCCCATGGGGAGCTCCACTGTCAGGATCCAACATGTGTCTGCTGTATGTGGAGAGAGTGGGAAGTTTCATTACCTGAAAGAGTAATTAATAGTGAAGTCTATGATGTGACTGATCCTGTTATTTTGCGATCATAATGACAAGACTACTTGAGCCAGAAGCATATTGAATAACAGTCAGTCACTAATCCACTTGTCTCCTTAACACACTATAAATATGCAAAAATTATGATGGTAGACAGATCTCCAGAAACATAAAGAGGATGGGACACTATGTAGCATTGCCACCTCACATCTTAAAAAGGTTCTTATATTGATCCTGAGCTTTGGTAATGGTCTATGTGGAGTTTCTGTGCATGTTCTCCCTATCTTTGCATGAATTTCCTACAGGTTCTCCAGTTTCCTACAAACATGCCAATAGGTATATTGGCGAATGTTAAATTGCCCCTGGATGTGCCTCAAAGTTACAGTTACCATTCAATAAGTGTTTTATTCCTCAATTTATTTAATTCTTATCTGTTTAAAGTTTGATTATATGGCTCATCTGTGAAACAAGTTAGTTGCTGTTATCATTTTCGTTTTAACACCTATAAAGAATCATTCCCTCACCAGCCTGATCTTTTTTATTTTTGTTGATGTTACTAAAATGTGTCATGTTATGAAGAAACCACAAAGCCCTCTGACCTGAAGACTTTCTCCCATATCAGAGAACTTAAAGTTACAGCATTACCTCTGACTGTACCAAGCTTGACACCAGAGACTTCTTCAAAAAAATCCTAAATAAATATTTACTCCTTTTAAACTCTATGTATTCAAATTATTAAATCTTTTTTTACAGTTTAAACATGCAACTTCTTGTGTAAGTTACAGTATAAACAATGATGTATTATACAAAGCATGATAATATACACCAGTCAGCCATAACTTTAAAACAACCTGCCTAATATTGCATAGGTCTCCCTTTTGCCATTATGGAATACCAATGCCATGAAGGAGTGTAATTGGTCTGCAACAATGTTTAGGTAGGAGGTACATGTCAAAACATCCACAGAAATTCAAGGATCCAAGGTTTTCCAGTAGAACATTGTCCAGAGCATCACACTGCCTCACCAGCTCACCTTTTTTCCAAAGTGCATCCTGGTGCCATCTCTTCCCCGGTTAAATGCCACAACCAGACAACATGATTCAGCAGACGAGGCCACCTTCTTCCACTTTTCCATAGTCCAGTTCTGATGCTCACATGCCCATTGCAGGCAATGCTACTTTCTTGTTTGACTGGTTGATTGAATAATCAATTGATTGACATGCTGATTGGTTGATTGATTGACTTGAAGATTGAGGAGTTAAAGATGGCACCTGATTGCTGTTGGACTCTATCATAGGTCTCATTACTGAAGACAATGAGGAAAAGATTAGCTTAAATGGACAAATGCATTATAATAATGAGGGGGTGGAGGAAGAGGGGCATGGCCTAACAGTGTCCTTAGCTGACCACGTTTCAGTTCTTTCCTTCTAATCTTAAAGTAGACAGGCATATTTACACCAATTATATTTACTCCCTGCTCTTCTTGAACACAATCACTGAATATATATTTTGCATGTGTATTCAATTCAGTCTTACATAATTTACAGTTTCTCAACTTATTGAAAAGATTTAGAACAAATATACATCTCAGAACGCAACACAGTGGTCTAAACTAATAAGTTGCACTAAATCAATAGTAAATTGTCGAATTAATACAATAAACAAATACAAACAGCAGCATCTAAATCACATGGAAAAGTTTTAATATTTGAGCAAAACTCAATTGCACCTGACTTCAACATATGAAATCATACAATCCTTTCTTTAGAGACTGCCAACAGATAATTTAGCTAATTCTTCAGTTTTTAAAAAAAAAAAAAAAAAAAAAAAAAAAAAAAAAAAAAAAAAGCTGTTTGCCAATTAGGTCACCTAATTTTCAGCTCACTATTTACTACAAAAAGTGTAGAACATTTGCACCTAAGATGTGTGGTGGGAGTGTTGGAGTAAAGGCAAAGAAAAACAAAAACACTTGCAGAGAGTAGCAGAGTGCAGATGAGTTTACAAAGTAGGACATATGGTAGAGGAGAAGGGGCAGATAGGGGAGTATGGGTAGAGGGAGCACAAAACATCTCTTAAATGAGTTGAGCAACTCTTGTAGATCACATGTTCAACCATGGTCTGTCCCTGCAGAGCAACAGTGGCTTCAGTCATTCACACATTTCAGAGAAAAACTGGTATGCCACCTCCATTTTGCCACCAAAATGTTTTGCTTACATTGCTATATAGAAATGGAAACAAAGTAAATAACAAACCATAACCTCTACTCTAAAGAGGAGGTGTTATGCCCCACCCTAAGGTGGCCCTATGGGGCAAACACCATTACACCTCTGACTCAAACCAACCATGAAAACGCCCCTAAAAACAAGCAAATCCATGGGATTTCTCAACACTGCTAGTGACAGACAAAACAGTGCCACAACCCCAAATCACAGACCAAAAGGAACCATGATCAGCAGTCCCCAGGAAAGAAGCCCCACTACAACCAAAAGCTGCAGCTTTTAACGGCTTCTTAATGACCTGGCCAGGTGCACCTCATCTGGCAATCAAGTGTAGTACAAGTTGGGTGGGGCTACAGAAAGAGGGTAGAAAGTACAAGAAAAAGACAAGATACCCATGTTTCCCCAACACCCCCACCCTTAAGACAATGAATAAATAGATCATACAATTTTAAGACAACTAGTTCACTGTAGCAAAAATATCAAGCCATTTATTCATTGCACTAGATCAAAAGCCTTACTAAGCCACAAAACTGCTTCTTATAAAAAGGCATTACGTAGGTCAAAGGGACTCAGTGTAATTGTGACCAGCAAGATCTCAAAGACACAAAAGGGTCTAACAAGGTCAGTGATCAGCACTGTTCATAACCAGAACCACCAAACCAGTGGGTGCCACTCCCACTTTTCCAAAATGGCTACCACTATGAGGCTAGCAATACACAGGGGGGGAAGAAAGGGAAGAAAAAAAAAAAAAAGAGAAAAAAAAAAGTTACTGCATTTTACTACAGAAAAAACCAACATGGCCCAAAACAAAAGTGGAGTTCAACAGCCACAAGAAGGGTCACAACAAGTAGAAACAAAAGTTGCTGCCATACACCAGCAGCAATACACAGAGACCAAACAAAAGTGGTCTTTATTGTAATAAACCAGCAACACATACACTGACCTGACAAACTGGGAGGCCACACCCACCACTAAGATCCAATGATCTGTGGAGTGACTACATCCCACACAAAGAGGTGAACAACTGATTAGCTGTAATTAAACCATACAAAAGCTGTAACAAGTGACCAAACCAGAAGTAAACTGCAACAGCCACCACACAAATGGTCACCATGTAGTCAACTACTACACACATGTTGCCAACTTACACATAAGCAGCAACCAACAAGTGAGCCAACAAATGTGGAGTGCAGTTACCATAACAAAAGGTCACAACAAGTTACTGCACCCAAATGCTTTCATCACAGCAACAAACCAACCAAACAAAAGGTTAGTCATCTCACAAAAAGATCACAAGTTGCTGTACAATGTTCAGCGACATGGGAAACAAATTGCAGAAAAGCACCCCAATCCCTAACTGCCTCACAAGATGGCTTACCTAACTAGTCTTCAGTGGTGCCCTGGGAGGCTATTTAAACATTCAGCTCTGTAAGAGGGCAGCAGACCCAAAACAAAATCTACTGCCACACCCAGGCATACCACCAAAAACAACAAAGGCAAAACAAAGTGGCAAGGTCTCCAAACCTGCCCAGTGGCTATCTAATTAGGGTGTGCTCAAAACAAACTCCAAGTAATTGAAGTAACTACCCAGTCAACAGTAGAAATCAAGCAACAACCAGCAATGGTCTAACAGATGACCACTACTCAAAACAAAGCCTCTCAATATACACAAAACTTACATATTTACCTCATGGAAATTTCAATCCAGACAAGCCCCCATTTGTTATGCCCCACCCTTGGGTGTCCCTATGGGGCAAACAAGACTACACCTCTGACCCAAACCAACCATGAATACACCCTTAAAAACAATCACATCCATGGGATTTCTCAACACTGCTAGTGACACACAGACAAACCAACCGTGCCACAACCCCAAATCACAGACCAAAAGGAAACATGATCAGCAGTCCCCAGTATAGAAACCCCACTATAACCAAAAGCTGCAGCTTTTAATGGCTTCTTAATGACCTGGCCAGGTGCCCCTCATCTGGCAATAAAGTGTAGCACAAGTTGGGTGGGGCTACAGAAAGAGGGTAGAAAGTACAAGAAAAAGACAAGATACCTATGCGGCCGAAACATGAGGGAAGACATAAAATGTTTACAGAAGACGTAAGTGCAATTCTCAACGGTGTTGTCCAAAACAACAACATACACCTCAAAGAAATTCAACAGTGGATAATTCAGGAGGACCACATTTTCAGAAACATCCAAACTTGCTGTTTGGCAACCACTGATGGTACTGAGGAGAGATTCTGTTCAAATGAAGCAAGCTTATAGAGTGCCTCTTGAAAGAAATTCCGCAAAGTAAAAGAAGCAAGGTTTCAGTTTGTACAGGTTCGTATTTCTGTTGAATTTTATAATAGGAGTGTGTTTAATTCTGTTTCAAAATGTTACACCACTACCTTAACCACATTCCTATACACATGTTGTATTGTATTTACAGAGAATTATGGAATTTGATGGCAGCCCTAGAATATGCAACTATGTTTATGTAGATGAAGCTGTATTTAATTTGTGCAACAAAAAAAAAAGAAGGCAAGGAAGGAATGCCATTGATCAGCATGCCATGGACACTGTCCCTGGACAGAGGGGAGGAAGTATCACAATGTGTGCAGCTATAACAGGGCAGGGTGTAGCATGTTATGGTGCTATGGAGGGTCCCTATAATACAGAACATCTCCTTATTTTTTTTTAGACATACTCCTACCCAGACAAGCAGGAGACTAAGAGGGACCAGATGGGGTCCATATGGGACAATGTACAATTCCACCATGCATCACATGTCCATGATTGGTTTGAAGCCCAACCACATTTTTGGGTACTTTTTTCTTCCTCTTTACTCCCCTAAATACCGTTGAGTTCTTTTCTGCCTGGAGGTGCAGAGTGCATGATCGTAACTCATATGTACATGATGCACTTTTCCATACCATGAAGGAGGCACATGTGACGAGATAACAGCAGAGTCATGTCAGGGTTTGATTCTTTATTTACAACTGTGATGTAGATGAAGTTCTTTGGCCTGACCGGATCGCAGATTTGACCAATAAAACATTGTAATGTACAGCATTGTGTTGTCTGAATTTTGTCTTTGTCTAATGACCATAGAAGATGTTTATGATTTGCTTTCACGTAGTGAGGAAAAACTCATCTGTATCTGAATCTGAATCTGAATTTGCAGATGCATAAATCCTTCCTCTAGATTACATATTTTGCAGTGTTCTAGTTATTTCATATGATAATGCACAACATTAACTTAAGTATGATTTCTTAAAAGAAATGCATTTCTGTGTTGGAATGAGTGACCCATTTCACTACTCATTAGTTTCTGTGCTTCATTGTTTTGAGCAAAATCCACACATCATAAAAGTAAGAGGTACTTACCTCTGTGGTAAATGTAAGCAGTACTTAAATTTGCATTGAAGATGTAAGGTTTGTAGCATGGATATTGTGTTGTCATTGCTGTGTTAAGTGTTTTGAGATCATGTTCATTTGTTCATCTTTTAAATAAGCTGAGGAAAAACTGAAAATTAGATAAGAATGTGTTTATACTGTGAATGTGTTTTATTATCTGAAAGTTGTACAAATAAATTGATGTTTGCCATCTCTTTGAATACCACAGTGTTTTGTTCATATTTTTGTCAAACACAATATACTCTCTAAATATACCATATACCATACATATACACAAATGGATGTATTTTAATGAAACCAAAATCTATATCATTATTTGTAATCATTATTTTAAATACCTAATTTATTTGCATGAGTAACATGTTCAGTGATTTTGTAATGTGAAACTGGAATAACACCAATATTATTTCATACCTCACTAAACTGACAATTACACTTGAATAATAAATGACCCATACAAGAAGTTGTTTTTTCTTGCTAAATAAATCACAGAATTTTTCACTTCCTGCCAGAACCCACTCATCTTAGCAGCTCCGACTAATCATTTACCTGAATGTGAAGTAATGTTGCTGCTGTCTAATGTTTTGTTAAATATTGAGACAGATTCTGTTTAGTGGTAGCCATACTGAACCCAGGATCACACAAACAGTGTGAGGCCTGCAGTTTAGACAGCATGAGCCAAAAAGATATTCTGTATAGCACTCAATATTCAATGAATAATGACCGCTTGAAGAGTGATTTATAAATTACAGTATCTGAAACATCATATATCTCTAGGATGCTCAGTATTCTCCAAAAGTCTTTTAGTATTGTACATTTTAATATTTTTTTTTTTGTGGGACAGGCATTTGTATGTACATCCGGCATGATGCTTTGGAATGATAATCTTCACAGTTCACATTATAAGAGCTTAGGAGACATCGTAAATACAAAAACATCTTAAATTATCCAAAAGCACCTGTTTGTGTGCAACAAACAAACTGTGCTATTTCAATGTTTAAAAAATATATTGAATGTAATTATTATAGTACATGGTAAGAAATTAAAAGAAAATATTATACATTTTATATTATTTATAGTGTAATAATTTTTCAACTGTTATGCCAGTTGATGGCATCAGAGTTAATTATTCTACCTTTGCTGTCTAATAATAATTTTTTTAAAGTGTGTTCAGTAGTGACACGCTGGTGCAGGACAGAGGGATCGATGACAAGTCAATCCATGGAGTTTGAAAGGAGTGTATTCATGAAGGAAATACAGCATGAAAGAATGAAATCAATCCTGCATCTCGTCAGAAAAAATGACGTGGAAAAAAAAGAAAGTAAAGGCATATTTACGAAAGGTACCCTTTAAAAAGTAGTGCTGATAACATTTGAAATTTTCAGAGTGATTGTCGAATGCTCTGTATTACAAATGTCATGGAAATGTCATACAAAATGATTTATAGTTCAGACTTCAGTAGGAAGCTCATATGCTAACCCAGCACATGATCTCTTTAGAATACCATGCGAAATATTTTTAAATATTAAAAAGGAAAACTTTTTTTTATTAATCTTTCTAATCAACTAAATACTAACAAAAGAAAGCTTTGTTGTTCTTTGTTCATCTTTCTGTGCCTGTTGTGGCATAATTGTTGGTGTTTGAGAGCTTCTGTTGTTGTGGGAGGCAAAAACTGCTCTGTCGGATGTGCAAGACTATTATCTGGGGCTTTCAATCATGTGTGTTTAAAACACTGGGCACGTAAAGCCCCAGGCTGTGCTTCTTTGAACAGCACAGGTCCATCTTATTGATGAACAATTACTCTCACCCTGCCATTACCTATAAAGCAGAGCAATTCAACTGGTACTTATAAAACTAAACACATTCATATGAGAGCAGCTAGAGCTGCAAACCCATCCATCAATTATCTATACTGCTTATCCATTAAAGGTCACGTGGGAGCTGTAGCCAATCACAACTGACTTCAGGTGAGAGGCCGGGTACGCCCTGGGCAAGTCATCAATCTATCGCAGGGCTAACACAGAGACACGTACTACCATTCACACCTATGGGAAATTTAGAGTTAGCAGAGATCAGTTAGCCTAATCCAGATGTCTTTGGCCTTTGGGTCGAAAGCAGATCATCTAGAGGAAATCCATGCAGGCACTGTGAGAATATGCAAACTCTGCACAGAAAGGCCCCAGACGGAAAGTAGGTTCAAACCCAGAACCTTCTTGCTGTGAGGCAAAAGTGCTAACCACTGCACCACCTGCAGCAAACCCTTAATGTATAATTTATCTAGTAAAAAATCCCTGCCTAAATAGACACCTGCTTCAAGGTGTTCAGCCATTTTCTGATTGAGATTACTGACTCCATAAAGCCACTTCAACACTACAGTACATAGTTACTTACATTTACATTTGCTCATTTGATTAATACTTTTATCCAAAGTAGAAGCTTGGCAGTGAACTAACAACCTTGTGATCAGTATCCCATAGCGGTAATCATGCATGTCATTCATGAAGTACAATTAAACATGGTGGGATGCAGAATAATCTGTTGAGAAACTGAATAATCTTGGAAATTGTAAAAACTGTGTAACATAAGAGAGGCACAAATTAGTCTTGTTCAGAATGGTTGAGTTCTGTCACATTGAACCTGAGAAACACACAGTGGCTGTAGGGTTTTATTGGGTAATATTTTTCTAAAGTGGTGTGCTGTTGCACCGTTCTAGCCCCTTTAGCTTGAACACTCGTGGCTGCGGAGGCGACTCGTCCTGAAACGAAAGCGCAGAGTTGTCATATGATAGTTGAGTCTTTCTCTGAGTTGCCACTGATTCTGGTTTTGTGTTAGCAGTATTGGGAATGGTGGCAGCTTCAGGGTCAAGACTGGCAGTGTTGGACTTGGAGGACTTGCAGCAAAAAGCTGTGGTTTTGGTAATGAGTTTGTCCAGGGGTTTGAATGAGTGCATCCATAGAGGCAGGAAGTCCCAGTTCCGAAGGCATCGAGGCAAATGGGTGGGGCTATGTGATTGCAGCAGGTTTACCAGGATGATGAAGGTAGCGACCCCGGCAAATGGTGTTCCCACACCTAGCATGGCATGCCAGCCAGCCAGAGAGAGACCAAAGACAAGCGCAGGGAGTAGCAGGAAGCAGAGCAGGAGGTAGAGCACAGCGAACCACCGGTACTTAGCTGTGCGCTCACCCAGTGCCCGCGCCATGCGGATGGGCACACGGCTGAAGGGCAGCGGGTACCACAGAATAATTCCAAACACATTGAAGAAGAAATGGCACAGTGCAATCTGAGGGCAAAAAGGAAAATAAATAAAAGAGAACCTCATTAAAACTATGTACAAATTTGACTTAAAGTTGGCTGTATTTTGTTTATATTTTTGGTAGGGGTCCAAACACTAACTGTGCCCCTAACCCTAACATTAACATTGTTAGATTTTCAAACAAATATAGTCTTGAAACGGTTACAAGTTTTCAAGTACAAGACCATTTTCTCGATCCCTAACATTGTTTCTGAGGGAAGGAAAGAGACAAAAAAAAATTATGACTCATTTTGTATATTCTCTCACTCTCCTCCATCTCAACTGCAAGTAAACATGCTTCAGAGACAATAAATACACACATTATTCTTCATTCTGCCATCTCACAGTCATATAGAACTGTGCGTCTTTCAACTTTTTTGCAGTACTTTTTTCCACCTCTTTTTCTGAGCAGAGGTCACTTTTCTTTTCTGCCGGCCTTGTATTCCATTACTCCGGGCTCTGTATCTATTTTTTTCTTTTTCTATCTATGAAGGAACCTTTTCTTTCTTGACCTTTGAACCGTGTCACTCCACTGCTGTGTATGTAGCTATAAATTACGTAAAAAGAAATCGGGCATCAGTCCAAATCACCTCCATATGACCTTGATACTTCTTGAGACTTTTGCGATGGGAATCCTTTATTGTCTCAAAAAAAAAAGGAAATAGCTGGCACATATATTACATACTAGGCCTGACATTTCTAAAGATAGATCCAACACTTCCTTCTTCCCACAATACAAACACACACATATACCTACAACCTCATACCTGGCAGGCAGCAGACAGCTTGTCTCCGGGGCTTGCCAGTGCTGCGAGGATAGCAGTAGTAGTTGTGCCAATGTTGGAGCCCAGAGTCAAAGGATATGCCCTCTCCAGACTGATCACTCCAAGTCCTTAATCAGTCAAAGGTTACAGGTCAAATGGAAAATTAACTGACAACAAGCAATAAGGTTTCAACAAGGTAGGACTAGTGTTACAGACAAGACAGAGACTAGTGTACGAAAGCTACTTAACTGGATGAATCACTGTTGCACTTGATTGAAAGCCCTTGTTAACTCGAACACTCATAAGAAGCACACTAATTATCTTTGCATCTTTTCTTTGCCACACTTCTTCTAATTTCCAGCCTCATTAAAGACTAAAACAACAGATTTGTTTTCATGCTAATTGTGGTTGCGCCTGGTCCAGTGCCAGTCATGTGGTTCCACTTAATGATTCTGTTCTTATGAAGCTGTGAAATGTGAGTTCGGTGGGTTCAATTCATTTGACACAGCAGATCTTCTTGTTAACAATTAGACTTTGTGCACTTTCATTGGAAAACTCCAAAAGCCTGGATTCAAATTAAAGTTTAACTAAGGATTGCTGATGGATCTGTTCATTAATTTGTGCTTTTTCATCACTTTTATTATTAAATATTCGCTCTTTGCTCATAGCCTCGGGCAAATGTGTTGGTGAGGCTCTGGTTTTTGGCCAGGCAAAAGATTCTGAAGCTCTTTTGTTGTTGCACATAATAATTATGTCCTAACCAATAATCCATACATGACTATTATATCTAGGTCCTTAATTATTTGTTCTTAAACCATTATGATAAGAACAACTGAAAAAAGAGACAAATTAAGCACATTTGTATGCCATGATTTGGTTTATTTTAACTAAGCAATGGACTGAGAAAGCAGTGCAACAAGAAACACTGAGGGTTTTTTTTTTAATATAGTTTTAACATCTTGATTAGAATTCAGGCCTAAAGTTTAGTCATTTCTTCTAATTAGTTTACCAGTTGAGCAGTATAGAATCCTGTACTAAACCATTTATTTGATTTTATTAACTGCTACCTTTGAGTGGAACCATCCATATTCAAATTAACACTTAAGAAGAACTCTCACCAATGAGTGGTGTCATAGCGGAGGTGAAGACTGAACTACTTTGCACCAGGAAAGTCATTCCTGCCCCGACAATCATAGCTATGTATCCTGACAGCCAGCCAAATGGGTCTGGGAAATCTGCACATTAAACAAACAAACAAACAAAAAACAAAGTGCATTTGGCAGATTAATAGCTAAATATAAAGACAATCAGCTCACGATTATTTTACCCTTTTTATTTTGTACAGCACTGGATGTCATATTGATCCTCTTTTGCTTCATTATATTGTCTCAGCATTTTACAAAATATCTGCCAAATATCTAATGTTTATCTTCCATAAATCTTCTCTTGCCTGGAAATCCTCCAACTGAAAAAAATTTTTTTTGTAATATTTCAAAATTTTGGGACAAAAGAAAGAACAAAACCTGTTTGCTGTACTTACTGAATTATTTATAGTAGTTACTGTATAATTTGCTTTAAAATCAATAACTGGATAATAAACAAAAAGTTAACAGGTTACTGAACAGTAGATGAGGGTTAAATAGTAATTTATCTTGATAATACTCTATATGGCCAAAAGTGGACATCTGTCTATCACACTATGTGAGCCTTGTCCAAAGTTGGATACACAACTTTTTTTAAATGTCTTTGTATGGTGTAGCCTTACAATTTCCCTTCACTGGAACTAAGAAGCCTAAACCTGTTCCAGCATGACAATGCCCCTGTGCACAAAGCCAGCACCATGAAGACATGGTTTGCCATGATTGGAGTGGAAGAACTCGAGTGTCCTGCACAGAACCCTGACCTCGACCCCAATGAACACTTTCGGGATGAACTGGAACTCTGACTGCACCCCAGGCCTCCTCACCTGACATCAGTGCTTGATCTCACTAATGCTCTGGTAGCTGAATGCTCACAAACCCTCAAAGCCATGCTCCAACATCTGGTGGAAAACTGTTCTAGAAAATGGGGGTTATTATAGCAGTAAAGGGTGGAATTGGATATTCAAAAGTCACATGGGTGTGATGGTCAGGTGTCCACATATTTTTAGTGTATGTTGGCATGAAAATGCTTTAAACTGTGGTTCCCATTTCTCATTTTTTTTTACTAATAATAATTTCTTAGATAGCATTCATCTTGATTTTGTTAGCATGCAAATCATATTAAAACATTACATATATGCATTACATATATATATGTTGGGCCCCCAATTTGTTGAAGTGTTTTATTCCTTCTATACCACAGCAATTTGCCAGTAATTAGAAGTTTTATTTATTAAGCAACAATGTCATATGTTTTATGCATTTATAGTTACATTTTCTGTTGTGGAATAGCCATGAAAGAAGTTAGTTCATGTTATTGCTTATGTTATAACAACTATAAAAAGCTGTTCCTTCACTTTTACTTAATGTTAATAGGAAAATATTATAAAATGCAGCAAGAAACTGCAAAAATGAGCACCCTCCTCCAGAAGATTTGGCAGAAAACTCCAAAATAAAAATAAAAAAAGCTAAATAAAGGCCTTCTTACAAAAGGTTTCATCATATCAACTCAAATTATGTAATGTATAGCAGTTATATATTATAACTGTTACTATAAAAAGAACAAGTGCATTCATATAAACCTGTGATTTGTCTTGTAGCCAGAACTACTGTCAGATCTGCTGTCACTTAAAAATCTTCACTTCCGGCATCACATTTACACTTAAACCAGAAGGTTATACAATATTGTATGACTAGGGGTGGAGTAAAAAGGAACCAAATGCTTTCATCAAAGTAAGGACTTTGCCTTTTCACCAAGTTTCTTGCAAAACTAATGCAGACCTGTGTTAATGACCATTTGAATGACTCGTGCCACTTGACCCTTTAGGACTGAGTTGAGGATCTTGACGATGAAGATGAGGCAGGAACAGAGCACCACAAGAGATCCAGCCAGCAAAATCAGACCCACAGACATATCAGATAAGTCTGTGTAGGCAAACATATGCCAACCTGCAGCCAAAAACACACAGGAAAAAGACTGGAGGTTAAAAAAACAACCACTACAGTGACTTAATTAAAAACAGAACATAGCATGATGGAGAGGATGGCTCAAATTAATAGTGATAAATGTGTTTCGGGGAAAAAAGAATTTGGAAAAGAACCAAAGCTATTAGAGAAAAAGAAGGCCAGTTAATGGCAAAGGTCTCTCTTAGCTTGGCCTCACATTATAAAACTTTAATCATACCCTATCTATCAATTGATAGCTTACTCAGAAAATCACAACATGAAAAATTTAAGATAATGCAATGAATTAACTATAAAAAGCAATTATAGTGTATTGACTGAATTTCTGAAAAGAATGTATTTTCATATTGTATTCCCATTCAGCTCACAGAGATTGTACATACATCTCTCTGCATTAACCTGTGCGAGAAGATCACCATCTTTCCCCCTGTGCAACACTGAGGAACAATTCTGAAGAACGCTTGCTGTCACATTCACTGTTGGCTAAAGAAAGAAAAAACAGAATTAATTATAAAGCACTTACTGTGCCATTTACATTTAAAATTAGATGCATTCACTGCATACAATTCTCCTTTATAAGGTTATTAAGATAGATTTTTATGTATAGGATAGAAATATGCCTGAGAAGTCCAAGCAACAGAACAAAACATCAAGTACAGCTCCAATTCCAAAAGAGTTGGGATGCTGTGTAAAATGTAAATAAAAACAGAATGTGATTATTTACATGTCATGTAAACTCATATTTAATTAAAAATAAAACAAAGACGACATATGAAATGTTGAAACTAATAAATGCTATATAATATATAATACTCGTTTTGAATTTGGGTTCTACTAATATATAGCAGGTGATTATGAGAGCAGTTTATAAAATAGCACTTGATCCTGCACGTCCTATTATTTTGCACTATATTTTTTTTAAAAAATAAATTCTGATCAGTTAATTGTGTGCAATCTTAACTTAACAGTTAACTTAATGCAATCTTGATATACTAAATTAAGGTCATTATACTGTAATGTATGCATGGGATATAAGCTATTGAAATAACACAATAACTCTAGCATTTCTGTTCATTCTTTACAGCTTTAAACAAATTATGACCACAGTTTGAAGGATAATTAATTAATGCCAGCATATTTATGCATTTAATATTGGCCTCAAATGGGTTTCCAGTGTGTGTGTGTGTGTGCGTGTTGTGTGCTTACAGCCCAAAAAATAAATCTCAGCATGACATATAGCAGCTGCATCAATCTGTCAGACAGTGACAATGGGCTTACTACTGCTCCTTGTTCGAGCCAATATCATGAAGAAAAATGGGCTTAAGTCCAAGATCAAGTCGAAATTCAAATAGTACAACTGTCTAATGATTATGTAAAACAGCAGCTCCGTATCAAAGGGCATCACATTATAGCACAGCTCAGCACACATACAGGACAACAAATATCTGGCAGTCATCATTTAAAGTTAAATTAAGCATCCAGGGTTAACAAAGTGTGTTCATATCAAAACAGTGCTTTAACAAGTTGAACTATTTGAGTCCTGAACATTTTAGTCATGATTGACCGAGCTTCACCTTAAGAGAGGGCTCTCATTCTCCTATTCTGTCTGAACTTCAGACATGCACTGAAAATAACTGCTGAGACAACACATCCGACAAGTATGTCTATATTTGAGAGATATTAGCATTGCATACATAAAGGAATTTTCATGGTTATTTGAAGAAATCTTTCAATATTAAAAGGATTATTGGCATAAATCCCCTTGATATGCTAAAAGTCGTATCCTAGGTAAAGTCATAGAAGAGAGATGGTGGTCCTGAATCAACACAAAATAGTTCGGTGATGTTCCTATTTTAACATGCCTAATAAACCTGGTCACTTCCTTCAGGATGATCACTAAACTGTAGTGGACTTCATATAAGCGTGGACTTACATGTTAAGCACCACATGGTGCTTGGATAAGACCACACTCTCAATTAAATAGAATAAAAGATTATGAAACTATCAAAAGTAAGGAGAAATCTTAGAACTTGGGCTAGACAGCCAGACCTACCACTAAAGACTCTTAAGTAGGAGTTCTTGAAAAGCAGGGAAGAGATGGTGGGTGGGAAAACTTTATCTCTAGAGAAAACAAGTGATGAAAATTTCTAGGAGGTTAAGTAGGAAGAAGGTGGAGCTTCAGCAGCTTTTAAAAAATGCCAAAAAAAATCTCTTTAAGGACAAACTTTGGGCGGAGAAAAGCAGGGGTAGATGTATAACTGAGAAATAGATTGTGTAAATAAGAAGGATGAGGTAAATAGGGCAATAAGAGAGACAGAAAATGTGAAATACATGGAGTAAATGAATAATGAACCTGTAAATGAGAAATAGATTAAATAAATCAAGGAGCCCCCTCCTAGGGGAAGGCATTTGCTCTATCATTGGGAACTCACAAGTTCGAATCCTGGTAATGCCATAGCCATCATGGCTGGGCGCTCAAACAGGAAACCCCAGCTGACGGGGTTGCACATGTCAGTGCAAACCCTAACCCTTAGTGTCAGTCCTAACCCTAACCCTAACCCTAGTGCCCGTCCCAAGCACAGATAAACTGGGGAGGAAGGGAGGACAATGATCCTTTGTAGTCACCGTTAATGGGGCAGTCATAAGGGCGGGAGGGAGGAAGGAAGATCAAATAAATCAAGAATAGATGCCATAAGTAAAACATCTATTTAGGAAATAGTAAGTGAATAGATACAATGTAAGGGTGAAGCAAATTAGAAACAAAATTATCGGGTAAATGAGTGCATGGCGTAGTACGTGAAGCACATAAGTTAAGAAATTGCAAATGGAGTAAAAGAGGAATATGTTGAATAAATGAAGAGTATGCTGCGATTTGGATAATGAGTATTACATGACGTAAATAAGAAGTACAGTACTTCGCCACTCTATTTTTAGTACAGATCTTGTTATAGATATTTATTTTATGAATTCTGCATCATTGAGTCAATACAAAAACATTTTAGATTTCCAAACACTGCTTTTCCAAAAAAAGATTTATTTGCATTTGAAAAATATTTTTATGTTAGTTAAGGAAGAAAGCAACATATTGCATAGGAGACTACTTTACAGACAAAAAAAAAACAAAGCTCCTAGATTTTGCTGCAAAAAAAGAAGCAAGTGCAAAAGTCAAAGTCTCCAGAAGAAATGAGGCAGATTGTCCAAGATTTCCTTATAAAACTGCACATATTGTACCTGGGATTATTGTATGAGAAAGGGTTATTAAACCAAATATTGTCTTTGTTTACTTTATTACTGTTTACAGCATGTTGTAGTATTTTTCTTTTGAGTAGAAAGATTTAACGGCATTATTTTTAAGTCGTCTTTACTAAAAACTGGTTAATGAGGAATACATTCAAGGCAAATAGAATAGACAAAGTAAATATGTGGGTGACTTTACAATTGCAGGTACATTTGGTGTCAGAAGTCATTATTTTTGGGCTGTTTTGTTTGGAAGGCTTTATTTTTTCTGATTTCAGTAATTTGTTACTCACTTTCATGGATAAGATTACTCAACCATAACATTATTATATTTTCTTTAAAAAGTGCCTAATATAGCTGAAAAACATGATTTCTTATTGTCCGAATTGGTCAGTGGTTTTTGTCCATCGTGGAATTCTATGTTATAAAAATATTTTGCATTACTTTTCTTTTGGTAACATTGACTTATTTTATTTATACAATGCCTAAATAGTCAATTTCATAATTCAATTATATTAAAATTATTTAATAATAATATTTATTTCTCAAAAATATGTGTCCGAGAATCTTGTGTCAATTTTGTTACCGTGTTTTACTTTTCCTTTAAATTGGTGGAATTATCTCCCACAATTATGTAAGCAACTGGAAATGATGTCACTTTCTCATATTGATAAGCTCTTAAGCACATGGAGGTTCTTTTACACTTCTCTGTGAAATTATTTTATTTTAAAAAGTATCCAGACTAAGAGTATTTTATTTAAATGTCAAATTTGTTACCGCAATATAATAAGGAAAGCACCACTGATTACACTGCACAACAAAGTTTTTGCTTCTTGAACACTGTTGGGTGTTTCTTATAGATTTTTGGGTGCTGAT
>JAQQZX010000012.1:4438701-4452790 GCA_030068355.1 Notoglanidium maculatum | reverse complement strand
CAGTAGGTACCTGTCACAATCAGCAAAAACTTTTCAGGAAGCAAGACTTTTCAAAAAAATTGTTGTGCAGTGTTATCCATCAAACCGATGTTTATTTAAAAGTCTTTTAACCAAGATTTGATTATTTGAATGTGCAGGTAGCATTTATGCAAGTTAAGTTTTTGTCTAAAAATTTTTAAATTGTCAATTCTGTTACCATCAAACTCTGTTACCAAGGTAGAGTATATACAGTATAATGAGTTTTAATGAAAAATGTTTGCTCCTATGTGGATGGTTCTGAGAAGTTGCAAAATGCAAAATGTACCTCCGATTATAGAATCACTCATGTAACTGAATGGATGCAGTGAATGAAGAATGGATTGAGTAAATTAAAATATCAGGCAGTTTTAGTTGCTAAATGTAGAGTAGATGGAGTAAATAAGCCCATTTATCATTTTATCATTCTGACATAGCTAAGAGGTTGAAGGCAGAGTAAAAGCAAAAATGGGACATTACCGTGCTGCTGCACCACAATTTAATCAGAGTGTGGTTCCTCATGCTTTCATCTCCCATAGCAATGCCAGTTATCACAGATTCATCCAGCTAGATAAAACACACATCAACAGGAGTTACTGTACTTTCAAACTAACCAGAGGCATGATCTCACCTGTAGCAATGATTGTGAATGTAAGTTATACCACAGCGCTCTCAAATTCCACCTATAAACAATGATTCCTTCACCAGCCTCTCTTTTTTCTCTCTTTTTAAGTTAATGATACAAATATGCAGTTGGTCATGGTACCAAGAAACTGCAAAGCCCTCTGTCCTGAAGACTTTTCCATGGTGGAAAACTTAAAGGAATAACAAAGCACTAGCTCTGGACACTACTTCCATAACTATTAAATAAACATCTGATTATAGATAGCCTCCCCATATCAAAAAGTAACAAAAGTTAGTTCCAATCCACTGATTTGATTGGCCAGCGAAGTTCCAAGAATAAACAGCACTGGCATGATTCACTCCACTTGTCCGTGTTCACTACATAAAATTCCAATTCTAGTAATAGTACATTCATTACACTGAAACCATTACTACACTTAATATGAGCTGTGTTTCAGTCTATAAGTTGCATGGCAACAAGCAACGATCTGTCCAGCTGTGGCTCTTTTGGGAATTATTTTTATTGACTGAGCAAAAATGAACAGCATATTGTGTCTAAAATGTCAGTTAATCTGTGTATATTAATTCCTTGTTTATAGACCTGCTGTATAAAATCAATATCATACTGAATATCATCTCTGATTACCTTCTTGCAGTCTTTCCCACCCACCTGTATGATGAGCTTAGTGACAGGATCCGTGATGACCTTGAGTAGCTCTGGGGCTTCCTCTCCACTCTTCATATGGAAGCTGGATACAGTGACTCTGGCTAGGTAGCTGAGCAAACCTGTAGCTACCTCCAGGGGCAGCAGCACCAGCACTGAGAGCCAGTTAAAGCAGTCGTGGATTGTAGCTCCTGCAAATGCCCTGCACATACAGTACACCGGGGCAGGAGGGGATAAGGGGGAAGACATGAACAGAGAGTAGCTATAGTAGGTAGTTGAGTATGTGATGCTGGTAGAAGAAAATCAAAATTCAGAATATAGCCCCTCCTTTTAGTTTCCTCCAGAGCCACAGCCTCCAAAACAAATTCACAAATAAAGTCTCAGCT
This sequence comes from Notoglanidium maculatum, assembly GCA_030068355.1. Classification (NCBI taxonomy): domain Eukaryota; kingdom Metazoa; phylum Chordata; class Actinopteri; order Siluriformes; family Auchenoglanididae; genus Notoglanidium; species Notoglanidium maculatum. Next base: position 4,451,101 of record JAQQZX010000012.1, on the reverse strand, counting down.
ATTCTAGAGTATGTGTATTCATTTGTATCTGAAAGTTCTAGATCCTCAGTATTGTTATGGAGTGGGGAGTCCTAATCCTTTAGTAAATCTCTGAACTTGGCTTTTCTAGAACCTTCGTTTTGCAACTTTAATTTCCAAAACCACTGTGTTGTTCAGAACTAAAACTGTAACTGAAAGATAATTATAGTTAAGAATTCTAGAACCTTAGTATAATTTTATAGCTGAGAATGTAAACCCAAATATTAGCATGTCCCAAAAATTCTAGGACCTCAGTACTGTTCTGGAGTTGACAGTGCTTTTAGCAGGATATATGTCTAAACCTAAAAAATCTAGAACCTGAGACTTGTTTTGTAGCTTAAAGCTCTAAAACTCTAGTGTTGTTCCATAGCTCATGGTTAACTTGTGTATTAGATCATACTTCAAAATTATTGTTGGGTTCCTGCATCTTCTACAAGTGTTGTGCCATATCTGACCATTCTAGAACCTGCTTATTGATTCGTGGGTAAGAACTCTATTAACTATGTATTGGTTGGTAGCTGAGAAATGGATGTGGTAGTATTTGTCTGTACCTGAAAATTTTGAAACCCTTTTTATTGATCTGTCCTGACATACAAGTTACTGTATATAACCCCAGTGTGGGCCTATAGCTGACAATTCTAGAACAGAACTATTGGTCTGTAACTAAGAATTCCAGAGCCCGTGTATTGGTCTGTAGTTCTGAATTCTACCACTTGAGTGCTGGTCTGTACAAGAAAATATCTCAACCCACATACTGTTTGTATCTGCATAAAAGTTCCATCACCAAATTGTTGTTTCCTAGCTGGAATTCTATAACTACAGTACTTTTCTGTATCTCAGAATTCTAGAACTTATGTACTGGTATTATCAAGAAATTCCAATACATTGATAATTGAATTGTGTGTGACTATACTTGAACATAGCTATTGTTTTGTAGCTAAGACCTCTGGATCCCCAGTGTTATTTCATAGCTCATAAATAAGGTTGGTTTCTAGCTGAGAGTTCTAGAAAATCTAGTTTAGAGCAGATAATTGTTGAACCTGTATATTGGTCTGTAGCTATTGCACGTTCTGACTATTATTCTGTCTAGCCAGGTATCATAACTATTAGAGCCAAGATGCTTGTCATGATTGGGTGGATGTTGTTGGTGCACTTTAGAGTTTTTTCTCCTTACAGAACTTCAGGTTCACCAACGACCAGAGATTCTCCTCTGAGAAGATATTCTTATAGAGAGCAGATTTTTTTTTTCTTACAAAGAACTTTGTCATATATTACACAATATGTTCTTCAAATCACCGAAACCATCTTTAAGCTGCAGTATGTCAGTGTTGTGCTCTCAAGGCCAAAATGCACAAGTTCTTGTTTGTTGATGTGGCGCAAAGTCAGGAATAGATCACGGGTGAGTCATGTTCCGAAGTGCGCAATTGTAATTAGAGCTACTTCTTCCTTCACCGGTGTAAACATGGTCATGTTGGTGACGCTGATCATGATCATGGTGACGATAATGAAGATAAAGACCAGTGAATCATAGTGTTATATTGAGTTGGAGATGTTTTTCTCATGTCCATACCGTTTAAACTCACTCCTCTCCCCAGCCTGCATCAGAGCAACAATGGTGTTGGTGACGGATGTGCCAATGTTCGAGCCCATTATTATAGGGACGGCAGATTTCACTTCCAACACTACAACGCACACACACACACACATACACGCAGACACAATACACACACAAATAAGTCTATTCAAGAGCCGAGTGCATTTACTCAATTGAAAAATGAACATATTTGAATGGTCCATGATTGACAGAGTGATTATAGCCTATGAAATAGTCAGGATAATGACAGAATAAGAACCAGACAATTCAAGAGCTTCAGCATTTCGAGCACAAACCTCATCTTCGCTCTTTCTGCTTATATGACAATTAAATTAGAGGCTGATGATTTTCCTAGGCAATCTGTTTGTACTGCCGCCCTGGAGCTGTAACACCACCCGGACTGTACCTGCCCCTGAACTCACCAGCAGCAGCTTCAGCATCAATAATTGCCTGTAATTATTCTTTTTTTTCTGCTATTCAATCAGAGGAAGCATTAGCATTTTAACCCAGCACAGAGTGAAAATACTAAGGCTCAACCTCGCCACCTATTAGCTACAGTTCACAGCCCTGGAAAAAGAACAAACTCCAGATAACACACATGAAAGCATTACATTACATTATGCTATTCTGAATTTCTCTGCTGTGAATTTGTTATTCAAAACTTTTGTTGGCACCCTGTAGACGTAATCCCATGCCAGTTCCTCCAATAAAATCTGAAATGATTATTTTGGCTTTTTATTTTGACAGCTCTTAATGCTCAAATGTTTATGTGACAACCAGTGCATTAAAATGTAGATTTCTGTCAAGCATGACTAGCAAGCATTTAATTTGAAAGGAAAAGGAAAAACTATTTGTACTGAACTTCTATCCCCTGTTGTACTCCAACCGCTTTGTAGATTTTCATGCCAGGACACCATATGCTTTGTGCTCATCAGAGAGTCATACTTGTTTTGTATTTATTTTTTAAGGCAAAAAGAAAGTAATGCAGAGACTGAAAAATTGCTTTTTCAAATATAATTGAGAAAGATTTCAGTAATGCTTACCATTAAGATTGCCTTTAAAACATTTATAAATGATATAAATTCATCAGTTTTGCATTAAAAAGTCATAAACTTCAGAATTAAGTGGTTAAGTGACTGTTACCAAGTCCAAGCTGATTGTTTTCCAGTAACAACATACCCTGAAGAATCTTATTCCTTTATCTCCACACCAACCTTTTTTTTATTATTATTATCTATTAAACAATGGTTGGGTACTGGGCACTGCTTGTGTACTGATCTTGATGAAAAATTAGTATGGAGCTAATGAAAAATAAGCATTTTGCACTACACAACAGTTACCCAGAAGATATACTACTACCAGTGCTCACTTCATTGGCTACTGCATCCTATGATGCGATGTGGTGAATTACAGCAACATGGCAGACAGGGGAAGTGGCTTTGACTCCAGCTCTGAATGTAAATGTAAAGTAATTAATAAATAAATTGTCTATTTTGGTGTACATTTTCATATGTTTTCTTGCCTTTTGACAGAACAAAAAGCTCAACGGATAGCAAATGCTAGCTATCTAGCTTGCTGATGTAACCGAATGGCATGCTTGCTAGCTAAGCTACATGGGATTTATACACGATACCTTAGTGAGGCTGCTAGCTAGCATTCGCTAGTAGGAATAACCGGGTTTTCTGATTTACCACCACCACCCCCCTGTATGATGTAGATGAGACAACATGGACATACTAGACCAATACCCTATATGGAAGTTGTCATGCCTGCATACGCTACTGTATACTAGGGTGGGGAGTAGTGTGCAGTACGCAGTGTACACTGGGCCAGTATGCAGTGTGTAGTACACCAGTACTGAGTTACCAACACAACTAATGACACGTAATACATTGCATTCATTTATATTTAGGTATTATGTTGTGGAACGTCTGTGAAACAAATTAGTTCCTGTCATCTTTCTCACATAAGCCTTGATCTTAATTTTAAAACATGCAGCTTCTCGTGTTTCTGTGAAACCACAAAGCCCTCTCTCCTGAAAAACTTTGTGGAAGATGTACCATTTCAGCTTCATTTCAGCTACACTGGAGACTCCTTCCAAAAAGGTTAAATAGACATCTGCTTGGAGAAAAGTTCATGATATTACATTTTTTTTTACATGTTTTTACTTGGAGCGTCTGCCATACAAGTCCCTGTGAATTAGCTTTAACTATATAAAAAATAACATTTTAGAAAGAGTTCTTTCATATAAACCTGTGATTTGCCTTGTAGCCAAACTACTGACAAAGCTGCTGTAGAAAGTTAACCAAAAATCAACTTTCTGATTGGATTCACAAATATGATATCTGTAAGTTAACATGTGTACAAGTCATGTTTGTTAAAATGTAAATTTAATACATGAGTGGCAGTAATGTAAATTAGCATGAATAATTTAAAACGTTACTAAATGTTGATCTAATGAACGGTGATATACCAATGTAAATGTTGGCACTGCCATTCAAGCTTAATTAAGAAATTTTCCAGTTAACTGCCACAAAATATTATTGACCGATGCATCCCTGCATCCAAATGATGTCACATCATATTCACACAAATAGCACCAAGACCATGGCAGGTAAAAACAGAGAAAAAGAGACCATGTGAAAGAGCTTTGTTACACTAGCTAATTTATGTCCATATACAAAAGGAAGCAGAGATCTGTTTTGGAAAATTATACTAAATTATTTGCTTGCTGTGTGTCTGTTACTTTAGGAAGGAACACTGTTTCTATGCATGTCTTCGACAAATATTTACAAAGAAAAAAAGCTCTCAAATCTCTTGGATATGAACGATGAATGCATTCACTCAGATGATTTGTCATTAGTGTGTTTCGGCTGCACATTCAAAAATATTTTTGATTGCAAAGGATAAAAAAATGAATCATAATTGCCATTTGTCGTTTTAGACTTATTTTTGAAGTCATGGATAGAGTACACATTTGTTAATGCAGGTGGTTGTTGTTGTTTGGCCTGTTTAATTAATTAAATAAAAAAAAAACCATACAAGCCTAAGTACTACTTAGGATTAATTAATTCTGAAGATCATGGTTTGGTAATGTTGGTGCACAACTAGGAGAGGTCCTATGTAACGTTCTGTGCACTGTCATTCATAGGTATATATATTATTTTAGGAAATAGCTTTTTACATGATTGTTCTATTTACTGCTATTATTTGAGCATTAATAAAGCACAAATGAGGCCCCAATATTGGCTCCTGTAGACCTAAATTAGTGCAGGATGCAAAAAGTTATCCAAAAACACTCAATATTTTGATGTCATGTCAAGTAAATAGCATCCTTGTTGTATTATGAAAGATAAGAGCCCTTCATTCCAGTCCAGACTTCTGATACAACTTAGAGGACACAGTGACCAGAATCAATGAATAAAGTTTAAATAAATAATATCCTGGTCAGAATGTTCTCAAGTTTTGCATCAGAAAGCCAGACAGGAATGAAGAGCTCTTATCTGTCCGAGCGTAACATGGATGCTATTTGCACAAGGACTTCAAAAAAATATGTTCTGTTCTGGCTGTAATACTCACGGCCGGATGAGACGAGGCTGACGATGATGGAAGTGGAGGTGCTCGAGCTCTGCACCAGTACTGTGACCAGAATGCCAACTACCAAGCCAGCCACCGGGTTTGACAGGATCTCATTGTCCTGGAAGATATTTCCAGCCACCTTACCTGCAGACATTTAACAGATTTGCAGGAGGTTTAGTTACAGGTGCAGACTAAGTTCTGCACAGAATTGTTTAATAACGGGGAACTAAAATAATGTCTAAATGTTTCTTTTTTCCAATTCCAATGTGCCAATTCCCACCCAGCATTCAGCTCTCTTCTTTCAAACTACCAACAAGGCATAGTAAAGGCTAATACATGCCAAGACACAAGAATTCTCCAAACAATAGGGCTTTGAAAGCCTGAAACCTGGGCAAAATTATTCCGCTGCACTTTCTGTAGCGGGATCTTTAAAAGAAGTACTGCTTATTTCTTTAGCCTTATCTATATCTCCAACACATGTTGTGCATGTCTGCTCACCACAAAGAAGAACTGTGACGTGTTTCAGAGAAGAACGCAAAACCCGTTTTCACTCAACTTAATGGCTTATAAACCTAATGACAATTGTTAAATTGCATCAACAAACAAGTAAGTGTGACTAAATAATGTGAATTTGAAGCTTTTACATGGTAACAATGAACCATGATGAGAAAGACATGAGAGAAAACTTATATAGTTTACAAGTATATCGTATAAACTTATACATTATATTGTGCACTTGTATCCAACATTTCAAAATGCAGAGCTATTCAGTAAAGAAAAAGGGTGCTTCCACAATTCTGGTGCCATTTATTCCTTGTAATTATTAAATAATCACACTTTCTATCAATTAACCGCACTGCATATACGTACAAAAACCTGCAATTAACCATTCAATTAACTGTTTTTACTTGCTTGATCTTGCTACTACACTTCTCTTCTAAGTCAAACATTTATAGATCATTTTTTGCACTGGCTGCTCCATCCCCTGATCCATCCATTGCTCTATTGTCCTGTCTGGTTAGCCTGCACTGTCCTGTGTATTTATCGTCCTGTGTATTTATCGCACTGTGTTGCACTCATCTCACACTATCACATATTTGTACTTTATGTCATCCTGTGTACCATGTTGCTATATTGTTGTGTGTTGTACCATGGTCGAGAATGACTGACATTTCTTTCCAAAGTGAACAGTAAAAGCCCGGTTTGACTTGACTTGAAAAATGTCAGCCAGCTCAGGCAACAGTCTCATTTTTCACAAGGGTTCTTTGCTGTATTTTGCTCTGAAATGAGTAAAGGCTTGATGTTGGTTGGGGTTTTTTTTTATCATACAAATACTAAATACCCTAAATGTAGTTTTCTGTTTTTTATCCTGGGTAAACTGTGTAAACTATCAAGTATGTGGTTAACTAGCATCCATGCTAATGACATGTGGATATTTGCGCTTCCTGCTGGATATGTGACATATGGAATATTCCAATTATTTGTTTAGTCTTATCCAGAAAGGGCAGGTGTGTGTGCAAGTTTTTATTCTACTCAAGCAGGACTTCTAATTCCACCTGTTCAATCTTGGTTTTCAGAACACCAATACTCTAAGTGTAGCTTCTGCTTGTTTGGAATGAAAACCTGCACCCATACCAGTCCTTTCAGGATAAGACTGGACACCCCTGATATATACTGTATGTTCCCACTGCAGTAAACAGAGATTGGGCTGAAAAACAATGGAGTGTTCCTTTAAGTAGGCTAAAGAAAGCCTCTAACAGACATTTAGGGCTGAAACTTGCTCATGTATGGGGCAGTTAGAGGGTGTACTTACCCCCGGCCAGCTGAAAAGCTGAGCTCAAGGTGTCTAAGGAACAAACAAAGCAGTAGAGGAGGAAGAAGATGAGCGGGATCTTCAGCACACCGATGAAGACCGACTTCGTTCTCTCACTCCCTTCTATAGGATCCTCGGTCATCACTGTGCAAGTAGAAAGTACAGTTTTCTAAAATAAGTTCATATTACAAGAGGAGTCAAAGAAATACTACAGATAAAAGATGATACACACAAGCACACACACACACACCTTGGACTTTAGGGAGCCAGGGTTTGTAGGCAGGACCATGGTTTCTAGTACACTGTGTGTGAGAACAGCTGCTGATAAGATCCACGGTGGAGCCGAGGCCGGACTCCCCACACAGAGCTGAGTCAGACTCCGTACACTCACACATTCTGGGGCTGTGGAGGTTCATCCCTAAAAAAACAAGTATGGAAGGAAGAAATAGGGCTATGAAATAAAATAAAGCTTCACTTTGAAAGAGTCAGATTATTACACACAATTTGTTTTATGTTTTTTTGGTTGTTGGGTTTTTTTTTATTTTCAATCACAGCACATCACGTAACAAAGTTGTAGATATTAGTAAGTATGTGAGTTGGATTATAACCAGAGATGGCTAGTAATGCACAACATGTGTTCTACTACATTTTCTAAAGTAATTTCTAATATTTTTTTTTTATAGTTGAATGCATTTATAAACAAATATGGCAAGCCAAGCCTATATGTTAACATTACTTGCTAACATTAACTATACCAGATGGCAACTAGAGAATGTTATAACAGCTTTTCACAGATTAGGAGTGTTACCATATGTACTTTTATTTTTATTTTTCTATTTTATATTAAAAGTCATTTCTGGATGCATTTATATTGACTGAGTTTGAGCTAATCATCACATTCACTATCGTCCTGAATAGTTGTTACTGTTGTTGGAATTTCATACTGAATTTTTCTGTATTTTCAATGTTCATTAATAATTGTTAATTAAGTAAACAAACATATTTTGATTTAATAATGTGCATTGTAGAAATATTTTCAAGTATCTTATTTATTGTTTTTCTCAATCGGCAAATCCCTGTTTTATTTTTTATTTTTAAATGTTAGCTGATTTTTGTTTTTTTCAGCTTGTGCCTACTGTAACCTCAGGAATAAAAACCGGACGCTACTGTAGCTCATCCACCTTAAGGGTCTATGTGCTGACATGCTTTTCTGCTCACCATGGTTGTAAAGAGTGATTATTGATATCCTTCCTATCAACTGCTGTTGAATCCTCGATTCTGATTGGTCAGAAGGTTTTTTCTACAACAGCATATATGACATATTTTTACAGTGATTATATCCTAAGTGATGATAAGATCTAACTTTTGCAGATGTTCCAAAACATCAGATAATATTAGAAAGGAATTATAAATTGTAAAAAAAAAAATAAAAAAAAAAAGTTATTCTTTAATAAATTAACCATAGTAATCACAGATACATTTCTATGCTGTTATTGGAAAATAGTCAACTTCATGGTGATAACAGTAGCTTTGATTCAGATTGAGCCACATCATAGCATCGTACCATTGATTATTTTCCTATGACAACATGTCCCCAAGTGTTTTATTCCTTAATTCAAGCGTTCTAATGAATGTATGATTATGTCAAACATTTGAATGTAAAGCTGAGGTTTTTTTTAAACAAACTAAATTCTTAAATCATATCAAAAACATGCCACTTTTAAAATCATATTGTGGATGCATTTTAATATCAAATATCAAACAAATCACTTAAAAAGTAGACCACAAATGTCTGAATTTGCTTTTATTTGCTTACCATGGTAGTTTCCCACTTGTCCTGTTTTACTCGATATGATTGTGATTGGCCGGCTGGACATGGCTTCCTGGAAAACAGCAGCAGGGAATCTTTCATATGAAAAGTTAATGGCCATGTGGCTTCATCAGATATTAGAATGCCAAATACTATGCAGCCTGATACTGAGAGGAATCCCTGTGTTTCTTCACACTGTCGCCTGCTGTTATTCACAAGAGATCAATTATCCAACACTTAATAATTGTCTATCCTTGTTGACCTTTCATGAAAGACAGCTTGTGTAAGATGTTGTACACAACAAAGACAGCACTTGCAATCTTTGACGGCCACCGAAGATGCACATCCTCGGCTAATTGCTTGAACCACCTTCCGCTGCCATTACCTTCAATTCAGAAGCTGCGTTTCTAAGAATAAATGCATTTTTCATGTCAAGGTTGTGGAAATTCAGTCTCGTAGGACACTTTGCTAATGCATTTTTTAAAAGCAGGAGCTCTGAATGCCATTCAAATTATAGTGACAGACTCACACTCATTTGCAGCTCATGAGGCATTACAATCTCTCAAGCAGCACTTTGGTGGACTGAATACACACTGAGAGAGTTTTCAAATGAAAATACAGAATTCGCCTTTTGGTTGGTTTTTTTTCATTTTTGTATATAGGTGGGTTAAGTGATTGGTATGGCCCAAGTTCATTGCTGCGGTTTTTTGACTATTATTCCTGTTATAAAAATCAGTCAAGAGAGTATTGTTTAGCCTATAATACACTTGAAATACTCTGACAGTCAGGCCATGCAGCTTCTGATACACTGATAAACCTTGACACTGCTTACAATGGTCTATTGGGGACCAGAAAAATATGTCAAACCAAAAGAAAGCTGTTAAGTGTCTTAAGTATTCAAGGCAAATGTGGAGCACTGAACTAAAAAACTTCTTATATGTTACAGTTATAATCAGCTTACCCATGGCCAAGCTTACCCATGGCCCCAAGGTCTGTGGGTTTTCTTCTATATCTCAAAAACATGCCAGTAGGTGGATTAGCTACTATAAATTGCCCCTATGTTTAAATGTGTGTCAAGGTTTTTGCCAAGGTATGGAAGAAGACCCAAACTGTCACCCTCAACTGATAGGAAATTGGTCCAGATTGGTCAGGAACAGCCCAGGATCCACCAAGGCACAGGCCTGCCATGAAGATGAAGCTGCTGGAACACTGCCTACAGTCAAGCAAATTTTACATCATCGTGGACTGAGAGGCTGCTGTCCAAGGAACCATTAAGGCAACCCAGGAACCATTAAGGCACAGGCCTGCCATGAACTGGAACCTGCTAGAACACCGCCTACAGGCAAGTGAGTTTTACAACACCATCCCCAGAGGCTGCCATGCAAGAAAGAAGCCTCTGCTCCACAAGCAACACCTTCAAGCCGGACTAAAGTTTGCAGCTCACTACATGGACAAAGAAAGGTGAGATGAGACAATGATTAAGTTGTTTGGCCACAATGACAAGAGGTACTGAAGAACACTGTGTCAACTGTTAAGCATGGTGATGGTAGCATCATGCTCTGTGGCTGTTTTGCTGCCAGTGGAACTGGCAAAACATCCCACCAGAATGCTGCCATAAGTTTGTTGATGGCTACCAAAAGCATCTGGTCAAGGTGAAACTTGCTAAGGGACATTTAACCAAATATTAGGTGTGCTGTATCTATATTTTTGACCCTGTATATATCATTTTGACCCTGTGTTTATTACAGAAAACTCCAAATAAATATAATTTGTGCACCAAATTCTTGGGGGTTTTTTTCTATTAAAGATGTAGTTTGTACAATTATTCAGCCCTAGAAAAGAAGATTTAAAAGAAATCATCGAAAGCCCAATGTTGGCATGACATTCATGCCCATGACGAGTTTATGTAAACTTCTGACTTCAACCATACATAAACTCTGATATACTGAGCTCTTTGCTTTTTTTATGTGCCATAATGCCTCATTTTGTGCAAAAAAAAAACCTTATTATGTACAAAATTAGCCGTACAAGCCTGAACGTGCATTTTAAACACCTTTTATGAGGCAACACTCTAAGTGAACGTCTTCCATTCATACATATCCAAATGAAGCTGGATCACACTAAAAGGGTGATTTAAGCACAATAAAGAAGTTGGAAGTAGCCAATTAGGAGCAGGTAGTTTTGCATATGAGATTGTCTGCCTCACAACACCTCAGTTGTGCGTTATACCACATGCTTGTCATGTAGGAGAATTTGGAAGGATGAGAAAAAGTCCCCTTATTCTGACTTGAAAGAGATTACACATCGCCATTTCATTTACTAGATAACAAATGATGGTTGAGCTATGTGTCTTAATAAGCTCCTGCTTGTCAAATCGACTGTTCGTAGTCTAGTTCAAACGGACCGTACGTGGAGCACATTCGTCACAGAAAATTTCTGTACATGTATCAAAGAAATTCAGCACATTTAACAGGACCTCTTTTTTTTTTTGCCATTTTCAGATTTTATGTTACAGAAGTCAACCATGAGAAAAATGAAAGATAGTTTAATTAAACTTTTCTACATCTTTTCATTAAGGAAATGTACTAACATATCAGTCATATTAATGCTCTCCACAGTGCTTACTATCTCTGACATGGGAGTCTTCATTTGATAAAAGCTTCATTTATTAACACATTTATTTATTTATTTATTTATTTATTTATTTATTTAACAGCTCTCTGGTTGACCATCTCCACCATTTCACAACAGCATTTAAACCACAATTTGTGCCTCGTTCTCATATGGTCATTATCGAATTATGATAATCAAATATTTAATTAATAAATAATAAAATAGTACATGTACTACTTCTGCACTGTACTTTGGACTAAACTGGACCAAATAGACTATACAGTATATATATTGAGTTTACTTTGAAGACAAATTGAAAGATAGTATTGATTTTGCTTGAATGTAAACTCACTTTCACAGTGATTTAAAAAAACAAGTTAGCTCTCTGAAGCATGCTTAAGCTACCAACCTGAGAGGTTTTCCTCTGAGCCATGAGACGCTTTCATCATTTTTAAAGATGCAGCTCACCTGTATTCATAAGACACCTGAATTCTCTGATGTGCACACTTTGGCATTATCAGGATTTGAACACACAAATCTCTCAACCATAGGTATAATCCATTTCAAATTAATGATGGCATTTGTGATATTTTTTATGTTAGCTTTAGGAGTAGAGTCAGTATTATTTTTGTTTTCTTTTCTCCAATTTAAATTTAAAATGCTTGATGATTCTGTATACTGGATTAAAACCTGCAAATAGTTTACTTGTGCTTTTTCAAGTGTACTTACACAACTTATCATATCATATGCATATCATGTGTCATACGTATCATATCAAATGTGTAAATATATCATGTACTTTAAACATAGTATACTTCTCTTTAATCTTTGCACTATATAATAATATACTTAATATAAGTATTTATATACACTACCTGTCAAAAGTTTGGACACATCTTCTAATTCAATGTTTTTCTTTATTTGTATGACTTTAAAAGAGACTGGATAATGATGGACTGTTGTTTCTCTTTAC
>JAQQZX010000012.1:4404869-4431095 GCA_030068355.1 Notoglanidium maculatum | reverse complement strand
TGGGTGTGTGGGTGTGTGGGTGTGTGGGTGTGTGGGTGTGTGGGTGTTTGCATTGTTCCAGGCTCCTGCAGGTTACTTCATCTCTTCTGAGGCTGACGTGGGGGTTTCGGATTCGTCCTGAATCTCCTAAAATGAGGAGAACACACACAATGTTTCACAATACCATATATTTACCATACATGACCGTATAAGATTCACAGAGGTTCAAAACATTCTAGTGTCGCACCACCCTAATGACAATCTTTTACTATGGTGATGCTGTGGTGCATTGTGGGAACTGCACCACAGTATGACTACTAAACTAAACAATGATACTGTTATGCCTTTAGCACGGTATTTCATGGTAACTTATTTTCCCCATCATCCTTTCTTTCCAATAAAATGCCTTTGAAAGAAAAACTAAAAGAACTTAGACTAAGCAGTCTAACAGTCATAAGTGTTAATGTTCCTGGACATTCCACAAAAAAAGTGCAATGTTCAGAAAACATTCTGCTAATGTAAAATACAGTAGTGAGTTGAGACTCTACTGTAGTCAGAACTCAATTCTTTGCGCTATGCTAGCCTTTGAACTTTAATAAAATGTTATGCTACTGTAGCTTCTGCTTACTATAGTTTTAAGCTAGCTCTGTAAACTGTGTATACAAGCTACTTTCTCATCTATACTTCAGATATAACGGGGTCCAATGTCCACATTGAAAATCTGGGATGTTTTACATTGGAAACAAACGGTTTTAGAATTTTGAAATATTTTTTTTACATATTTAAAACAAAGAAAGTAAATATTCAATATTATGAATAGTTAAAGGTGACATATTATACCCCTTTTCCACAAGCTGACACACTTTCCTGAGGTCTTAATGAAATAAACACCATTAATGAATGTCTTAATGAATCAAACACCACAGATCCCTTCTCACCCTGTCTAAACAGCCCTGCTCAGAATGGCCGGTTTGAGCACCTGTTCCTTTAAATGATAATGAGCCACTGCTCACCCCACCCCCCTCTCCTGCCAGCCAATCATCTAGCACTTCCCTCATGAAGCTATTGATGACTTTTCCCCTACTTCCCAAGCCATGAGTGGAGAGACTTATTGGGGGCGGTAAAATTCTAATGAGCTCCCCTTGTGACATAGAAAGGTGAGCCAAATCTGAACAGCTTGTTGTAGCACATTTTCTGAAATAGGCAGTACAACAGCAACTGACTGGGTCATCTTATTTCAGAGTTTGTGGGTTCGTAGGCACTCCAGATACCCGAAGGTATGTGCACAAGCACAAGTGAGTTTTTCATAATGTCCCCTTTAATATTCTACATTTTGGTTTTTTTTGGTTTTACTCAGGTTGTCAGTAATATAACTTGTAATGAAAATTGTTTTAAATTAGAAACGAATGCAAAATAGAAGCTTTTCACTAGACTTTTGAACTCCGCTGTGTTTATTTTAACATTTCTTTAGCTTCTTTGTACATATATAAATGTCACATCAGAAAGTGACTCTGTAAATACCACAAAAATGTGTGCTTAATAGCTGCCTGGCCATTGCATTATCTTTTACTAATGTTTTATTTAGATAGGGAGAAAGGCTGGTGGTGTAGTTTTCATTTGTTTTGTTTGGAATGGGGAAGGTACTTTTAAAAAATCTCACTGAGCAATCTTGTTTTGTTGATCATTTTGGCGTTATTAATCATGATGCTATTCTCTGGCAGGTAGTTTGTTTTCGATATTTTGCAGTACATTCACATGAAACTGACAAATCTGTTGCCTGGCGTCTTTGATTTATGTTACAGCGCTTTCCAGCTGGCACAGCAAGCTGACTGAAGTTGTTTTTAGAGAAACTTTATTATGTAACACATTGAATTTAAAAAAATAATAATAATAATCTGCAACTCCACTGGTATTTTTTTTTTACTTCATAGTTTATGAAATGTCATTACTAGAGTGATAAAAGTGATTATGAATAGTAGTGGTATTGCATTTGTACCACAGTAAACATTGTTTTCTCTTGACCTGAAAAACCATGGTTAACATTTACCTCACTATACAGCAGCAGTAATTATTGACATATTGGCTAGTCTGTAAAGAATAATAACTAAAATGCGGAAGAGCATTAGGTTTTTTTTTTTTGTCGTCCTTAGTTGAACTGTGATTCACCTCACCTTCACCTTGTCTAAATCTGATCCACCAGGAAGGGACTTCTGCGGTATGTGGAAGGCCTGAAGAAATTAAAAGATCACGGGAGAAATTCGAGATCAATAAATATGGCATTTTAATTTGCATGAAACAAAAGTTACATTCTGCACTTGAAATGAACCACGTGAACCATGTAGCTCTTAACCCACTATGACCTGTTAACATTTTTTTTGTCTGAAACAGTGACTACAGGTTCAACAGTAAAACACGACAAAGCATGCAGCTACAGGAAAATAATCAGATGGGTAGTGTGATGAAGAATGACACGTCATCATTTTGATTCATTTCAGTTACAGTTAATGTTGTGGAAGGTTCACAAACTCCTGTAATTAGTAATTATTTGTTATTAATTATAATTAGTTCTTGTTGTTACTTGCTTTGTAACATCTATAAACAGTTATTCTCTCGCCAACCGCTCTTTTCTTCAACCTCTTGAAAAAATGTTGCTTGACATGTTACTGAGAAGTCAGAAAGTCATCTGTTCTGAAGATTAAAACTCTCACAGCTGATACTGGAGACTCCTTCCATAAAGGCTAAATAACGGTCTCCATACAGAAGGCTTTCCCATACCAAATGTTGATTATACAGAATTTTGTTTTATCTGTCTTAGATTATATGGACTTCCTTCCTGTGACTTAGAAATGAGAACACAAATGCAGTAATACAGACCTGTGATTTGAATTGTATCTGTATTATACATCGATCTAGCTATTATCTATTGATAATTAATCAACATCTTCTGAGCAATCCGAATCGAAGATTTTGCAGTGTTGTGCTATAATGTCAAATAATTAGTTTTTTTACCTTAGTATTTTCATAACACTGACAGTCTTGGCAAAACTTGTTTGATATCTGCCACTTATTATTTTTCCTCTTCACACTTTTCTCAAATACTGCAAATACCCAAATACTCCTCCCCCGATGAGCAGTTAGATCATCCATCAATGTCACTCTTTAAGTCATCTCCTGGTACCTTCAATTTACCAGTAAGTGACCAATTTGTCATGTTTCTTGACAAAAAGAAAATCTGAACTGACTGAGTGCTATAACAGAATCGCTCACCTTCTTGGCTTGCTGGATTTCTTCTGTAGATTTGGACCTGCTCTTCACCATGTGCTTCTGAGGTGATGTTGTCTG
This sequence comes from Notoglanidium maculatum, assembly GCA_030068355.1. Lineage (NCBI taxonomy): Eukaryota > Metazoa > Chordata > Actinopteri > Siluriformes > Auchenoglanididae > Notoglanidium > Notoglanidium maculatum. Next base: position 4,427,774 of record JAQQZX010000012.1, on the reverse strand, counting down.
GGGGTATAGAAGACTACTTATAAACTGTTTGCGGAGGGAATAAATTATTGATGTTTTCCCCAATTTCAACAGGTTGCTGCGGTCACGGGTTTTCTGCAGGAGCTAAACAACCTGAAACAGCATCATCTCCATTGTATCCCAAATTGCATACTATTACCTAATACATAGAAATATTTACTATGAGCAGATGTGGACTTAATAATACAGTGCAGTAAACAAAAGATGCCTGTTTAAACACTAGCAATCCTGCATGGAAAGAAGCAGTTATTTGTTTAGCGCCCCCTCCTGAACATAAGGTGAATTTTCCAGTTGAGGGTGGAGATCATTAAAATGCTATGATTTTTTTCTTCTTCTTCTTCTTCTTCTTCTTCAAAACCTGCTACAGTTTTAAGATAAAATTAACACCTCAGACGAACTCTCTCCTTGCCTTATTAGTTGTCATGCTGGTTCTGGCTCTTTCTTCCCTTTTGCCCCATGGTGCATGATGGGTCATGTTAAATGGTAACAGTGTCCATTGCTAGTTGCACATTTTAAATATACTCCAGCACCCAGGACTTTTTATTGTACTACATTTGCTAGTATTTCTTACTGTGAATCAAGGGTCATCATTATGTCAAGGATTTTTTTTTTCAAAACCTTTTTGTCACGTTGTTTAATCTTACAGATTTAGAACTCAAAGTTGCCAGTTAACATTGGTAGCCTTGGGCTGTTAGGACTATGACAAAATCACAAACACTGTGCTCTAATGACAGTTTTATAGTAGGCCGATTCTAAGATCACATCACTTACTTCATTAATTTATGACGAAAACACCGAGTGTGGACAGTTTTATTGTCAGAATAATACATTAATCCATGCTCCAAAGTCTTTCCTCAAAATATTCAAAGCATTTTTCACCATTTTCAGAAAGGTAGGCTACAAGCAGCTGTGAGTAATGTTAGACTGTGAGAATTGCCGCCCCAGTTACAGCCTCAGGGCCCAACGTGTACAGGCAGGCTGCCGATAAGCCCTGGTCTGAACACACTTCACACGAAAAGAAAAAAAGTACTGTACAGTTTTCCATGGCAAGATAAATATATAAATATATCCTTTAATGTACAACAGTAGTCCTTAATATCCAAGAGTTTTAAAGACACAATATCTTCTAGGTGCATGGTTCTCAAAATGGAGTCAAAAGAGAATCAGGGTTCCATGAATCATAGCCAAGGAGTATACAGGATTTATTTTTATTCAGTCAACAGAACAAAACAACTTTCTGTTATCAAAGCTGTCACGTTTATTCTTATAGTTATTAGCCAATTTTTATTGAATGGGTTTTTTTTTCTCATATACATGTTATTTCATAATGTACACTTCTATTTGTAAATTATATACGTTAATTCACATGTTTCCTTGTATGTTGTATGATGTACTGTATGTGTAACGTGAAAATAAAAAGTCTACCCCCCCCCCTTTAAAATCAATAGAATTGATACAATACAATCAAATAACCTGGTTGCATAAGTCTGCACACCCTTTATTAATTGGAGACGTAGTTGTTTGCAGAATGAACCAATCACATTCAATCTCAGGTTCACAAGTAATACTCATACAGCTGTCATCAATGAAATTATTCTGATTGACCCCAAATAAAGATCAGCTGTTTCTGTAGGATTTTCATGACATTTTCTTGGCCTCATCTGCCATGGTTCTCTAAGAGCTTACAAAGCCTGTATGGTATCTCACTTGTCGAAAGATATCAACTAGGGGAGGGGTGTAAAAGAACGTTAGCCATGCCATGAAACACTCCGAAAGCCATCAACAACAAGTGGAGAAAATTACCAGGAACAGGACGTCCCTCCAAATTTTACAAAAGAACAAGACAAAAACGTACCAAAACGAGGCTGCCAAGAGACCTACAGCAACATTAAAGGAACTGCAGGAACATCTGACATGTACTGATTACTCTGCAATCTCTGGTATTCTTCACATGTCTGTGCTGTGGGGTAGGGTGGCTATACAGAAGCCCTTTCTAACAAAAACATCCAAGCCCAAATAAATCACCCCAAGCCATGTGGAAAAATGTGTTATGGTCTGATAAGAACAATTCCATAACACATGTTTGCTTCAAAGAGAGAAAGACATCATCAAAAGAACACCATAGACATGGTGGTAGCAGCATCATGCTTTTGGGCTGCTTTTCTTCAGCCAGAACTGGGGCTTTTATCAAGGTGAAGGGAATCATGAAAAGCTACAAACTCCAATCAATTTTAGTGTGAAACATTCAGGTGTCTGCTAGTAAGCTGAAGATGAAAAGAAATTTCACCTTTCAGCACAATAATGAGCCAAAGCACTCATCCAAATCAACTAAGCAAAAGAAAGTCAATGTTTTTGATTGGCCGAGCCAGAGCTCAGACCTGAATCCAACTAAAATCTGTGAGGTGACCTGAGGCAGGCTGAGCACAGGAAATGACCTCACAATTTGATGACTCTAGAATGTTTTTTGGAAAAAAGAGTGGGACAATATTCTTAAGACAAGCATTAGTTTAGGGTGTGCATACTTATGCTAGTAGAATACTGTAAAAAATATTTTTTTTTTCTTTCTTTCCTCAAAAAGTTTCATTTGTATACTGTGCAATTTCACATTAAAGGAGGAAAAATATCTGACATGATTTAACTTGGTTTCATTTTTCACCTCAAAAACCCCTGCCATTTTAGCAGGGGCGTGTAGACTTTTTATATCCACTGTATATGGAAAGAGTGGAAATAAAAGTGAACTCTCCCAGAGACTTATCAAAATTATACATTTGAAATTGTAAGTTATGAGATATAAAGAAACAACTGTCTTTGTCCATGGCTCTGGTTAATGAATTTAAAGTCAAACACCAGTACAGAGTAAAAACATTAATAAAGACATTAAGATGGTGAATAAAAGACTGCTGCAACATAAAAACTGTTGACTCATTTGGTTGCATTCAATCATCCATCCTTATTTTTATGTTATATATATATATATATATATTTATTTATTTTTTTTTATTTATTTTTTTTTAAATGCGGTTTGGATCCAAATCTCTGTGCTTACCTTCTGCTCCATGTTGGCCAAGTTCAGCAAGGTGCTGGAGAGTGCAGGAGGGTGCTGGAGGGTGAAAAGATGCTCTTTATCTTTATGGCTCGCTCAGGGCCTATCAGTGTGAGAAAGCAAACGTATTTAAACAAGCATTTAATGCAATAAGAAGACACACATGTCACAATGGAGGGACATGCAATCCATCACCACTAGAGGTCACCTGCTCTTTTGATTCATTCTTATGCATTCAGACATGTTTAGCGTTAAAATGTTTAGCTAAGGTAAGATAGATGTAGATTCATGATGGAATATATGTATATAAGCATGAATTAAGAACATTCTACTTAAGTAATAAGCCGTAAAAGGTAAAGCCCTAATATAATAGATGAAGACAGCATAGGTGTCAATGTATAAGTGATGCAAGCATTGATCTGCCATGGCCAGGGGGGACAAATGGTAATAACAGAGGCCAGGTCACCATGGAAACACAAGAGAACGACTCCAAATATTAAATTCTCTCTCTTACCTCACAGAGAGTCAGAAAAATACTAATTAGAAATTCACAAGTCCTAGTGTTCACTAGAGGGCAAGTTATTATGGGGGAAGCATCAATTAAGTTCACCAACACATTCACCCTCAAAGACAATGCTCAAAAATGATGAACCTCACATCATTATACAATCATGCAATCTAAATGACTCATTTTTAACATTTTGTGTTTACTTTAATGGGTTCTCCGTAATCTGAATGAACACTGGAAGTGGAAACATTTCACTCCTACTGTACCATGTTGTTCATCCTTGTAGGTGTAATGAGTTTTTCATTTTATTGTTGAAGAAAATAAATGGGGATCTCAGAAGGATGATGCAGGGAGAAAGAACATAAAGCCCAAGTGACTGAAGATGGACGCAACCCTGACCTATTTGATGCCCTAGTTTCACTCGCTGCCACTCCCTCTACAATCCCTACCAACCCTCTCCAGCCTCAGGCTGGTCAGTCGTATCCGCAATCTACTTGGTGGTGCGTGTAGTTTAATTTTTTCATTTATCTAATTATTTATATTTTGGTTTGCGGTTTCTTTTGTGCATACATACAGCGACAAGGAGACACCATAGAGAACTTGGTATAGACCATGTGCTCCTGATTGCTGTATATGTGCATGCACAGAAATACAGGCTTAACACAATGCACTATTCCAGGGCCTGAAATACTTGAAATATTTGTGGTTAGTTTTCCAAGTATTGGATGGAGTCTCACACACAAAACACTGACTTTGACAAAACTGACTCACACTTACACATCATGCACTCAACCTCAGGTTTTAAGGGTCATGTGTGTATTTGTTTACTCTTTTTTTACTTTTTCTTTTATGTGGCAGTATGGTGCAGCGGTTAGCACAGTCACCTCACAGCAAAAAGGGTTCTGCGTTTGAACCTGGTGGTTGACTGGGGTCTTTGTGTGGGTTTCCTCCAGCGGGCTCAGATTTCCTACCACAGTCCAAAGACATGCAGATTAGGTCAACTGCCTACTCAAATTTCCTCTAGGTGAGAATGTAAGCGTGAACGGTTGTGCGCCTCTGTGTAAGCCCTGCTGTAGATTGGCAACCTGCCCAAGGCAAACCCTGCCTCTGACCAGACGCCAGCTGGGGTTGGCTCCAGCTTCTCCATGACCCACAATGGAAAAGCAGTATAGTATTCAGAGTCCAGATTATTCACTTATTCACACACACACACACGTATATACACCTAGTGTCACTCAAAAAAGACATGCCATGATCAATCCACAGGAAAATAGGAGGTTCCACACGTATGCATATAAAATCTGACAATTCTGTGGTTTTAGGATATAGAGCCATAAAGGCACTTTAACCCTCAGTAAGATACATTTTATTATGTTTTCAAATAAAATTTTAATGCAAAATCCCTTAGAATATCCTAAAAGTGATGCATGTACATAATATATTTAAATCATTAAGTAACTGTAAATCCTTATAATTCCAGGTGTCTCTAAGAGGATATATATATATATATATATATATATATTATATATATATATATATATAGTACCCATGCCTAAAGTCTATTCATCAGTCTGGAAAAATCACAAAATTAAAATCACAGCCCCACAGGCTCCAATATGACTGATTATTTTTCATCCTACCCATGCCTTTTCATCCACAAACAGCAGGTACCTTGGAAAACGTCTCTTACATATGATAGAAATTCTATTGTGATGTGCTACCTGCCTGATGAGGATGAATGAACCCAGTGCGACTCTGCAATCTGAAGGACATCAACAGCACTCGAACACACCGAGTCATAGCAAAGCGTGAATCGTCTCCTGTATTCCCGTGTCTCGCTCTCCACCCACACACTCATACACACACTCATCCACGTTCTGCCTGTCTGTTTGCCCTTCATTGGTCTTGAAACCAGTGATGCATAAAAATACTCAGAACCCCACATATGATTGACTCTCTCTCTCTCTCATCTGCATGCACAATAATGAGGCAGAGTTACAATTACACACTGGAAAATTACACTCTGTACTTTCAAAGCATTCAAGCATTCTGCGTTGTGCAAATGCACCCAGTAAATGATTTGAAAAATTATGGAATATAACAGAGGAAAAAGGATGGTTCTTACCGGCTCCTTCCCCACCTTTGACAGAGAGGCTGTGCTGCCAGATGATGATAATTCTATGTCTCTAGTGATACGCCTTTCCTCTCTCCATCCCCCCCTTCCTCTGCGTCTCTCACACACACACACACACCACACCATGCTCTCCGTCCATTCATAATTTCACAGACATGCATGACAAGTGCACACACCCACCAGTCGAGACACAGTGACGTTGATGGTGGTTGTCAGTGTGGATGCGTGTAATTGGGTTGGAAAAAATGTCTTTGCCCCCCCTTCCCCCAACAATATTAAAAGATAGATCTTTATAACTCCAAAGAGTTTTAAGTGTGTTTATGCTGACAGTTTAATAGGAACACACGTACAACTGCACACACTTCAAGAGGTTCAGTTAATGTTCACATCAAACAAAGAGGTGCAGGCTTACCAAAACTGGATGATTTAAGATGCATTGAAATGTCCAGTTCAGGGGAGGCTGTGCTCATTGCAGCCTCAGATTCCTGACAAGAGTGGAACCCGATGTGGTGTTCTGCTGTTGTAGATTTAATGCCGTGATGCTTTTCTGCTCACCACGGTCGGAAAGAGTCGATTCGGGTTACTGTAGTCAGCTCAAACCAGTCTGGCCATTTCTCACTTCTCTCATTAACAAGCCTGCAGAACTGCTGCTCACTGGATTTTTGTTCATGTTTTTCACACTATTTTCTCTGTTGTGTGTGAAAATCCCACTATATCAGCAGTTTCCGAAAAACCAATAACCATGCCAACGCCAAAGTCACTGATGACCTTGCTCCCCCATTCTGATTAAGCTCTTGACCTGTATCACTTTACACATTGCACATAAATGAATAATTGCATTAATAAACAGAGGTACTGGTGTTTTTATTAATGTGACCAGCAGCATCTATGTATCTGTATATACAAAACTATAATTCACATTTAAGTCGGAGTTATGAAACACACCAAGTTCCCATTACTGCCTTTTGTTCCTAGAGAACTCATGCAGAAAACCAGTTATAAAAGCAGTGATATTAAATCAGAGCCAATGAGATCAGAGAAGTGACCTGTTCCTCACTGCTGCTGAAATGGGAAGCGGCCATGATGTCACGAGTCCGTGCAAGAATTCATGCAGTATTCATTCCGATAAACAGCGAGATAGCAGCAGAGATGAAAAGTACTTAGTAAGGTTGTACTATATCAAAGCATAATAAAAATTTATTAAGTTCTCCTGCACAATTACATTTCCACCCTTTGTCTTTTCAGACCTCTAAAGTTCCAAGTACAAATCTCAACATGTATTCTTTCCTCCTGTTGACTAATTACAAATTCATTTGCTTTATTTATTCATTCTATTTTCAGCACTGCTGAAGTCATGATTCTGACTGAGCAGATAGAACAGCAGCTCTGATAGGATTTTTAGCTGCAAGTCAAATCATTGAAGGCATTCAATGAGTCATACAAGCATGGAGGAGTCCTTAGATCACATATTCCAACCAAAAAAAAAAAAAAAAAAAAAAAAAAAAAAAAAAAAAAAAAAAAAAAAAAAAAAAAAAAAAAAAAAAAAAAAAAAAATTGTTCATACGGTGACGTTTTCTGTTTTGGAACATTTATGTAGCATTAATGGAAGGAGTCTCCATTGTCAGCACTTGATAGTCAGAGATAAAGCTGTAATTAAGTTTTATAAGGGTTTTGCAGTTTCTTAGCAAAGACGAGCTGCATTTATTTTATTAACTTCAAGCATGGGGGTGGAGTTGGGGGTGGGTGGGTGAGAGAATGATATAGTTTGTAGCTGTTATTCACCATACGTCATGACGGAAATTCGTCACGTGACTGTCACTTTCAAGAGTTTGTTTCTTCCCCTTTTGTGTTGGAACCCCAGCGGTGTCAGCTGATCCATTGATTCAAATTAAGACCACAGGGATAAACACGTACAAGGAGTGTAATATGCTCAGTTACAGGGTGTCTCAATAATCGGAAGTGGAGCTCGTCACTTGAACAGCATTGTTACAAGCGCAACGTAAAACATTCTGGGTGTCGTGTTGTAGCATACAACTAGCATCCAAAGACGACAACCTGTGTCTATGGTTAAATGTGCTAAATTTAAAACATTCAGCCAAACCAATACCAAAACCTCCTTATACAGAGAAATGGCTTGGGTATGAGGCACTGGTGAAGCAGACATGTGGGGTGATCGTGAGTCTGTTGAGTAAGACACACTACAGTAACACTAAATACATTAACTTAAGAGCTAGCTAGTAAATAAAGTCAGAAGTAGGCTGCTGAGGTGAACACTCTTCATAACGTAGCCATATCATCCCCTCCCCACCCCCCCCCCCACCCCAGTTAGTGACTGTAGGTTGTAAATGAGACATGGAGATCATTCTCATCTTCCAGTATTGGACTGTATTAGATCTGAAGACAACAGCTCAGAGGACAAAAGACATAATCACAAATCTTTACCAAAAAGTTGAGCACAAAATTCATTCAAGTGAAAAATTCATAAGTGAATAAAGATTTCATATAAAGCATGTGCAAGTGCATGGAATGATACTAAATAAATATAGTACAAGCATGCTTGATCATAATGCTAAAAACACAAAAAGGACAAAATAAATACACAATATAGGAATCACACAAGTCTCTGCACCTGGTTCTCGATGCCTTTTCGAAATGAACACAGCATCACTGTTTATAGTCCTTACCAAATGATGTGTGGGAATACTCTAAATACGAAGCTTGGGCCACACATACGCACACAAATAGACACACGCATACACACGCACACTCAATGTGACGTCCCCTTGGCAGAGCCTGCACAGTTACTTTGTTCTGTTTTCTTCTTCTCTCTATTAGAGTCTTTATGATTTCCATTAACACAGGGCTTCTGCTCCTCTGCTGCTTTCTCAGCAGGTTGCGTGCGCTTGCTTGGGCAGTTGTCCTGTACCTTCTCAGGGTTCTGTTCTCCACGTTTTCCCTCATTCTGCTGTGCAGGAACCTGTAAGAACGAGGGAAGCTCCAATTGTTCTTTGGTCAATAAGCCACGCTGGTCATCAGCTCGGCTGCACTGCACGCGGGTCAGCATCTCCACCAGACCTGAGTCACAGAGTGACAGACATTTAGCGACAGGTTGCAGGCAAGTATGATTTGGGATAACTCAATATTCATGAATTAGTTAAAAATGTCGACAGATTTCTAATCCACCCATCACTAGGTGACTCATTCCTCATTCTCCAAGCTAGTTTGAAGCAGATGAAGCTCGGAGCATAGGCGATATTAAGTATTTGACAGAATGCTACATTCTCAACATATGACAATGGCTCATAATCTAGCGCAATACATTCAATCACTTTGGTTGTGATTTCTTAGCATTCAGCATTCATGGTCAAGTGTATGGTAACTTCATGGTTTGGTGCCTCTTTGTTGGTGTGGTACTCTCCATCTAGGCCAATTCTGCTTGCTCTTGAAACTTACTATACTCTGAAATGTAATGTAATCTCAAGTGATTGATTTAAGGCTACATGGGAAGCCTGGCCTCAAATATCTCCCTGCAAGATCACACTGTTCATTCATATCGTGCAAACTGTTTTCGGTGGACAGCAAAACCAGAGTGTTCTTCCATAAAAAGGTACATTCAAATATGTAGTGTTGTAAATGGAGCAAAGATTAACACTCAATGGACACCAGGATTTTGGGCTTCACTAGGCGTCAACAAGTGTTTCAAGGGTGGGTTTTCATAGCAAATGCCAATCAGTGAAACAGTAAACAACATGACAGACATCTTGCATTTAAACACATCAGCACCGGTCAGTGAACCGCACAGAGTGTCAGAGTTACAGTACTGGTCAGCCGGTAGTCTAATCCGTAATAGTGTTTATATTGTACAACGTTTTGTTTGATTATTTGAATTTGTTTCAGTAGCTTTTCAGTGAGACATGGCAGTCAATGTTGATGCAATTGACCTAAATTTCAAAAGGTTTTTCATGGTCTTTCTTAAGAGGCGAGACTGGGAATGAAACACTAGGGCAGACCCAAGACTGATTTTGAATTCAGAGCGAAATCAGCTCCTTGCATCTGTTAATTGACTGACTGGTAGCGCTGTAACCAAGCATGCTGCATGTACTGCTGGCCTTGTCTGGGGACAGACAGCTGTGCGTCCGACATGTTAAAAACCACCAGCTGCCACTGGGTTAGCGGTATTAACATTATTTGCTTTGCTTCCCCTAAAGTGTGCGAACTTGGTCTGGGGCAATGAAAAGCTGCCAGACTAATGACGTGCTTCACTTGCACACTTTTTTCCCCCCTTTCTTCCCCTCCCTCAGAACATGTAGCAAGATCGGACAAAAATTGTTTTGTTGAGCTACCTGTATTGCCTTAGATAAAGGAAATATCTGTTGACTTCCGAGCACATATTATGCCAAAATCTTGCTGATCTCTAATATATCGCATCAATCCTCCGTAAGCATAACGTAACAAAAGTAGGAGTACCTATTAAACTACCAACTAATTGTAGGTAATTATACATGACAGAGTTAAGCATGGAAAATTACTACTAACATACAAGAATGTCCTCCAAATGGGGGAAATAAAATAAACCAAGGATAAAACTATGACCCACACACCACACACACACACACACACAGCATTGTATGCTTCCAGCAACTCATCTCAATGCTAATTACAATGTACCCAAACACCAATAGTCTCACAGTATACACAATTTAAAGTCTATGGCAGTATATGTACGCTAGCAGCACAAGTTATATTATCGTGCCATAAGCAAATGTTGTTGGTTCTTACCATCCATCTCATTTTTGGGTTTGGAGCTCGTTCGTCCTCGCTCTACTGCTGGACTTCCCTTCATGTCACCTCCACCTGAATCAACAGCCGAACAAAATTAAAAAAATAAATAAATAAAATTTATAAAAAAAATAAAAAAAAAAAATAAAAAAAACACTTGACGCCCCAGAGTAATTTTTCATACAATATGTATACAGAATTTCTCAGATCATATAGTATGATAAATATTTGATACATCAATAAGCAATAAAGAAAACAATTTTGCTTCAAGTGGTGGTATTCTAGGAAACTTTACAGCAGTTTTGAAGTGACTTTCCAGGAGGGAAGGTTTGTAGCTTACTCAAAAAGTATGACCAACAAGCCTTTGCTTGCAGTGCAGTTGTTGGGGAAGAAGGGAGCTCGTCACTGGATTTGGAGTGGAGAAGCTGCAGAGTAATTTGATATCAAAGCAATGGAGTGTGAGTGCAAGTATGCTACGGGCACCTGATGGCCACAGTATCTTCTAATACACGCTTGGAAAGGGAGGGATAAAGGAGTAAGGCATTTAGATAGTTTTAATCAACTGAATCCTACATAGTGGCCCTTGAAAGATCACCACAAGTAACAAAATGAGTCTGGTTTGCATGATTAACAGGAATGGTCTCCTTTGCTCCTTAAATATACTCTTCAAGGTTTCATTTTTGCCATTAAAAGGTTCTTCTGTTGTAGGGTTCTACACAGAACCATTAAGGGTTCCTCAGGGAAATAAAATGATCAATCTTTTAGAATGCTAGATGGAACATTTTTGTCCCAACCCCATGTTCGATCTAGCAAGCGACAAACCGCACTTTCAACAGTCTTCAAGGCAAACTTAAACGGAGTAGAATCCAGGTTTTTCATCAGGATACTAGAGGAAACTAGCTGAAGTACGGTTCCTGTGCTAGCACTCAGCACTTGGCCTGTAAGGACCAAGAGAGAACAAGGCTAATGGGATGTGAAGTGGGTTTCAGTGAACAAGGGGCCTGTGAGCCAAAACATTAACACATTTAAACAAAAACACGTGGACAGCTGACAGCGTGTCAAGATATTCAAATAGGACAAAATGTCACTTTTTTGTCTTTGATTGCGGACTTACTTTTGACCCTGTCCAGACAGAGGGTCTTGTTGGCCAGATGCAACACACTGGAGTCCATGTCTAAGAGTTCTTTTGATCCACTCTGACAAAGACAGAACACGGTTATTAAGAAACCCAGGAAATTACTATATGCAATCCAGAACTTCTAACAGCCACAGCAAGTGTAACGCTGTAAGCAGGTAAGCGTTTGATAAGGCAGAATTTAGAAAAATTTCACAACACACACCACAGTGATGACAGCATCCTGCGGCCGGAGCTGGTGTTTCTGCAGGACAGACGAGACGGCGTCTCCGAGAGTCTTACTGGATTTGGCCATGATGCCGATCGTCTTCCCTGTGAACACTATCTCCAACCTACCCATGCACACACACAAAGGAATAGCACAACACAAGCTAGCATGGGAAAATATCTTGAATATAGTCAAACCAGTCTCGTTTCTCATTATACCACAGCGTTTTGGAATTCTTGAATCTGATTGGTCAAAAGGTGTGGATTCATTTTCTGTAGCAGCAGCTTCGCGAAGGTTATATTAAATGGGCTCATTCTAATACATTAGCATTTCTATAACTTACAATAATATATAACGAATGCAATAACATTAACTAGCTTGCTCAAATGTTCTGCAGCATTAAATAGAACTACAAACAGAAAAAGAAAAAAAAAAAAATCTATCCAACTTCTTTCTTTAACTAATTAAAAATAATGTCAAATCGCTGTTGTACAAGAGGAATAAAAACACCTTGAAACATGCTGTTACAAGGGAAATCAGCTCTGGGGTTGAACATTTTAAATGCGACACCGTCTTATTCTATTGGTAGACTTTTTGCTTCTTTCAGGCATTTAATTTTCCATTTACTTTAATTAAATTTAATTAAAAGTAACCTAATTTTATCAAATTTAAATTTGACTATTTGTAATTTATCTTGGGTCTCTCAGAGAAAATATGAGCGTTCATTTCAGTTTCAATAAACCATGTGTGACAGATGGACTCACGTAAATGTTATCCTGAGTTCCAGGGAGAGCTGCTGATCCTGCAGGACAGAACTGTCCTGGTCCAAGGAGAGAGGCTGTTGCTTCTGACCTGCATTCTACACAACACAACACAACGGGAGATTATTCAGATGCTGCACAGGCGGAGATTTTATCAGCCATCAGTCTACACCAATAATACCAAGCTACGGTAACAATCACTTCTGAGGTCACTGGTTTAGCAGACTTGGTGTCCTTTACTTGATAAAAAGCACTGATCTCAACAGCAATACCATGTAAGAACATTTATACTGAATTGACACCAGACTTGTTAGGTATTAAAAACAGGGCAGTGCATGTGCGACCTTATCCTTGCCCTGGAGGTAGATCACAATGTCTTTCACGGGGAAGCCTCTTTTCTCACACAGGCCGCTCAGCATGTCGCGCAGCGTCATACCGGCTCGAGCTGGTGCCAGGCTAGCCGTGCCATCAGGCATAAACACACAGCAGTACTTATCCGCTCGGACAGACGAGTTCAGCTCTGAACCGACAGGACTCGAGCAGCCATCCTGAGAGAGAGGCCATAAAAAAGTGCAAATAAATAAATAAATAAATAAAATAGAGAGACAGAATGATGAAAGGAAGAATGAATAACAATGTGATTGCGGCACACTGAAAATCGAATCTCATTACAAGATTATTAGAAAAAATATAAGCTTGTTTCTAGACATATTTACTAATTTCAAGATTAAAATCTAGAAATGTCTGCTTAAATCAAGTAAGATTATCTGCAGGCTTGGGGAGTAATGGAATACATGGAGCGGCGTTACGTAATTAGGATACAAAAAAGGTACATACCATCACCTTGAGTTAGTCTGAGTGTTTATTCAGTACCATTCATTTATAAAGCTTTTACTGAATGAGTATCAACATTCATTTGGTCAACATGAGCACCTGATAATATTCTCATGCTGTCAGAGATTATCTGATAAATGTCACTAATGTTGTTATTAGTGAACTGCTATTTAATTAAGCCTCGTTAAGAAAAAGTTCTCTAGCTGATTAAAATGCTGCAAATAAATATTTTAAATAAATATCCTTTGTATATATTTAAAAAAAAATAATAAAAAATAAAAAAACAATTGAATAATCAAGGAAAGATTCAATTAAAAAAATAATCAAAGAATAATAAAAAAATAAATAAAAAATAATCAGTAGTTGCATGCCTAAATAAGAACACTATACTACCATGCACATGTACACACAACACCTCACGAGTCTCACATCACCACTCTGGTCTCAAGTGAAATCAGAGCTAATCTTACAGTCACCAATTCATTATCATGGCCTCTGGTGAAAAAAATGTGTTCACTAGGTGGAAAATGTCACCATTGTTTTGTCTTTAAATTAGAAAAGAGGATCATCACAGTACAGTGCAAGTTCTTGCCTATCATCCACATATTTGGTACTGAGTTAATCCAAAAGTAACAGAAAGTAATCAGTTACATTACTTTAACTTTGTGGTAATTAAATTAAGTTACTGACTACATTTTAATCAAGTAGTTAGTAACTGTATCGGAATACATTTTTAAAGTAACCCTCCCAACCCTGATTATCTGCCACAACAGCATAGGACTATTCTTTTTAAAAACCTATTCAAGATATATTTAGGTATCAGTTTCTGCAGCGCACCGATTTTAAATACACTAAATTTCAAATATTTTAGAAATTACATCATCCATAAAGTGTCTTAACCAAGAGGTCTTTAACTTTAGTCTCAATAGTAAACAAACAAAATAAAAAAGAACTCAAAATACTATATTATATATTGACACTCTTGTAATATTGGATATTTATCGAATTTGTAATATTTCTCATATGTAAGGTTATGCCCATTTCTAAACATCAACACTACTAAGGGGTTTTTGTTTTGTTTTTTTTTCAGACAGAAGATAAATCTTTGACCAAAAGAATTACATTAATTTCAATCCTATAATTTATGTAATAATAGTCTAAAAATAAATAAAGATAAATTTGCCATTATTCATCATTATTATTCACTGGCTTGTAAATGGTTACAATGTTGTTCAGTCGACAATTAAAATGCATGTAGTGCAATTAATCCAACATTAGCTTCTGGCATTATATTAGCATCACAGCTCCAGTGCCATGTAAACACTGCACACAAAAACTTCTTGGTCAAAAAGCCACAAGATTTGCAGATTTTCTGGCCAAAATATTCTTTGAAAACAGAACAGTTAACTGTTCAAATCTTGACCCGCCATTTAGGATTTGTAGGGTGTTATACTTGCGCACACACATCTGATGTGTTAGCTAGTGACCCCAACTCCACACTGCTGCTGGATTTCACCGAGATCTGAGACTCCTGCCTCGACACAGAGACCTGCCAGTACGACACGTCTGCGCCCACACACACACACACACACACACACACACACACACACACACATTTAGTACAATAGTCTTATGCAGCGTCCATAGCATGCAAGAACATTTGGGGAGTTGCACACAAAATCAGTTTTGCATTACCTCCCCATGATCCTCTCTTCTCAAGCTTCTTCCTTTTGTTGGCTTTGCTGTCTGACGATGGTGTCTTCACATTCATGCTCTGCTCGCACACAAACACAGAAGCACATCAGGCCTGCGATACAGTGCATACAGTAGAGTACAAAAGTTTGTATCCTCCCGTTATTAACTCTTATTTTAGAGCATCAAGATTTGTTGCACAACAGTTACAATTTGTACCAAACGTAGTCACTTCATTGGGGACTGGAAAC
Source organism: Notoglanidium maculatum (assembly GCA_030068355.1). Taxonomy (NCBI): domain Eukaryota; kingdom Metazoa; phylum Chordata; class Actinopteri; order Siluriformes; family Auchenoglanididae; genus Notoglanidium; species Notoglanidium maculatum. The sequence continues at coordinate 4,412,411 of JAQQZX010000012.1, read as the reverse complement.
AAGTCTTCAACGTAGATGCATCTTTCATATTCTGAGATTATTATTTTTTTAAATAAACACTACAATGTTATAAAGACTAAAAGGCATTTTTCTAACTAGCAACCAATCAATGTTGTTAAGGATAGCGTTCACACTAGCAACGTGATGTGGCTCCAGATTTAGCTCTTGCGGGTGTATAGCAACCGCTACTGCTTTCCGTTGTGGGTGTGGCCCTTCAGACAGTTAGTTTGGATATTTGTATATTTTCTATTTCGAGATCATACTGTAGTTTATACTGGTCATTTGCCTAAAACACCTCACACTAATCTACACGGTCTCTGTATGGCATTATTTAAAACACGTCCATGATCACGTCTTCGTTTGTTCACTGTGATTTAGCTTCTCTTTTTCTACTGCAGTACCTGTAATAACATACAAACTACAAATTTCAATTTACAAGGAAGTACAAAGTATATGGCACAAAACTCTTGAATCTTGACTACAAGATGGTAACTTTCTACCATGTTTTAAGTACTTTAATATTATAGTATTTAATATTAAACATTATAATGATATATCCGAAACCGAGGTTATACTTATTATTTTATAAAAAAAACTTTTTTTTAACAAATGTAGGTGGAAACCAGCTAAGTGTATGTGCATACATCTGATGAGCCTCACATGCAAGAAAAAAAGAAAAAATATTCAATGTGCAAATCCACAGGTACCTTTGATGGTCAGTACAGATTTCGCTTTTTCTTATTTATTTACGCCAAAACAGCTACATGATATATACATAAGAGCTTGGTAAGCCAGGTTAATTGCTCAACATCTCTGACAATCACCTGATAAACTGCGTCATTAGTGGCTGGAACTGTGGCTCAGTCTCACACGTTCATTTAAATTAAAATGCACCTGTCGCTTTGCTGCTAGCTTGTGGGAATGAAGGGTATAACTGAATGAATGAATTGAATTCAGTGTTACCTTCCTGTCGCTGGTTGGAGTGACACTCTTATTTTGAGGCTCGACGTCAGGCAGCGGTCGTCCCTCCACGCTGGCCAGCATACAGTTCTGATAGAGCGGAGAGCGCACGAACCGAGCGTAACTATCAAACTTCATCAGCTTATAGATCTGCCCAGGAAAATGATGAAGAAAAAAAAACAACAAACAAACGCCACACAGACAGACAGGCATCCAGGGAGTTCATGATTACACAGACTTTTATAGAAAACGGTCACATGTAAGTGGGTGTGTCGCGTACCTGCTGCTGGGCTTTGCTAAACATTTCTGGGGTTGGTTTCTCCAGGTCGCTCTCGTTAGTGCGCGCCGTGTCATCTATGTTCACGGCGTTGAAGGAATTCTCCGACAGGTATAGATCATAGATGGAGTGGGCTTGCTTCTTCAGCTGAAAGGGGAGAGAAAGAGACAGAATAAACAGATGTTCGCATCAGCATTATATTAGTGTGAGAGGATTTAACACCAGACTGGCCCATACCATATTATAATACCTAAAGACATTTTAATGATACATAAGAATAAATCAGTATTATTAAAGCAAAACATTATAGAGGGGAAAAATATGAAGATCCAGTCAGCTACAGTGAGTAATAAGCTAGGTTTGTAAGTGCCTGTAGCGATGTTTATATTAAACACCCATCACTGATTACATGTGATCGCCACATGGTCACATGACCGCTACACATCATTTTCTTGATACTCATACATCATATAGCAGCTTGGCTAAGTCAATCACCACCACACCCCAACTTTATGCACAAAAGACGACGAGGTACACAGTGACTAGCAGAAAGCAAGCAAGCGAGTATATGCGAGCGTTTTTTCTTGCCGAGACGGGGCATTTATTTCTTCTCCAATTTAATAGAAAGTTAACATAAATGATCAATTGATTTATTTTCTTTGAGGATTTTGTATTCATACTCGGTTGCAAAGCTGCTTTAGCTAAAGAGGTGATGCTAGTCAGTGACTGGATAACTGGTGTTCTTTTGGCCTTCAAGCTTATAGTTATACCACCACTGCTGTGTATTTTCTGTCCACTGAAATGTGTCTCACGATGGTTTTTTTTAGACACCATTTTATCTAACCAGCCATAGACAGCAATGATGCTGTTGGGATTACGCAGGATGAGCATAGACACACTGGCAGATCAGCGATTCAGTTCCCATTATCAGGTTGACTCAGAAGTTCCTCAGTTACAATTTTTATTTATTAGTAATGATTATATTTAGTTCATCACTGGTGCATTTCTGTAGTCCATTTCCTAGGTATAGAAAAGTTCGAGGTCTGAACACACTTGTGAAATATCAGGTTTCCATATTGTGCTTGACAAAGTAGTAAGCAAAGCTGATTTAAATCTGTTTAGGTGAAATCTTTAGTTTATTAGCACTTTTTGCACAAATGCTAAAGGTTCACTGCTTCACTTACAATATTCAGACAGGTCAAAAGACTTCGTTTATCTGAATGCATTAGAATAATACTGACACATTCTCAGCTCTTCCTCTGTGTAGGTGTGTGTGCGTGCATGTTCGTACACACAGCTGGAGGTGTGGTTACCATTTGAGGTAAACCTTTGTTCCGGCTGGTTACTCATCACTGTATTATTGTTACTTGAATGTGCTAAGAAACTGTCATTCATAGATTAACTGATTTATGATTCATGACTCCCAACACAGGTTCTAGTGCTCAGTTATGACGTTCTGGTCTTCCTTACACTCAGAGAAATGTTAGAGGAGCTGGCAGCAGGAATAGGTTTGAATTGGATTCCATCACTTACACAAATTCACATTGAAGTAACAAAATAAATAAAAATAAAAAAAACCAATATTCCAAATGCAGGAATCCAAATGTAAATGTAGTTTAATATTTCCCAAACACACGCATTTTAAATATAGTTTGGCACTACCGTGTGCCCAGGGTAATTTTAAAGCTTTCTGCATTTAGCTAAATGTTTCTAAAAAAAAAAAAAAAAAAAAACCTCCACGCCAGCTAGTTGTGAAAATTTATAAAACAAGAAGTCACAGACCATAGAGCCACACTTTCTGCATTTTCTCCTCTGTGTTGCATGACATGCAGAAGTAAAAGAAAATGGAGGGTGTTTGTTTATTTTGCTGGCATTAGTCTCCACTTGTTCCCTTCCAGGGATTCTTCTGACTGAGCACCTCCATCTTATGGTGAAACAAGTCCATCCTGATGGTAGTGGTCTCTTACAGGATGACTTGCTAAATGGTTTGTTATTGTTGGATGGAAATGATAAAACAAATATATGATATACACACCAGACTTGGGCTCAAACATCCAACTCCAAATCAAACATACTTGGGCTCAAATGCCCACCCGACTCCAGAAAACAAACACGCTCGACTCGGACTCAAACACACCTGACTGAGAATCCAACACTACTGACTCCGAATCAAAAACTCCTCATAGAAAAACTACATTGATGGTTACGTTGAAATTGAAACAGCCTTAAAAATGAAAAAAAATATATGCATGACCTATAGATTTTTAACCTATTGCCTGTTTCATGAAAGATCAGCTACAAAATACTTGCTGCTATGCTCAATGTGATTAGAAATTTAAAAAAAAAAAAAAAAAAAAAAGGCACCACTAAAAAATAAGTACAGATGGACCATGAAAAACACAATGCAAGAATTTAGGTCAGTAACAAGCGACTCGTACTTGTGTCGAAACATTCCTACCTCATCCAGATTAGTAGGTGGAATCTTCTGGAACTTCTCACAGGCCTGCCAGAAGAGGATGTTCTCAGCACTCACCTCCGATTTGAGAAAAGCCTGAGGATGCATGTGTCAGAAATGAATTTCAAACCATTTTCATTTACAGTATATAATCAGAGATACAGCTGCTCTAATGTGAAGTTAAAATATTTGCCAGCATGAACAGAAGTGTGTGCATTTTTATTTTGTTTGTTTCCAATTCTAAGCCCTTTGAAAGTACTTAGCCAACAGCATGCTAACACTCGGGTTCTAGTTTTAATAATGTAATTGTGCACTTTTTAAAATGGCTTTGTAGGTAGAGTTCCTTGCAGAATTTCCTTATAAGCTTAAAGGAAAGTGTGAACTTTGCTGCACCCACAACCTGTCTTTTTTTTTCCGGCCAGTTCAAGTTAAACAGGAAGTTGGTCATAATTTTGCAAAGTGAGAGTGCAGGTGTTATAATGCCTATTAATAAGGCACCCTACATTTACTGATGTGCTTCATGTCCCCTGCTAATTTTAGTTACCGCCATCTAAAGAAATCTCTCTCACACACACACACACACCTTTTGTTTAGTCAGGAGTGTTAAGTTCCCTTGCACATTTTGAAATATTTCCTTTTTTTTTTTTTTTTTTTCACCATTTTGTTGGTGTATCAGTACAACCCCAATTCCAAAAAAGTTAGGACATTGTGCAAATTGTAAATAAAACCAGAATGCAAGGATATGAATAAAATATGGGTTTATGAGATTTGAACATGGAAAACATATCAAATGGTTAAACTGAGAAAATGTATAATTTTAAAGTAAAACAAGGTCATTCTGATGATCATAGCAGCAACACATCTCAAATAAGTTAGAACCAGGCCATGGTCACCACTGTGTGGCATCCCCTCTTCTTTTAACAACAGTCTGTAAACATCTGGGGACGGAGATGATCAGTTGCTGGTGCTTTGGGAGAGGAATGTCCCATTCTTGTCTGATAAAGGATTCTAGTTGCTCAACCGTCCTAAGTCTTGCGTCATAGATTTCGTTTTATGATGCACCAAATGTTCTCAATGGGTGAAAGATCTGGACTTCTGGCAGGCCAGTTCAGAAACCGGACCCTTCTTCTACGAAGCCATGATGTTGTAATTGATGTAGTGTGTGGTTTGGCATTGTCATGTTGGAAAATGAAAGGTCTTCCCTGAAAGAGATGTCGTCTGGATGGGCGCATATGTTGCTCTAAAACCTGGATGTACCTTTCAGTATTGATGGTGCCTTTCCAGATATGCAAGCTACCCATGCCATATGTACTAACGCACCCCCATACCATCAGAGTTGCTGGCTTTTGAACTGAGCGCTGAGAACACACTGGGTAGTCCTCCTCATTGGATGACATGGCATCCCTGGTTTCTTAAAATATAGATTTGTCTGACCACAGAACAGGTTTCCACTTAGCCACAGTCCATTTTAAATGAGCTTTGGCCCAGAGAAGACGTCTGCGCTTCTGGATCAAGTTCAACTATGGCTTCTTCTTTGAATGATAGAGTTTTAACTGGCATCTGCAGATGGCACGGCGAATTGTTTTCACTGGCAAGGTTTTCTGGCGATATTCCTGAGCCCATTTATTGATGTCCATTACAGAATCATGCCGCCTAAGGGCCTAAAGATCACAGGCATCCAGTATGGCTTTTTGGCCTTGTCCCTTACGCACAGGGATTTCTCCAAATTCGCTGAATATTTTCAATATATTATGTACTGGAGATGATATATTCAATCTCTTTGCAATTTTACACTGAGGAAAGTTTTTTCTGAAATTGCTCCACCAATTGTCGACACAGTATTGGGGGATTGGTGATCCTCTGCCCCGCTACTTCCGAGAGACACAGAAACTCCAAGATGCTCTTTTTATACCCGATCATGTTACTGACCTGTTGCCAACTGACTTAATTGCAAATTGTTCCTCCAGCTGTTGCTTTCTTGTACCACAAACATTTCCAGCCTCTCATTGCCCGTCGCAACATTTTTGAGACCTGTTGCTGTCACGACATTTAAAATGAGACTTTTTTTATGATGTAGCAAAATGTCTATTTCCTATGTTCTGTTGTGAATAAAATATGGGTTTATGAGATTTCCATATATTCAGAAAACTGAAAAGCAGATTAATGGTATCGAGTGTTACACACCCAGATTATTGGAGTACAATACACAATCAATTTATCATCATGTAAACAGACACTGACTCCCACCTGTAATGACAATTAGAATCATTCATTCTAATCAAGAATTAGAATTTTCAGAGAGCTGTTTCACAAGGAACACATGAGCTGGCTAAAATAAAGCAATAACCACGATCTTGCTCCAAGTCATGCAAATGTGCTGACCCATGGCACAAAAAGGACCCTGGAAAGCAGATCACTCTGAAAAATAAAAAGCCTACACTGCACAACACTAGTTTACCTTACAAAAAGGAAATATAAACTCTCCCTATTCAGAGAGGTTTGGATGGAACAGTATTCATTTCTTGCAAAAGTGACCTGTTCAGATGTTCAGTGAAGCAGAGCAGTGATCCTCCATCTGTGTAAAAACCTCACCACACATTACACACGACACTGAATCTCATGACCTGTAGAAGTGAGACTAGATGATTCAAATGCTAGTGTGTCATCCCTCCCCCCCAACATATTGACAGATGAGTAATTCAATTAGCCATCCATCAATCTGGAATACAAGTATGTTGAAAACTACTGGAAATGTTGGGTGGTGCTTAAGGAATAGCTGGGTGGTGTATATGGTGTAATTGGGTGGTGTATCAGATATAGGGATGAAGATCTGACAAAATGTGTTACTCTAAAAGCCAAGGTTTAATGACGACGCACCAAGATAAACTAGCCTATAGGCTTTACTGCACTACATGCACTTACACATTAAAAAAAATCTTAATCTTCACATTTATGGACTTTGTATTTATGGACTATTGAGGACAAGTGTACTTGTTAGGTAAAAGTGTTACTGTAAGTAATAAGCCTAGATTTGTGTTACGTTTATTAACTACAAAACAAATGTGTTTGTGCCGATTTAGAGTGATGCAGATCTGCCTTCACCAGTTAGATCCATTTATTCCAGCTTCCCAATAAAATAAAAATAAAACTGAAGTCTTTGCTTTGTCACATACCTACAGTACATCTATTTTTTTGTTATTCTATTGTTTTGATTTATCAGGGTGTTTGTTTTATTTTTCATTTTCACATAGGAAGTATTATGTAGATAAAGTATAAAAGTAGATCAGAGTGTTAATCAAGCAACCATTTGAGGGGAGAGAGTGGGGGGGTTGGAGGTATGAGCTCTTACAGTAAAGTAGCGCACTCCGACTGGGTCCTCCATCAGGCGCTCGAAGCACACAGCCCAGCTGACAACCCTGCTTGCCGGACCATCTGCTCCACCAGGAACATCTCCTCCAGTAGAGCCGCTGTTCAGACTCAGGCTGCTGCCTGTGCCCGACAACCTCGACACGTTCAACCCTTCACAGAGATTACAAGAAAACATGTATAACGCAACCGGATTCATTACTATACAAAAGAATAGAACTACAGTCAGGCTTACAGATCCATTAGGCATAGTTTTTGCTCTTACTTTTAAGAATAAAGGAAATCGCTGTGGAACATGAAACAATTGTTAAACATTTCGAGAAAAATTTAATATTATATATAAAGTGCCTGAACAAACAACTCCTGGGTTGTGTTTACATCTCTCCTGTCAGTCATGTTATAGACACGCCTCAATGTTTATTGCTTTAAAAAGCTAACAAATCAGAACTCCGTGGTGTTCAACATTGCCAAATACTATAGTTAG
>JAQQZX010000012.1:4371646-4385844 GCA_030068355.1 Notoglanidium maculatum | reverse complement strand
TAATGTTTATCAGTACATTACAGAAAATAATGAACTTTATCACAATATGCTAATTTATTGAGAAGGACCTGTAGAGTTCTAGTTATGGACCTCAGTGCAAATGTGTGGTGTTGATGTTATAGCTTACATCACCATCATGTGCATTTTTGTACTTGGTTCAAAGCAATTTGGTGTGAGAGAGTTTGCACTCCATGTAAATCATGTCCTTGCCAAGAAAGCCACAAATGAGTAAAGTACTATCTAGTCTCTTAAAGGATATTAGGTTTGTACGTCTGAGGAAACCCTTGATGGTGTAGAACCCCACAACATAAGCTTTTCATTACAGAAAAGATCCCAGATAGAACCCATTTAGAGAGCTATAACCCTTAACTACCCAAAAACCAGTGAACAACCCTTATGTCTAAGAGAGTAGAAGCCCACAGCTGGAGAAAACCTTCCATCGAGCTCCTTAAAGGATTGTCTGGTTTGTTCCTCTGAGCAAACCCATTAAGATACAATGTAGAATCCTAAAACAGAGGGTTTCCCTTTCAGAAATGTTCCCATATAGAATGTCCTTAGCAACCAAATAATCCTTTGAGGTACCCTTATCTTTAGGAGTTTAGAAGCCCACAACTGGAGATAAAAAGTTTCAAAACAGTTCACTAAACAGTTTTTAGGTTTCCCTCTGTAATGAAAGAATTAAAGCTACTATGATGAAGTCTATAATAAAACGTTTCCTACGAATAACCCTTATTTTTAGAAACCCACAGCTGGAGAAAAAGGCTCCGAATAGTTCCTTAAAATGTTCTTGAGTTTTCTTTTGTGATCAAACCATTCAAGAGTCTATGTAGAACCTGACACCAGAAGGTTTTCTCTTTGAGAAAAAGTCCCAAATAAAACCCCAATGACTGATACAGTCCTTAATCATCCAAAGACTCTTTAAAGTACCCTTAATTCCAAGCATGTAGGAGCTCACACCTGGAGAAAAGATGTTTTGTCCCACCAAATAAATCAGTAAAAGGTTATATAAGGAACCCTATAAAAGAGGTGCTCCTTTTACAAACAGAACCCATGTAGAGAGTTGGAACCCTAACCCGTCCAAAGAACCTGTGAACAACCTTTATATTTAAGAGTGTTGAAGCTCGCAACTGGAGAAATAGGTTACATCTAGTTCTCTAAGGGGGTCTTAGAGAAAAGGTAGAATCTTATTAGATAACTATAACTTTTGTATCTGAAGATGGAAAGAATCCTTGAGTAACCCACACCTTGGGAATCCTCTGGAATCCTGAGAATCCAGTGGAATGCCAGAGAGCCTACATATGTCCCTGAAAAGAGGTCATGACCTTGTAACATTTCTATTGCACACACAGTTAGATGGATAAACTCACAAACACACAAATGGGAACTTTTAACTGCTATGTGAACGTACAGCTGAAATGTCTAGATCAAATTCAGGTCAAGCTGTGACTGTGACAGTCTGGACAGACTGAACACACACACACACATATACACATACTGCATACAAACACATGCGTAAAGCAGGGATCAGGTTTTTATTATGGTGGATACAAGGGTGGGTCAGGGTGAAAAGCCTCACCTCATATAGCCTCTCACTGCCTGGCTAAAATTACTGTGATGATGTAAGTGCAGAAATTGGCCTGTCTGAGTCTATACAAGCCCTCTTGAGCACAGGATCCTCGACAGACCTCGAGCAACACCTCAGTGCCCAGCCTTCCCCTAAACCCTACACTCATACACAGGTAAGCTGAGGCTACTATCTCATATTGACGGGTGTGTGTGTGTGTGTGTGTGTGTGTGCGTGCGTGGAGGAGTATGATGAGAAAAGCAGTATTAATTTGGAGTTTCAGACTGGAAACCAAATCTAATGGAATGTAAATATTACAAACAATACAGAACAGAATAATGAGCGCATGGTCCAGTTATGTACTAGTACAGCTCATTGACTCTCTGGAAAATCAACACCAGAGCCACAGAAATATTTGAGATAATTAAAAACATTAAAAAATTGTCCAGACCTTGAAAGAACTTTGAAAGTGGTGCATGCATTAGAACTGACTGTACTATTGGCATCACGATATGATGAGGATTATAAGCTTTGTGCATCCTTTATGTGTATTTTGTATTTGAACAGAGGGGAGAGGATGCAGACTGCAAATATGAACAAACACTGGCAGCAACAGGCTCAGGCACTGAGTAGAGAAGCTCGAGGAGGTGAGACACATAGACAGCTAGAAAACAAAGAAATGGATAATTGATTTTTTTTTCCCTTTGTGACAGTGACAAACTTTTGCACTACTTGTAGTGTACTCTTTGATTGACAGTGGCAGGCAAGATCAAACACAGGCTTTAAGGTCATGTGAGCAGACAACTTCCAGTGTCATGACACCCTGTAAGCGGATATGGATCCGCCGTTCAACCAGCACTGCCAAGGAAACACTCCACACATTTGTCTGTTTGTTTTTGTGTTATTTTCCAGTGACCTCAGCTTTGTGCCATTTTTGGCACTGCATAGCTGCTTGAGCTCAGCTAAATCTGACCCCAAAGTGGGAAATATATCCATGCTCCCCCTGACGCAAGGTCTTGAAGCTGCAAAAATTAAAAACATCACTGTGAAATAATTTTCCCCCTGGCAGTTTCATCATCCTTCAGTCTATTTATGTTCCAGTGTCTGTGCAACAGAGTGATAATAAATAGTTTTGCACCACTCAGAGCCATTATTGTGGTTTTAGTGTTATTCAGGATCAGGGTCAATTCAGGGTAAACTGCTCTTTTGATCCGCAAGCCTTCAAAACTGTGTTCAAAATAGATGGGAAGTACAAAGGATTTGCACTATAGTCCAGCAAAAAAAATGAATTTAATGAGTCCTATAGTCATAGGAAGAGTATTTGTCAGTCTGTGCTTTGTATGCATTTCAGAGGGCCTGAATCTAGGGAAGAAGGTCAGCATACCAAAGGACGTAATGATCGCGGAGCTGAACCTGACATCCAACAGAGGTTCCAGGATGTTCCAAGAGAGGCAGAAAAGAGTGGACAAATTCACAGTGGAGAACACAGCAAATGCACCTGCCTTCATATATGTAAGACACAAACTTAGCTACACTGACTTATTGGTTTAAGGCTCTGGAATCAAGTATTCTGCAGCTAAATGGTATCAGGTCACTGACATGGTTCTTATCCACTGCATTGGCCTTTGTGTGGAATTTTGTGGTAGTTTGTATCTCTCCAGTATCACCTAAATACAAATAAGAACAATATAGCTTTATGCGTTGTATCGCACAGAGGTGGAATCACCATGCATCATTCACTCACAGTTTGAATATAAGCTCTGATGAGTGATTCAAATAAGTAGGGCTTGTCCACTGAACAGCACTGCTTACCACAGATCAGCAATGGCTCAGCAACAAATCTGACCCCAGGCCTATCAGTATCCTGTCCAAGTGTGTGTCACTTTTCAATCACATAACACTACCCATGAAAGTAGGAATACTCTGGAGATTATTAGGTTGTGACTTGACTCGACTAAAATACTACTCCTGCAATTTTGAAATAAAACCAGGCATATTTCATTTAATGTTAACAGGCTTCATTTGTCGTGCATTAATTATAAGCACAAGACTAAGTTAATTTGTTTTAATGGAAGATGTATGATAATTCGTTAGTGACTATTCAGGTGAGCATTTTTTTCTTTTTATTTAATGACACACAAAAACATTTGAGATTTGCTATAGAAGATGTGGTGGATTTTACTTGGATAAATTAATCAGGAAAGCTGTTCAACTGTGTATAATCATCTTTTGCAGATGCATATTCCTGACCATCCTGATAACATTCAGAGCAAACCTAGATGATCAAAAGTGCAAGGGCAAGTTAAGCATTAATAAATACCCCAAGGCTCCTGGTGGACTTTTATGGTAGTAAGCGTGACAGAGATGTGTTGGAATAAAGGATTTGCCAGAGTGACAAGAAACTCTGTCTTCTAAAGATTAAATTGGAGATAGATGCTTGACCAAGGCTTAGATATTCATAACATATGCAACTGAAATGCAAGCTGACACTGACATAAACTCTACAGGGATGAGCACATAGAGCTGAGTGTCATCAACATAACAAATGACTGCTTCTAATGAAGTGGTGCAAGGTGGCACACCTTCTATTGCCTCATATGACCTGGAAGTCCTCTGTAGGATCTTCCTGATAGATAGAACTCAATCCAATCAGTGTGAATCTAACCCTAACCCTAACCCTAACCCAAGGTTGAAGAGTGAGGTTAGGATAATTTGATGGCCCATGGTGGGGACTTGCAGCTCTTGCTGATTGCAGGACACCCACAAGTCAACAAGGTAGTCTCAGTGGAGTATCCAGTTTTTAAGGTGATCCTGATGGTCATTCTGAAGAGGATGGCATGTTTGTTGATATGGTTCATTATATAAAAGGCTGCAGACAGATCTAGCAGTACTATAAGAACTTGCTGGCTTACTGGCAGCTTTTGCATATCTCAAGTTTCACCAAGACACTCTTGGTTAAGTGACTGATATGAAGGGGATCTTGCAATCCAACAGGGTGTTATGTGAGATGTAAGATAATAGACATTGAAGTATTTTTAATGAAAGTGAGGAGGATGGAGCTGTCTGTACTACCTTATTTTTGACAGGTTGACCCAAGCCTGCTTGAATAAGGTTAGGGAACCTAAGATGAATGATGTACTGATGATGATGTAGGTGAGTGCACAGATGAGTGTCAGTGGGATGACCATCAGAGGTTTGCAGTAGTTAGGCCATGTAGATCTGGAAATGCAGAAGATGTTACAGGAAGGGTCCAGGCCAAAGTTAATGGCTTGGCAGGTGAAGAGGATCTTAGTGATGGAGTAGAATTGAAATAGTGGTGTGCTGTGGGTGGAAGGAGGAAGGTGGGTATATATGGCAAGGAGAACTGTCTGAATGGCAATAAAACATATAAAATATCATAAATATATACATATGTATGATACATATGTATATACGTATGTATGTATGTATATACATATATACATATACATATAAAACATATATAAAATCATAAAACAAAATCGTCATCCTCATCTGCATCAGAAAAAGAGTATTCACACTTCAATTTGACAAAAATGAAGCAAAACTTGGCTTAATTTGGAACACCATTTAGTTTGATAATGGAAACACATTTTGGGGTTTGAAAAGCTGTAGTTTTAAATCAAGCTGAAGGTATGGGGATCATGTTTCATTGTTTAGTTCTCCAACTGAAGAGTTTTGACCCCATGAAGGTGTAAAGAACATTTTAATTAGATAAAAACGCTTTTCAGGGAAATCAACATGAAGTGAAAAAGCAGAAACATAATTTCAATGGTTTATGTTTACAAATATTTGCATAAATTATGTGTATGAACTTTTCAACTCAAAATGTGGAATTTATCAAAAGAAATATTTGCTTAGAATTTTGTGTTAATTTATGCAAACCTCTGACCATGAAGATGTAAAGCAGCTAGGTGTGGAAAATAAAGCAGCAAATGTGTTGGCTCAGGAGTGCTTGATTTAGGGGTTTGTTTAATTATGGGTATGGACTGTCAATAATTAAAATTAAATATTATATCTGTTACTGCTTTTTAATGTGTAAACAAGAATTTTACATCTTGTATATCAAACAACTTAGAACCATTTCAACCCAACATAAATGAAATGATAAATGAAACCACAAGTAAAAACTATTTTAAGTCCTATAAGACCATGAAATACTAGCTACGTTCAGTTCACATTTTACAACGTAGCTCCCCCAGGCAGAGTTACAGTGGGACATATGAGTGGTATTAAGCGAATGCTTAAATATGTAAATATTACCAAGCGCCACCATTTGCATGTGAGATGATTAGAGGTCACTATGAAAATCCAACAAAAGGGCAAAATATACACCTTGCAAATTCAACTTATTTTCAGGAATATGCAAAATGTTAGACCTCACACAACATGTTAATGAATCAATCCATCTCTTCTTATTGTATATATTTTGTAAACCTGCATTAATTATTTGGCATAGGAATTGCATTAAAAATAGATCTATTCATAACTTTTTGAGAAAATAATAAAATGCCTAAAAAAATTATGGCTGTTTTTACTTAGGATGTTCTGGATCAGAAGCCGGCCCAGAGCCAGGTCCAGTCAGCATCGCAGGCTCAAGGAGGGAAGGAGAACATGGCATACCCCATAGCCGGTAAACATAGTCTGGTTACCACTCTGATGGAAACTGTCTCCAAGAAAGGCAGCCCAAGCGTCCTTGCTCCAGGTAGAGCAAAGGATTATTATTAAAGAAATTCTTCGCCCACAAAGGATAACCGCTAACAAATGTTGGCCAATATATGGCCTGGAGAGCATATTTTTCCATGATGCTGTAACTGCTTCCTCATTAAGAGAGTGTTAGCAGTTTTGGGTGAAGCATTGCTTTAATGTTTTTAGGTCTCTGTGGATTTTTAAATAGATTTGAAGCACAGGAGCTTATTAAGGTTCCTGCAATTGTGCTGCTACAATTATAGAGCCTTTTCCGTAATACTGTTTATAAAAAAAATGAATGAATAAATTCATCTATAAAAATAAGAAAGGTTTAAAGAAACATTTGTAATATAGCTATTGCAAATCCTGTGCACTAGCTATCTTGAATAAACCATACTGCATAGCCACATCAGTTAGGTTACTATATTATTTTACAGTCAAATGAGTTTCATTTAACACATATGCTTGCGTTCCTTCTATATGAGCGCTCAGACTCACTTCACAGGATAATTATAAGCTAATTAGTGTTCTCTCTATGACCCTTATGACTCACACTGAATGTTTGCACTAAGCCAGTAAAGCCTGCACAAAAGGCTCATCTAATCTTCTAATGGATCTGTTAACGTGAGATCATCTTCTTAAGAGGTTGCTGGGGGGAAACTGCTTACAAGGGACAAATTGGCTTCCTTAAGTTGCTACTAGGTTGCTAAGTGTTGCTTATCTCTAACCACAGCCTGGAAATCAAAGTACAGCTCCAATCAGCACAGCATTATTCTTGGTACTGCAATCTTACATTCTTTTAAACAGCAGTGCTTCAAGATCTTCAGACAGATGTTTGCTATGATCTATGGTAAAAATGTAGTGTTACTCCTGAACATTTCCTTGGCTTATTCTGGTCACACCCAAAGAGCATCAACTCTGGTCAATTTATTGTCTATGAAGGTTTCCTGGTCTCAAGATGATCTGTGATGAACTGATTCCAGGATGCAACATTACTCTACATGAAAGGTTTAGAGTGTCCCTGAAAGCTGTGCCCATCCATGACTGGAATGGGTCATACTATGGTTATACTCTGCAGTACCACTGAATGGGTACTGAATCACAAAGACAGTTTGGCTAGTGAAATATTTTTAAATGATTGGTGATATTAGTCTGTCCTTCTCCTGTACCACCACTTACAGGCTACTCTGGCCCTTTAAAAGAAATTCCTCATGAAAAGTTCAACATTACAGTAATCCCCAGAACCTATTGCTCACCATGGAGAGAAGCACTGAGGGGCAATGAAGAACTATTGTCCTCCTTCAACCCACAGCTCCCTGAACCAGAGAAACATCAGCCTGCAAAGTACAGATGCTTCAACAGGTATGTGACCAAACTCACAGATTCCTATCAAACTATAGTTAGGTCCAAATGTTCATATTTTTGCCTCTGTACACCACCAAAATGGATTAAAAAAAAAAAAAAAAAAAAAGCCATCAAGCGATCACTGAAGTGTAGCATTACGCTATAATTCATAGGGTTTAACAAAAATCTTACATTAACCATTGAGGAATTACAGCCATTTCTTACATAGCCTTTTCACAGGCTCAAATGTAATTGGATAAACTAACAATTATAAATATAAGTATAATTTTTAATACTTGGATGCAAATCCTTTGACGTCAATGACTGCCTGAAGTCTAAAGCCAGTGGACATTGGCAAATTTATTTGCAAGTGGCAAGTTTCCTCCCTTTCCCAGGCCTTTACTGCAGTATCTTCGGCAGTCACATCATCAATAAACACCAGTGACCCAGTTCCATTGGCAGCCATACATACCCATGTTCACCATGTTTGACAGATTATGTGATATGTTTTGGATTGTGTGCTCTTCCTTTCTTTCTTCATTCTTTTCTTTTCCCTTCATTCTGATGCAAGTTAATCTTGGTTTCATCTTTCCAAAGAATCTTGCTGCAGAACTGGACAGGCTTTCTAGCAAAGGCTAATCTGGCCTTTCTGTCCTTGTATGTTACCAGTGGTTTTTATCTTGAGGTAAACTTTAGACTTTGTCAATGTTACTCCAACTCCACGAAAGTGTTGGCTTGGCAAAATTTTGTAAAGGGGTTTTTCTCCACCAAGAAAGAATTCTACAATCATCCAGTTTAGTTTTGTCTTCCAGGCCTTTTGGTGTTGCTGAGCTAACCAGTGCAATCCTTCTTTTGAAGAATGTGCCAAATTGCTGATTTGGCCACTCCTAAAGTTTGTGCTGTCTTTTTCATAGGTCTGCTTTATTTTTCAGTCTAATGATGGCCTTCTTCCATTGTATTTAAACCTCTTAGGACTGCATACACGGAGGTCCCATGAACAGCTGCCAAATGCAAATTTAACACTTTGAATCATCTCCAGACCTTTTACCGCCTTCATTTGTCATGAAATAATGAGGAAACAGTCCATAACTGTCCATGAAACTGCTTATCAATCAATTGTCCAATTACATTTGAGCCTGTGAAAATAGAGGGACTATGTAAAAATGGCTGTCATTCCTAAATTGTTAATGCACTATTTTTGTTAAACCCATAGAATTAATTCTGAAATTCTACATGTCAATGATATATTGATGGCTTTATTTGAAATCCATTGTGGTCGTGTACGGAGGCAAAAATATGAAAATTGTGTCACTGTCCAAATACTTATGAACCTAACTGTTTAACCGGCATACATCCACTAGAAGGGAAACCCCAAAAAAACAATCAACTAGTTTATATTTATACTAGTTCATTTGATATGCTTCAACAAGAACAGGTGGGTCCCCATAAGAATTGTCTTCCGGAAACCATCACATAGACAAAATTAGGAGTTAGGATTGACTGGAAACTTCAAGCTGAGTACAAAGCTTGCAAATCAAGGCACATTTTGCCACAATCCATTTAGGGCTAAAGAATCATTGAGAAGAAAGTCTTAAAATAACCACTTCATCAGAAGAGTCTGACAGTAAGTACCCAAGGTTTATTCTCCATAAAAGCCAAATGCAAATAGTGTGATGAGAAGTGACGACAGGGGTCAGTTAAGGGTTTCGGCTCAGTGATACCTCATCCATGGTGATTATCCACCCTAAATAGACTTACCAGATACCAATGATATCAGATTCTGATCTCCAGATATCTGTGGCGTTAACACTGGCCCGTCTATCATTGGCTTTTCCATGATGTCTTTCTGTACCTAAAGTCTCTCAGAGTAGAAATAGACACCAAGGACATGTTAAAAACAGAAGAGTCATGAACTGTAGGTCTCCCTCTCAAGCCTTTCAGAGCCTCCACATTAGCACACCAGGTGTCTCTGTTCCAGGTGCTGCGGTGGTAGGTGGTGAAAGCAGCAATTCCAGGATGGAGCCCTGCTATATTCTCTATAGCTCAGGTTCCCAACCCTGGTCCCAGAGTATCCCTGTCCTGCACATTTTATCATTTTCTCAACTCCCAACATGCTTGATCTAACAGTTGAACTGGGTGTTTTAGAGCAGGGAGAACACTAAAATGTACAGGACAGGGGTACTCCAGAATCAGGGTTGGGAACCTGTGCTCTACAGATGTGTACTACCAGAGTCCAAAAAATTTTGGCACTGTATGTATGCAGAAAAAATGTTCTTGTAAAACACATGAAACAGAAAATTAATCACAATACAACATCTATCCCTGTCTTTTCCCTTCTCAGAGTTGCGATGCCATTTGGGGGTTCCATGCACACTAAGAGGGTTATTCCCACCATCCACTTTGAAGCAGTGGAGTCCCAGAATTTGCCAGGCTCCACAGTGGACAGGATGGTCAAACGACCCAACTTCAACAGAGCACCTCGTGGGTGGGCCACTGGTTGCTTACCCGAGTCTAATGAGCTCTGAGTACATCAAGGTCAAAGCCCCATCTGCCTAAAGTTTACATACAGCTGAGAGCTTGTGGTACTCGCTGTTCTGGTGCCTTTTTATCGTAGACAAAGACTCTGGGTTAGCTGCAGAAGGCAGAATATCAGATTTTAACCATGACTATCCAGTCATAAAGGTAGAACTGGGATGCTAATCGGTATAATGTAGGTCTTTGAAAGAAAGGATGAATCGTTGTAGTAGGCAGTAACTGTAGCCTGAAAGCTTAAAATTAATGTACTGTTATATAACAAACAAAATTAATTTATTCAAATGGTGTTGATGCAAAAGGATGCCAGAATAAGATTCTCAGTACAATAGTACAATGTTATTTTGTCCTTAAAAGAACAATACACCTGAATGACTGGAATATGAATCTTTATCATTAACTTGTGATCTTTCACCATGTCCAATATTTATTTTATAATTAAATTGATTTTTTTTTTTTTTAATTTAAACTTCTTTCATCTGCATGTTTTTTCTATTTTTATTTCATTTAATGGTTTCTTACATTACTCACAATGCCATCAACTGCCTGCTGAAGGTGATATCAGTGGGATTTAGCTCTCGGCTTTATCTCTACCTAAAGAGAGTGATGCAGCAGTACTTTAATCCTTTAGTCTTTAGTTACACCCTTTACTGGTCACTCTGCTTAAACAGATGAGATTCCAAAGCTTCAATTTTTTATGCAAATACAACCATCAACTTCATCATATTTCCATTATTCATTAACTAGCTAGAGCCTCTGCTGTAACTCAACACAACTGTGTCATATAACGGTGTTGTATAGCTGCGTTTTATTCTGGAACTTTGGGTCTAATGTATGCTGTCTCCACTACTACAAGCCTAAATTGCTCTTTTGTTTTTAGGATCAAAACTTGACTGTTATATATTAAACATCACTGTAACTGTGCTAGCAGTGTTTCCCTGTGATGTCACCATTGGCACACAACTGCTAACTCAACAGTCAAGCAGCTACTTGTTGAGAGACATGTACAAGGAAACAGGAAATAAAAGGACTGTTTTCCCTCCGAACAAAAATTGCAGACATTTCAGACATAGCAAGAGCAAAGTGCATCTTCGTGTTTTTATTTTACATGAGCATACCACAATATTAACGATCTGAATAAAAATGCATCATTTTACAACACAGGTACAGAGTGCAATAATGTTCAGTCCAGCAGGGGAGGCCCAACTATCCTCTGACAGTGTAGTGTTTTCTCAGTCGGTTGTTATCAAGCCCTTTGTAGATGCAAGACAGGATGTGTCCCGTTCCAAGAGGAATCTCCACATCCTGGATCTCCGACAAACACTAGGGAGAGGTGTTCAAGTCTGTCTAAATACATTGATAATGACTAAATGTTTAAAAAACTCAACAAGTGTACATTTAATGAATAGAATTTCATATTTAAAGAATACATTTCATAGCATATTTCTCCTCCAATCATGGGCAAGAATAAAGAGTGAGGCTTAAATATAAAACAGCAATATGAAGCCGTCATGTCAACAAGGTTTGTTGAGATCGTTTTCAATATGACGCCACACCAACATTTCCATCCTCAACCATATTATAGTCTTTCCTGGTGTGCACACCTGATTGGCTGAGAATCCAAGGGCGGTGGAGCTTTTAGTAGTGTGTAGTAGTGTATACATGAAGTGTAGCAGTGTGTGAAAGTGTAGTTGTGTTAAAATTGATGTTTTTGTTTCAGTGAGTGACACTTTTTTGAGCTGCATTCTATCCTCTACTCAAGTCCTTTTATTCTTCACATTTTCATGAAAGGAATTTTGACTTACCCATGACACGGAGCTTTACTTGGAGTCTCATTAACACTGGTGGATTAAAATGGGATAAATGTATTACATTTTGTAAAAAAGGGTACATAGGTAATACTTATTAAAACATTAAATTACTTTAGTTAAACTATGTACATATACTACCGCCTACATCTTAAAGCACAGAACTCTGTCTGAGACTTGGACTCTGCAGTAGGAACATCATGGACATCAGTATCTAATTACAAAATGAAATGAATGGAGTCATATCTGTTTCTCTATGGCACATAGCCAGCCAACAACTTAATTAAGACATGACATTTACAGTGTGAGGAAATCACACATAGGTACCAAGGTTCTTGATATCTGTAGGCAGATTGACTGTTTTTGTTAGTAAGTCTTTTAAACTGACTCCTTATTCAGCATGCTCTTTATAGGACACTAGCCCAATCCAGTCACTGTGGCATGTAATGGGTTTTCTCAGACCACCACAAATCTGTAGGCATTAGTTACTAACAGACTTGTTAAAAATTAGTTATTCAATATCAGATGTCAACCAGGCTTCCTTGAAATTTATTTAAAGCCTCTGAAGCTCACCAAACACTGTTGGGGTAATTGAGAATTTATGATTGTGTATGATTGTATGTATGCCTTATACATGGTGGTGGTGGGTGGATAGGTTGATGGAGTAGACACAGGTTCAGCACAGCAAGAGAGCTGCATGGGTCCAAGTTGAAGTACGCAGCCTGAAATAATGCTATACCCAGACTTAACCCTAATCCTAACCTCTGTCATCAAAAGGAAGGATTTTTCTTTTATTTATTTTTTTAATAAAAGCTGCTGGTGTTTGTATTTTAAAAAAGGTTTTACTCATGATGGCCATATTAATATTATATTTATTATATTCATAGATTTCCATTTTGGTCACAAAGAAGTTATTTTTAAAAAATGCCCCTAAATCCCAAGATACAAAGACAGCAGTCTTGTCAATATTAAATTAAATTAATGTAAAGGCATTACATGGCTTTGAGATCATTCATACAAGTAAATGTCACTATTGTGCACTGATTAACACACAGTCATACCTGCAGGCAGTCCAGCCACATGCTCCCCGTCTCACTGTAGTATTCTTTAACGCTTGTACGCCTAACTTCCAAAGAGCAGGCCCATCTGACAGTGAGACTGCGGCCATAAGTTGAAGTTGATTTCCCAGGAGCGTGCTCAAATGCATGTGAGGTAATGAACTGAATGAATGCACACTGTTGCCTCTGCACCAGTGTACTAGTGCGAATCTCTCCAAACTGGTAGACATGGTTCCTGCAATGACATAATCAATGACATATATATATATATATGGATATATAGTTTATTTATTAAAACTGAAATAATCAGGAGTAATATAAACCTATATAAATATATATTTAAAAAAGTAAAATAAAAACATTGAACAATGCAAAAGAGCACATCTGTGTACATTCATCTACAGCAGATCACATGCATTTATGCAAAATTATTTTCCAGAAGGCAGCAAATCGAGAAAGGAGTTTACACTGCTTTTTTTTTTAATCTTTATTTGATTAGTAATGGGACAACTGTTTAGAATTCTGGACATGCTCACGGGTGGTGAATTTTAATTAAGACCCTCATTTAATGTGCACAACCAATTTCTGAACTGTGTATGACTAGTATTAATTATTTATTATTCTGTAATACTCAGTCAATAGGCCATGCCTTACGTGACAGGGCTTTTAATATTTAATGAACCAAAGATATTTAAAGGACTTTGTAATATTCATTTCATTTCAACACCAGTGATCATTAAAGGTGCTTAAGTTTAACCATTCATTAGGAAATACAAGCACGTAATAATAGACTGTTCTCATTTGCCTTAATGGTGACATCTAGGGCTTTTAATATCCAACTCAATATCGCCACCTTGTGTATGGCTGCATGCATTACAGATTTACACACAGGCATTTTCACATAAATACATTTTCACGTTGCAGTAAAGATAATAATATCTTTAGATAATAGATCATATAATAACAAACAGCTGCATAGTACGGGACAAGTGCCCTAGAAGGACAGAAAGTACTCTCTGGGACAAGTGTAAAAAGATAACGCAGGATGAACAGGATCCATTACTAATTCTTGTTAGATTAAATTTCTGATTTATTATGTACTGACATAAAACTCAGCAAAAAAAGAAACGTCCCTTTTTCAGGACTGTGTATTTCAACAATAATGTTGTAAAAATCCAAATAACT
>JAQQZX010000012.1:4339163-4363344 GCA_030068355.1 Notoglanidium maculatum | reverse complement strand
CCACTAATAACCTTTTATGTCAACAACCGCTCAACTAAGTAAAGAGAAACAACAGTCCATCATTATCCAGTCTCTTTCAAAGTAATAAAAATAAAGAAATAATTGAATTAGAAGGTGTGTCCAAACTTTTGACCGGTAGTGTATAAACATTGCTGTGGTATAAGAGGAATAAAAAAATGCTGCATATGCTATTATAGGCAAATAATCCACTTTGGGATGTAACAGTAACAGTAACTCCTCTTCATTTCAGGCCACATCACATCACTCCATCATTGATCATTTCTTTATAATAGCATGTGCTTAGATGTCTTATTCCTTACAAATTGTTTCATTAATCAGATATCAATTCAGGGGCCTGCGTTTTACTGTCTGTAATACATCACTTCCAAAACACAAAAACATTTTAAGCTGCAATGGTCTTGAAAATACGCCATTTACCAAAAACAGTCTTTATGTGTAATGTCCCATTTATAATAGTCTTAAAAAAATTTTTTATCTGTCCATGAGTAGCACACTGAGGTAGTAAGTAGTGTTGCCTCACAGTTACAGGGTCCCAGGTTCGATCCTGAGCTCTGCTTTCTGTCTTTGTAGAGTTAGAATGTTCTCCATGTGGTTGCATTAGTTTCCCTTGCGTTCCCCAGTTTCCTCCAAATTCCCAAAACATGCCAGTAGGTGGACTAGCTATGCTAAAATGTCCCGAGGTGTGAACGAGCATGTGAACGGTGCCCTGTGATGGACTACCATCCCATCTAGGGTTTGTACACACCTCACAGCCAATCCTTAATTAATGCGGTGTAAAAAGTAATGCTGGTTACTGAAGATGAATGAATATTTGTCTGTGCGCTACCTGAAAGGTCACATGATACTCAAACTGTGTCAGTGTTTCAAAATCATGAAGGTAGAAACTCTGAGTCAATAGAGGCTGAAATATCACATCCATAATGCTTTAACTGCCTAACACTGTCTGTGTTTAGTATGACAGATTTTTTTGGGAGATTGGAGGAACCCAAATAACCCAGACGCAGAGAGAACAGAATTAACCGGAGCTGAGGATTGAACCAAGGACCCTGATGCTGTGATGTGGCTGTGCTACCGTCTGCACCACCTTATCTTTTCTAATCATGAAAAGCACAGTGAAAACAAAGTAACCCTATGAACCATGACTCCAGTACCTTAGTATCCCGCAGCATTCCGGATACGCTGGTGTATGTCAGAAAAAAAGAAGCATTTTGCACAAGCAGCTTTTGAACCCTGGAATGTGATAGACTCTTAGGCAGGGGTTATTATACAATAACACTTACCCATCATGTTCATATCTACCTCTGATTTTCCTGTGAAATTTACTGTATTTAGAGAATAGAGGGTCATACAATCCTGTCAAATTTTCCTTTCCTTTCTACATAGTACTTACTTCTCATATTACATAGATATGTATGCGTATGTATTACACTGTTACCAGGACAGTTTATCAGCCTTGGAGATTGAGCCACAAAGCAAAACCCTTCTTCTCAGTTTAGCTTTGTTTAATTTTGCTCAGTCAGTGAATCAATTATTACAGTTCACAACAAATTTCAGCAAAGTGTCCATCTTTCACACAACTCACATAACACACATCAATGGCTTGAATTAATATATAGGACAAAGCAATATTCATGTTCATTTGAATATTGGGAAATGTATGACAAAAGTAGACAAGCGCGCCCACGCATGCGCACATGCACACAAGCGTGCACACAAGAGCGTGCTCACACACACATACAGTGATGCAATGGACACCATCTTGCTCAATTAACAAAATGCTTCATGTTTCAGTGAGCACAGAGAGGATCTCTGATGTCTGATTTACAGATAACCCTGTTAGAAGGCATTACTGTACAAGACCAGGTCAAGTAAAATAGCTTTAGCACTACGTATATTCCAATAAAATAAATCAAACTAGGCAAACAAGTTTAAAATTTCAAGTGAACCTAGAAAGACATTTCAATGCAATTTGATAAATTTTACATCAGGCACATATAAAACACCCCAAAAAAAATAATCTCTCAACACATTATTATTATTATTATTATTAACACAAATAAAACCATATAAATAGTCAATATTGAGCTTCACTCTTGTGATGGCAACATATCAGGGATGTTTTCCTATGGCCTAGGGAATGCATGCTAAGGACCACTGAAATCAAGCAACAAAGAATAAAAATCACCACAGTTTCCATAAATATTGTATGATCACATGGCTATGTAGATACACATTGAAAATTATAGAACTCAAAGCTTAATGGCTTCATCTCCTTAGTGGCAAACCTGAGTGACAGAATGTGACACTATACAGTCAGTGTAGAGGATCTCCTCCTTTACAGTCAGGAACTATCCTGTTTCAGCTGGAACTAAAGGAATACTCAAGGGCTTTTCAACCTGATTTCTATTTACAGCATATGTAGTGGCAAACCGTTCCTTTTCATCTGTATTGCAAACCTTACTTGCAATTAGAGTCTAAGGGCAGTTGTTAAACTCTATCAGATATTTCTGTAGAACATTTTCATGGATTTGAGTCAAATCAACTTGTCTCTAAATTAGGCTCCATATAAACAGCCATAAATATTGTCCTTGCAGAGAAGGTACTACTTTTCAGAGTAAACGGTGTTAAAATAGTGGCATATTTTATACATTTATTGACAGAATTCAACAACTGCCTTTAGACCTCCATCATAAAGAAAGGTTCAATTTGGAAAATGAAATGGAAAGAGGTGTCAAAATTCTTGTCTGTAATAATCACATATGATACAGATGCCATAGATAGAGTGTTTTTAAAAAAATAAAAAAATAATAAAATAAAATAAAAACACTTGAGTATTCCTTTAATATGAAATGTCTTCTTTTCACAACATTCATCAAATCAGATTACACAATAGCGTAATAAAAATGGACATACAAGTTAAAAGTCACGCTGCCAAAGTGAACTAAGCAGAGTGCTAAAGAAAAGTATTTCTTTATAAATGAATTTCCTTCGGCTACTCTCGTTAAGGGTCGCCACAACGGAGCCATTTGTGTCCGCATGTCTGATTTGGACAAGTTTTTATGCCGGATGCCCTTCCTAACGTAACCCTCCCATTTATCCAGGCTTGGGACCGGCACTCAGAAATACACTAGACTGTGCACTCCCTTATGGCCGGGTTGGCTTCTCTGCCTGGGAATCAAACCAGGGCCGCAGTGGTGGGAGCCCTGACTCCCAGCCACTAGACCAAGAAAAAGAAGAAGCCAAAGAAAAGTATTTCTTTATATAAGCTAATAAAAGTGATGCTAGAGCCTGCTGCAGCACAAGCATTACAAAAAGTACAATAATCATCATCAGTTGTAATAGTTTTCGCACTTTTCATTTATGAATCTTGGCTCTATTTAATATGTAGCTGCAAGATTATATTGCAATGGTGTTTCTCTTCTATTTTAGGTGTTCTACCTTTATATGTATATAAAAAAAAAAAAAGAAAAAAAAAGAGAGACAGATAGATCTCTACTCAGTCAGGTATGTCCATTCTATACGCGTTTGCATCAAAGCCTAAAAGCTTATTTTTCCTGTAATGGCTCTATTCTGTTATCCGTCTCAGCTAAACAGAAATCGGTCTCTGAAATCAGTCTGAACCTCTACAGGGCAGGAGGAGCGCCTTTGTGCTGCCACAGTCTCTCTCACAATCTCTCAAGCAGCCTCTTTGGCATGTTCAAAAAGGTAAAGCTTTTCATTTTTTCCCTCCAAAAGCCTATCATCACGCCAGGTCTCTGGGGTAAACTGGCATCATCAAGTATTAAAAGCTTCCCGCTCTGGATCTATTGCAGCGTATGGAGGGCATCTGGGATGTCAGCCCTGAGGTTTTACATCCTGAAGGGTAAAAAAAAAAAAAAAGTGTGATGTGTTCATTCCGATGTATATATGAAAGTAGATATTGTGTGCCGATAAGGCACAGGTCCATGTGGAAGATCACTTTTTTTTTTAAAGAAACACCACCCAAAAGACACTATATAGCTGACACTAAGTAAAATAATTTGGATGGACAGCTAGCGTTATATGTCGCCGTTCCTTCAAATCTGTTCTGGAATCATTTTCACATGTGGATCTTGGAGTAGAGCTGATCGATCTGCTGCCTGAAATGGTTCCTGAGGTCTGCACGCTTGGCTTTAAATGTTGGAGTCAGGAGGCCGTTCTGGATCGAGAACATCTCTGTGTGCAGAGTGATATCCTTCACCTATGACACACAGGAGCAGATTATTACATTCATATCAGCCTTAAGAGCAATTTAGGAGACGTGTAGGGCTCGGTAACAGCATTATGTTATCAGATATCAGAAATACATAATACGTAAATGATCCTAATCCTTGACAAGCAGCGATTACGAAACGAGGTATGAAATGAACCTTTTTCTAGATTTTGTTATAATAAAACTCACCTGTTCAAAAGACTTCAGTCCACTTTCTTTGCCCAATTTACCAATGTCCTCCAAAATGGCATTTTTCACATCCTGAAAGTAAACAAGAAATTTTAATCTCCAAAATTCAGGTACACAAACTACTGAAGTGGAGTGGCTTTAACAGACACATAATTTATTCCAACTCTAGACTAAAGAAATTAAGAAGAAAGAAAATAGAAAATCAACTCTCCAGATACCATTTCTGTAGTGTACATGTGATAACAGAGAAGCTTGTTTTCTCAAAATCCACTTATAACAGAGATCGAAGAGCAGCTGTAATACATCTATAAATGTCTGGGACACGCTGGAACAGTCAAAGGGCTTTGTAATTGAAGTTTCATACATGTAGAAGGTCTTCTTTCTGATATGGAAACCCCTTTTTTTCCCCCCAGAGGGTAAAATCTGTATTCGTGTGGAGCTGATGGTACCAAGACACCACAAAACCTTTAAGAAAGCTTAAGTAACTTTTTTTTTTTTTATTTACTGATGTAGCTTCATGCATTTTAAACCTTAAAACAAGGAAACTCAAAAACTGCCCTTAGACTTCCATTCTAAGCACGTTTAGAGTAAACTAGTTTTCACAATTCAAAAAATCATGTCAAAATCCTTGTCCAATCACATGCGGATACAGATGAACATGAAATGGGAGAAAATAAAAAAAACCTCTGGAGTATTTCTTTATTTCTGTCTGAAAGTATTAGCCTATAAAATCTATACAGCTTGCCACATGTCAATACCTTGCTGCTGCAGAGTTCCTTATACGAGCCTTGAAATCCTCTTTTTTCGGCCCAGCCGGGCAGGAAGTCTGGGTCAGGCACAATGATGGCAACCAGGCAGGCCTGAGGGAGACATCCAACTCAAAACCATGCAATTCTACTCTGGTATAGAAAAACGTTGCACTTTGTGTTTCTCTCACATTCTTTCACCATCAGACACGACTTCAATATCTCATGTACTGCATTAAACCTGCTATAAAATTGTCTCATGTCACTTATCAAGATGCATCTTGGCATGTATCTTTAAAGGAGATACTGTCTCACCTGTAGGCTGTCTCCATGCACAAAAGCCTGAGCTACTGCTTCACTCCGGATGTAAATGTTCTCGATCTTCTCCGGGGCAATGTACTCTCCTTGTGCCAGCTTAAAGATGTGCTTCTTACGGTCCACAATTTTCAGAGTGCCGTTCTGTCAGAAGATATTGAGACACACACTAATAGTTAAAGTTAACAGTAATAGTAGAACGTGAACAGTTGTGTCATACATGTGCATGTCTCAGTTACAGAGAAAAATTAAGTTTAATAGGTGGTATATCCACTACGTCTGAAATGAATGGTTAATTTACAAAAACAGTACGTGTCCTCAAGTGAGGTGGAAATACAACGGAGAAACTAATCCAGCAGCTGTGTAGGTCTCGTTTTAGGAAATGATCAAAAACTCTTTAGCTCCTCAAAAGGTGTCTGAAAAATGAACACGTCCAGAAGTTCAGCTGAAGTGGTTTATGGAAAAGTGTTGCATGAATATAACCACTCGCTCACTAGTTAATGAAACGTACAGAAAAACAAACAGAGTAAAACCCACCGGAAGCCACCTGCCGATGTCTCCTGTGTGGAGCCAGCCGTCCTGGTCGATGGCCTCGTCGGTCCTCTCCGGGTCTTTCAGGTATCCCTTAAACACATTGGGCCCCTTCACACACACCTAGCACCCAAACACAATGGTCAATTGTGGAAACAAAAAACAAACACTCTATATAAAAAGATGAAGCGATTACACACCTCTCCTTCTCCATTCACAGCCAGATAATTCATCTCCGCAACATCCACCAGCTTCACAAGGCTACATGGCAGAGGAGGTCCGACGTGGCCTACACTCAATGAATCAGAAGAAACATGAGCCATAGTAGAATAAAAGAATAACGAATGCACATTTTAAGTGTGTGGGAGCACGCGTTACCTGCTGACCAGTCTCCCGATAATGTGACCGTGCATCCAGCTGTGCACTCGGTCTGGCCGTAGCCTTCATAAAACTGAACAGACACAGACACAGGGTTCAACTCAAAGCCGCAAGCTGGGCACTATAAGGAAATTGTTCCGTCATATTAAATAATATTCCGTTCTGTAATTCTATTTCATTACTATAATGCTTTTAATAATCGCCACAAAGAAATCCAGATGTAGATTTAGATCCCTAATGAGCAATCCAGAGGAGACGGTGACAACAAGATAGTGCTTTATACACACTTCTGCAAATGTATACTTTACATTCAAATAGTACAAAGTGTGTTGAAATAATGTGAAGTATGAACAGTCTGTGAATAAGAGGATTGGGATGAACACAGGACATAATCTTTAGGATTTTAGCAGCAGTTGTTAAGTACATCTACATCTAGATTAAGTAAATCTACAACGTGTAGGTGAGATTATCTACTGGAGTATTAATCTACAATTTTCTGATATTAAATTTTTAATAATATTTTTAACAAAATGGAATTCAAAACTTTACATAAAAAATGGAGGATACTAATGGCCCTCAATCATTTAAAGGGTATTTAAAAAGGTCTGATCGTGTATGAATCCGTTTCAGTTCGTATAATTTACAGGCACATTGTCGTGGAATCTTGTTTACAAAAAGTCGAACGCTCAGCCAAAGTTTAGGACGTATAGCAACGGACATAGTAAACGTCAACTGGCGTAGTAAAAAATTCTGTATCTTTTATACCTTCTTTATCTGATTTGGCTAGTCATTGCTGTTCCCTTGTTTATGAAATTCGACACTTATCTGACTCCTGTTGTTTTCCCATCCTGACGTTCTGCTCTGTTTTCTTAGATCTCATTGTATTCACTACTTCTGGCTTCTCACTAGTTTACGCCGTGATGAATTTCTGTATCTTCTCCTTTTGGTTTGGGCTTATTATTGTCTGTTTCAATGTAACCTTGCATCTCAGAACATCATTATAATCATCTTCTCATAGGTTAATGTAGCAGACATCCCGTCTGAAGCAAATATACAGTTCTCATGCCACTCACCTCACCGTGAGGATCCTCAACGTCTTACAAGAAACAAAGGCATTTGCTATTCTTTTCAACAAAGGCATTCACTAATCTTCACTCACCTGTTATCCTTTCACCTGTTCTTACCCGTGAGAACAAAATATCACAAAGACTATTTGCAAAGTTGCAAAGACTAACTAAGAATATTGCAGAATCAAGATATCCTAGAACTGGCAACTACTGAAACTCTTTAGAAAGTTAGAAGGTGACCGCTGTAGAGACGGTCCAAAACAACGTTTTTCTGTCCTGTACACAGCTCATCATCAAAATCAGGCCTATTCAAGATACAGCCATAAAGCCTACTGATTATAGTGTCTTTAAATACTGGTTACACAAGTTCTTTTGAATGATTATATTTAAAACACTGATCATACATTGAATAAATGCTCAACATAAATAAAACTGTAGGTGACTTGCTGTCCCCACTGACATGCATACATGAAAAACACCTCCCACATAAGACATACTACAAGACTTTCTGTCACACATATGTGAGAGTGATTAAACATTGTGTGTTTAGGATGAACGTATTTTTCAATTATATAATTTCAGGTTATTATATCAATGATTCATTACATTTCCCACAGACACACTTGATTACATATGAAAAACACTGAAAAGTGTGTGTGTGTGTGTGTGTGTGTGTGTGTGTGTGTGTGTGTGTGTGTGTGTGTGTGTGTGTTTTGCACCTGGCATCCCAGAGCTGCACGCAGGAAAGTCAGCACAGGAGCAGCGACAGGAGCTGCACCAGTCAACATCAAGCGCACTTTGCCTCCGACACTGGCCTGCAGGGGGCAGCAGAAATAACAGCTTTCAGGATCACCAGGTCTCTAGCACACTACGCATAATAAACGCTGTCCAAATACATGGTTTGTGAACAGGAATATTTCCAGTAGGTATGAAACGATTTGCCCATTTCACGATTCGATTCATAATATTGAGTTCACAATTCAATTTTGTCACGATATTTTTTGGGGAAAAAAATGTAAGGAAAAGTTTATGACCAAAAAATGTACCATTTACTTTCCTACTCTATATTGACTTAAAGATTACTTTTGTCAAATTAAAATCTATACTTTTGCTTCATTTTATTAATAACCAACAATAATTTTTTACAACCAATTGTAAAATATAATAAGAGTAAAACATAATAGCCTATTAACTAAAATATTCCTAATAAATAAAACTTTTCCTACTAATTCTCAACATTTCTGAAGGCTCTCTTTTCTTGAACTTTTGGCAGCCTGTTAAAACAAAGCTCAGATTTCTTGTTGGATCTGTTTGTGATTTAAACCACGCAAAACTCTTTCCCAAATTAGATCTGTTTCTGCTGCGTGTTTTCGTAGCATTAGAGCGGTGTTACTTGCAGTGACATCACGTGCATTACTGCTATTGTACGAAGTTACAGCTGTGAAAAACTAAAAAGAGAGATTAATCTCAGATTTGAATGGTCATAAATTTGTTCTGCAAGTTATCGATGCATGATTTCCAGTACACCAAAAACACATAGCTCTGGCTGCACACAATGCACCTTCTATGTTTATAGTGTACTGCATCCCAGTTCATGGTAGCAGATCCAGACCTGGGCTCAGTACATCCCAAATAGTGTCAAGTTAATAAGAGTAACACTAGAAAGCAGTACTGAAACACAGGGCTACATTTCCCCAAGCCGGATGAGGCAGAAGTGAATGAATTATCACCTGAACTTTTTTAAAGATGAGTTTGTCCCACAGACTGTTTCTCCTCATAATGCCACTCATCATCTCAGCCTCTTTCCTCCGAAAGGCGAATTCTAAGATCCACCTCTTCAGAGGAGTGTTGGCCTGCCCGAAGATCTGAAACACACACAATGTAATCATACCTACTCTGATAGGACAAATGAGCAATAAATCACAACAGGGTGTGCTTTATAATAAAATAATCACAGCCAGGTGGTGCGATAAAAACTGACATGAAGCAGGGTTACTCTTACCAAAGTGAACTTTTGAAATTTTTTTATTATAAAATAAAGAATAACAAAATCATACATTTAGATTTACATTTAATCTAGTGGAAAGTCTGAGAAGTTCCTGTTATCACGCATGTTAGGACACCTTCTGACCAATTGCATTCAAAATAGTCAAGCACTATTAGTGGGCTCATATTTGGTCATCATGCGTAAAGTATGCGTAAAATCTACATCGTGTGTAAAGTTCACGATACTCATTTTCAGCTAACCTTATCGAACATTCGGTTTAGCAGACGTGGCACAACCGGAAAAACCGTGGGCCGCAGTGTCATAAGGTCATCCATGAGGCAGCGGATATCTCCCTTGAGAAAGCCGATGCGACCCCCGTGGACCAGCATCAGACCCTGAGAGACACAAAACACACAAGAAAACCGTGCAAATGGTTACAATACATCCTGACAGCTTACTCAAAAATGTTGCACATGGAGCATTCTAGTCCGTACCTGCACTACTCGCTCAAACATGTGTGCAAGAGGCAGGTAAGAGATGTGCGTGTCGCCGGAAGTCAACGGACAGCTGGTCTGCAAGAAATGAGAAAACAGGAGAAAAAGGATTAGCAAAGCAGAGTAAAAAAAAAAAAAAAATGGAAGAATACTGAGACATGAGAAGGTATCATAAAACCCTGGCCATGCAACAATCATAGCTTTTTAGAGAGTTTGTACTCTTTACGCTCGCATGCAAACAAAAAACATCCAAAGGGCAATTTTACGGTTTTCTCGTTGAAATGGAAATGCAGAAATTATTTTGCATTACAGAGTTGTGCAGGACTGAAAACTATTAAAAATAAAAACTTTTGGAGAATAATCAGTGTTTACATTCTAATACTGTCTGCATTCATCTCAGTTATACGTAGTTTGGCAATTGAGTGTGCTCTCACAGGAAAATAAACACGTAGCCAAATGTTTGTGGACACCTGATCATCACACCCATATGTTCCTTTCGAACATCCCATTCAAGATTTATTCCCCCTTTGCTGTTATAATAACCTCCACTCTTCTGGAAGGGATTTGGGGCGTGGCTATGGGAATGTGTGTTCATTCAGCCACAAGAGAATTAGTGAGATCAGGCAGTGATATAAGGTGAGGAGGTCTGGGGTGCAGTCGGTGTTCCAGTGTTTAATGGGTTTGAGGTCAGGGCTCTGCACAGGACACGCAAGTTCTGCCATTCCGAACTTGGCACTCCATGGTCATATGGAGCTGGCTTTGTGCACAGGTGCATTGTCATGCTGGAACAGGTTTGGGCCTTTTAGTCCCAGTGAAGGGAAATTGTATGGGTGTGATGGTCAGATGCTGCTGTTATAGAAAATAAATCAACTTTAAGGCTTGACCAAAAGAATAGATGGAAATGTACCAACTGTGTGCTATAAGAATAAACATGTGAAATCCATATGGGAAGATTGTGAGAGGACGAGTGTGAGCCTACATCTGCATTTACCTCTGTTATCTTGGTAAATGCAGAGACGTTGGATAAAATGTTTCTGTGGGTAAGCATTGCCCCTTTTGGGTTTCCTGAGTGAGAGTGAGAGTGAGAGTGAGAGAGAGAGAGAGAGACAGAGAGACAGACAGAGAGAGAGAGAGAGAGAGAGAGAGAGAGACATCCTCAGTGCAGAGTAAAACAATATCCAGATGTACACATCCACACAGACTCAAATATTAGCAAATCTATAACACACACACGTTCCTGGAGAGCAAACACAGATCTGTGTGCACATGCAGAACATACCTGTGGTTCCACTAGTAAAGCAAATAATAGCCATGTCATCAGACTTAGGAGGCTGTAAAGAGAGTAAAAAGGAAATCATTAACCATCAGGCCTTGTGCACATGAAAAGCAGGAAACAATTGGTATCAGAAAAAAAGAACAGATGATGAAACTCACTGCAGGCTTCTGCCGATGCGCTTTTCCAAGAGCCTGGAAAAACAAGACACACCGCCACTGATATAACATTTACAGTAACTAAGAAGCATAAGAGGTCTGTGATGGGTATATCTGCATGTGCGAATGGAAGGAAACAAGCAAAACCTACAGACTTCAACAGGGGGGTCAGACAAAACATGAACCGAGGCTCCGAGGTGAGACAGAAAGCCGCAGCTCTATTAAGAGCCAGTTTCACAATTGCATGCAGATGCAAGTGTACAGAGTTAGAGAGCGGAAATCAGTCAGCTTTCTCTGCAGCTACCCACTCACATCAAAACCCTTAGTTACACACACTGACTTCAAACCTCCAATGTACTGATAGAACACTGTGACAGTCCGGTGGTAACTGATATTCCACTATAAATATATCAAATTCTGCTTCGATTGCAATGCATTAGCTGTTTGTGCTATTAAACAATATACCATAAAATATATACTATATGCTGTAAAACTGCTGCACATACAATGACAGTGCTGCTAGTTGAAGCTACAGTACTCTATAAACAGGCTCACAGATCAAGTATCTTTTGTACACTTTTCTGGCCACCAACTTCAGAATCTTGAAGGTTTCAATCTGGCTCTTGTACTTGTGTGAATAAGCACGTATGTGCACTGGATGAGAACTTACAACACAAGTTCATGAGCAAGTTTACAATCACCGGATTTAAAAAAAAAAAAAAAAAAATGGCCACTTTCTAAAAAAAACTAGGTCTTGTAGGTTTTGTCTGCATTTATTGTTGAAATTATACCAGTCTCTCTTTCAATCAAAGCTAGAGGTGTAGCTTGTGAGCTCATCATGCTACATTCACTCTGTAAATCCCCTCAAAACCTTCAGGAAAGAACTAAAGACTGTTAGGCAATGCATGCTAAACTATAGGATCAGCGACTCGCCTCTGCATCTTTCAGGCTGATGATGTCCACACCGCATTTCTGTGCTTGAACCACCAGCTCCGAGTCATACTCTTCCATCAGGATCAGGGTTTTCAGTGAGTGATGTTTGCCAGCCACGCAGTCCAGCAGCAGACGAGCCTTCACCAGTACGTCACATACCACTGTAGAGAGGCCGACTGAAACACATACAAGTGGGCCTTTAAAATTGTGACGGTTAACCAAAATGTGATTAAAAAAAAAAGAAGGGAAAAAAGAAAAAAGTGTAATGCAATGAGGACACACCTTTGTCAATGATGTAATCGATGGCCTCAATCCCCAGTGTGTCATACAAAGGCACTGATACTAGAGAGTATGTGTAGCAAGCCAGCTCTGAGATGGTCCACTGTGGAGAAATATACAGTATTATTACTATTATTATTATTAGTAGTAGTAGTAGTAGTAGTAACCATTCTGTGATACAGAAGACACAGAAAGTAGTTTTATTTGTATGACATTAGTTTATCTGATCATAAAGTGAAAATATATACATCAAAATAAGTTACATTGCAATAAATTTTTTTTAGTATAATTTCCTGAATAACTTCCTTTCTACACACAGTGACTAACAAAATATTTTTCAGAATTTTAATTGTGTATAGTGCTAATTTTTGTAAACTATAATATAATTGAGTCTACTATCTATTTTTTTTTGGCATCTTATCAAAATCTAAATACTATGATATACAGTATACTGTATACTGCAAAAAGACTTTCAAGTGCCATGATATATTTGTTCCGTATCACCCAACCATATCGTAACAAGAAAAGAAAAAGAACCATGACATTTCATATTGTGGAAATGACAAATCATGGAATAGAGACTCATCAGCACAAGCTGTAACTGCTTCAACAAGTTCACTGAAAATCACTGGAGGATTTCGACTGTTAACTTCATACACAAAGATCTTAGAAGTTAAGAGATTTTTCATCATGTAACAAGCTCAAAGCCCAGCCAGATGCTCAGAACTGCGTCTCACCTCGGGTCTGTTCTGAGCAAAGATGCCGATGTACTGGTCTTTGGTTTTGGAGTGACCTCTGTGCAGCAGCGCGGAGCCCAGGTTCTCGGCTCTTTCTGCAACCTGAGAGGAGGATAAAGTCAAAAATAATATGAAACCATTTGCCACGATGTCAGAACAGCTTGTACCAGATTCCGCCTAGTGGGAATTGTACAGAATAATCCCACGCACAGTCCTCTGGATGATGCATGCCCTTATAACAAGCATAATCATCCAGAATTTGACAGTATAGTCAATATTGATGCATATTGATGGATGATGCACTTGGAACGAACAGGTCACAGCTTTATTTATATTTTACATATTATACACACACACATTTCATATATACATACATACATACATAATATATATATATACACACACACACACACATTAAATATATTTATTTATATATATATTAAAACAACTGATATATATGATCAATTTTAAAAATATGGCTGCAACAACTAATTGACCAAACTGATCAAATGTAATTCATTACAAATTATATTACAGATAACACCTTGAGTGAAAAACAAAATCTTTTAAATAGTTATGCGAATTTCAAGATCAAATCCATTGGCATGTTGTCTGAACACATGCTTCAATAGAAGATATCAGGCATGAGGAAAAGCTGACTGCGGAGACAGGGGACTGTGCGCCAGGCTGTGAGTGGAGAGTGAAGTCGCGGGAGGTGAGTGGCGAGGGGTCGCACCTGTGATGGATTTAATTAACAAGTGTGCTCTGTGTTGCAGTGAACGGTGGAGGGCATAAAGCCAAGAGACAGCTGAGAATAGCAGGAGAAGAAAGAGTCGTGATCCAGCACAGAGCACTGCGTGTGCGTCTTTGTGTTTCTTTACGCGTTCCATTCTGTGCGTTTATGTTGCCGCGTGTCTCAGTGCGAGAATCGAGAATAAACGGCAGAGAAAACCACTGACAAGTGAAAGGAAGAAAATTAACCTGCCAGTCAAAGTAACGCACCTATCTCCATCTCTTCTGTCTTCTGAACCCCACAAAGTATCACACTGATCTTTTGTACTAAGCAGTTAACATGGTAAGTATCACACATTTGCTTACATTTAAATAGGGATCTAGAAATAGTGCTGAATCCTGAACATTAAATACTGAAGATACTGAACATTTACTTACTTTGTGTGAAATATTTCAACATTATAGAGCCTTCTGATTATATTCAATTATAAATGGTGGAAAAAAATCCCAGATTTACAATGTGGTCTCAGACCTTTGGACTCCACTGTATATATAGTAATAGATGTTGTGTGTCAAGCCAGCACGTTGCCATTCTGCTTTTGCTGGGAGTCGATTCCAGAAAGACGATTTGCTGATTACCAGACACTAAAAACTGGTAAGTAAAAGATTTGAGTCGATTCATCAGAGTGAAAATGATTAAGCTCACACAAACAAGGTGTTTTAGTTAACAAGAAAGTCGTTTTAAATTTTTTATTTATTTTAAATTTGACCTGGCGAAATTAAAGCAAGTCACAACACACTGAAAAATGTCATTAATACTGTAATATAATATTATACAGACAGTGATCTGTTAAGCCTAGTTACGAGTTCAGTAGTAGTATTTGAAATATTATTATTTATTATATAGAAATACTAGAAAAAAAAAATTAACGATGAATGTATAGCTTCATCAGTTCTCAGAATAGTTGCAGCCCTACTTGTAATATCAAACTAATCAGAATGACTGATTCTCTGGTGCAGAGGGAGAGACTGTAAGCAAGACAGTGGCTATTTAAACAATAACGAATGGAGACGTCTCCAGCAGTCCTACCTCTGAATAGGACAGCCACTCATACTGCTGCTTTGGCTTTCTGGAGCCTAAACAAGGTCCATTATCTAACAGAAGAGAAAAAGAGCACAGAATATGATTAACAAATATTGAACCTGAACATTATATTTAATATTGTAAATTTTATGTATTACTCTCAAAACACAAACCATCAAAGGTCCATAATGTGTTTAGAAAAACCAGGGGAATGAGTTGTTTCTATGGAAACACACCCAAACCCTTATAGATGCTATTTAACAGGCAGTCATACTAGAAAATGATGACTGTGTGACACTGATTAAAGTCTGACATTACACTTCTTGACCTGTGGTAGAAACTGTCATTTTGTTAGATTATTACCGGACAACACACTGGTATGTATTCATTTGGAGAGTGAAGGTGATGTGAACAGTATTTACAAGGTGGAGGCTTATATTATACTGTAATAAGGGCGTAATTATTGCTGTAAAATTGCAATTAATTACATAAAGAACTATTACCGGATTATTTAAAACAATAGTACAACACTTAAATGTTTTGTTTAACAAAGAACAATATTTCATACTCCCTTATCTGTTAATAAGTTTAATGTAGTGAAAAGTCTGCAAAACAAGTAGTTATCACTTGTGTTATAGCTTGCTCTCTTTTCTCTCACCAGGCTCTCTTATTTCTGGCTCTTAAAATTAATAAGACAAAAAAAAAATGCTGCTGGTCATGTTGTAAAGAAACCAGAAAGCACAAAAAGCCATCCTGAAGACCTTCCTGTGACGGAAAACGCAAACAATTTTAACTCTGTTTGTTGTAAGTTTTTAAATACTTAAATTCAATAAAATGTCTCCTCACAGAAAACTTCACCAAATCAACATTTACACATTTTTTACATCCAAAAGGAATTCAAAAGGAAACATCACAATTTAAGCTAGTGGTTCCTAATTTACTCGAACCATTAAAGGGGGAGTCATCAATCCTGGCGAAACATTATTGATATTTTAACTCAACAGACAAACAAATACACACCACCCTTCAGTGGTCCTTCAGAAGCTCCGCCCCCAAATACATGGACATGCATTGCCAAGGCAACGACATGCTCATACCCCCTTCCCCTTGTCCTGTGATTGGCTGGAATATACCCCCTGTTGCTGATTGGCTGGAATGAGGTTGTGTGGCTTGGTTCGAGCCAGTGTCTTTGTTTCCCGTTTACAGAGCCAGAGCTGTTTACGAACACCGGATTATTTGGTGAGGAGATATTTGTTACATTTGACAAAAAGTGTACTGGATTAGAATCGATGGCTGCACCTTTAATAGTCATGTTTCATTAAGCTAAATAAATAAATAAACAAATAAATAAATAATTTTCACTTACTTGATACCCGTAAGCCTCTAGTAAAGACCTCGTACATTGTTGTAGCATCATCATAGTAAAAAGACATAAGCTTCTCAGCGCTCACCAACACTGACCTGCGGGCGAACTCTCCTCCCTGAACAGCACAAAATACAGGAGAATTAGTACTGGTTGTACGAGTACGAGGTTGCTTCTTTGATTTCGCCCCATAACAAGGACTCACTGGGACTTCGACGGACTGCAAACGCAGGTCACAAGGTGGTGGGAGGGCTTTTGGTCGAGTGGTGTACCAATAGGTGGTGACAGCGGCGAAAGCCCCCATGCTCACTAGCGTGCAAGTGGACAGGCTGCGGAGGTAATCCCTCACCTCGGCCAGCTCAGGCACACGCAGCTGCTTCATCAGCTCCTGGGCTTGCATGTCTCTCTGCTAGTGGATCTGCGGAGTGACACGAGGTTCCCCATTAGGACCAGGAGACAAAGAGACAAAGTCTGGGTGCTAGAGCAAGCTTTTAATTCTGACAATATAATTCATATATAATCTTTGCAGGAAAAAAAAAAAAAAGCAACAATTTCTGAATTGTGTGCTCAATGGACAACATTTGACCTTATTCATCAAGCTGGATAGAAACAAATGTATTCATAGATCATTCACAGGAGCATTTACACAAAATATATTAGTATTAAATGAAAATCCATTTAGTTGGGAATAACAATCCTGTTTAACCAGAACCCCCGACCTGGTGAAACTTTATGTATAGCGGGACACACCAAGGTTACTACAACTGTACAATATGCTTACTTATTTAAATTGCATACACAAATCACATATATTTCAAAAAAACATTTGCGAACCCTTATCATTTCATATTAATAACATGATACAAAATGATTCCAAAAAACATCCATAAATTAGGACTTAAGACAGCTATGACAACAACAACATCCTCTAAAAGGAGGAAGTGTTAGCGTATATCTAGTGCAGCTGATGCACTGCAATGGCTAAGCTACATGACTGGAACATTTACTCTGAGTAACTTAACTCCGAAGAAGTGAGACAGAACTTAATTTTTTTTTTTTGGTAACCATTCTAGAAACAGTATTCAAAAACTCCTGGCAAATTTCTACTTGTACACCACTAGTAGTCAATACCACTGAACAACTGCGAATCGTTCACATTTTTTAATGAAGCCTTATATATATATATATATATATATATAAAAAACAGTCTAAATAAAAATAAGAAGCCACAATATTTAAGCTTTTTACATAATAAAATTACGATCAAGTTTCCAACAAAAGGTGTTGTCCTTTACGGGTGGCCAGTTCCATTTCTCAGAATAATACCCCTGCGAAACATGACACACGTTTCCACAATGCTCAGTTCACACCCCACAGCATGCTTATTAGAATTTAATAACGGCTGTAATTGTCCCATTCGTTTTCTTTGCATGCAAAACCAAGGAGACTAGGCTGATTGCCTCTGCACTCCAACAAACTACACATTGTGAACTCTTGGCCAGGCACGACCTTCACAAGTGCTCATGGTTCACTGACCAAGGGTCACATTGCTGATTGAGTTATCAGATGTGTTTTAATGCTATCGCAATCTGTTACAAGTGTGGCTTGTCTCAACCTATTACCTTTGACCCACAAACCTTGGATCACGGTCAGAATTTTCACACCTCGGTGTGAACCAGTGTACTGAATTACTGGAGATGAATTACGCAGTACATGACTGATAAAAATACAAATATGAAATCAGTTTTTGCCATGAAAGCTAAGTAACATGTTAAGGAAAGGCAAATAAATAAATGAAAAGTGTGTAGACTATTGGTATTGATGTGTATTCAAGAGATGCAAAACTCTCTCAGAGTTGCTTATTAGCAGCATGAGTCACAGAGAAACATTTTCTATTCTGGGTCACTTTGTTTCCAGCAAACTCTACGTGGAAGCAAAAAAGGCTTTGGAAATTTCTGGTTTTGGACTAAAATATGACTGCTGAGGTTTGAGGTGAAAAATCTATGCTAAAAATAATTCAAATTTTAACTTTATTTGAACTATTTATCCTTTGAATTTATGTTTATGTTAACAAAAGTGTTAATAATAAAATTCAGTCAAATGTTATTCCTTATTTCGAGCATTATCAATGCTGGAAGTTGGCTTATTGGAGGAAATTCAGCATTCTAACACACATGACCAGTTTGTACTACACTCGCAATCATAGTTCAAGCTAATATAGGTAAATCTGCAATTTCTCTCTTATCCGTTTTGCCTTTCCTTTCACTCTAAAATTGAATTTTTGATCGCGGAGTACAGACCTGATTGAAACCAGGCTGCAAATTGGGTAAAACAAAACAAAAACCCTCCAGTTTCTCATTGTAGTGTGATCAATGGAAAAAATTATGCATACTCTTGACTGCCACGTGAGCTCTACAATCCCGAGATGGCCGAACACAGTGATACAGTTGTCGGTATTGGGCCTCTTCAAGATAATCCGTTCTAGCATGAACTAGGCATTAGGAAAAATGGTTTCTTTGGACGAATAAGAGTTTTGCCTTCTTGAAGTGATTTTATTTGGAATCTTTTCTCAAACATAAACCCCCTGTTTCAAAGTTTGGACAATCTGTGGAACATTTTTTTGGGGTGCCTCATGGCTAAAGCTAATAAATTCAGCCCAACGTCTACAACTTTAGCCTATTTGTTTAAACACTTGATTATCTCCTCAGAAAAGCAAACAGCTAAAACTATTTACACACATCTACAGGGTCTTGGCCAACAGCCACAAAACTCTTTCGAGTTGTGTATTTTGGCTTGTTGTGGACAATCATTTACAGATAACAGCAGCGTTCAGGTTTAAAAAAAAAAAAAAAAAAAGACAAAATGAAACAGAAACGCAACTAAAAATGAGACAATGTAAATTTACCACAGCAGCCCTACTTGTTGGATTTGGGATGAGTCATCCTGACTGGTAGGATACACAAAGCACCCTGGGTAGTCAGGTTTCTGAGAGGTTATGCGTGTATGTGTGCGCATATATGCGCTTGTGTTGACACAACACGGTATGTTCAACATGACCCAGTCAGGACACACTGCCCCTTTCACCATTCACCTAGTTTTATTATTATCACTCGGATATGGGTCCTGGCCAAGATGTTCCACTCATAATAAATAAATCTTGCAATTATAGAGAAAAATGCAAACAAATAAAAAAAAATAAAATAAAAAATTATTATAATAAAGCCTGGAGAACCAACATCATGTACTAAGGGTTAGTTTTCTACAATTCCATTTCTATATAGTGTTGCATTCAAATCAGAAAGTGCAGCAATCCTTAATAAATAAATAAATAAATGGAGGAAAAAAAAAACCTCCAACAACATTTCAGTTCCATATCAGATCTAGATGTATAGATCATACACAAATGGTCATGAAGTTTGGCTTGGACCTCAGCGTGACCCATATTTTGCTTCTGGTACCTGTAGAAAGGTTTACAGGTCTCAAGGCATTTTATAGATATTACACACCCACAATTCAAAAAAGCAAGTCACCTGAGTCACACGTGAATTGAGGCTGAAGAATCCCGAATGGGCCGAGCGTTGACAGGTAGCATTAACTGACACCCGTCAGCATTAAAGCAGCTGACTTTATGTGTTACTGCAGTAGACGATGCAAATCCGAAGGTCAAACTCAGACCTGCCTCTTTGTCCGTCTTATTGAATGAGCTGCCTTTGAAATGCCGTGTCAGCCGATATATTGGTGCTCCACGGATAACAGACTTCAAAGTACTATGATAAACGAATCTGTTAAAGGACAAGCCAGGCCTAATAGACGACAAGCTGCTTGACTACCTCATACCACCTCAATTCATTGACCGTTCCTCTGGTAAGTCATTGACTCAATCAAGATATCACATCAAACACAGGAGAAAAGTGTGTAATGTTATTGATTACCTCTCTCCGATTGCGCTACAGAAGCAGTGACTCCATCATCACCAGGCCCACTTCCTCTTCTAAATATGCTCGCTCAGAGGTCAGAGGCAGAAGCTGAAGAAGTCCTGCACATGCACACAATCACATGCTGCTCCAGGCTTTCCAGGGTAAAGGTAACCTGAGCAAGCCCGCGCTGTCTAAACTTGGTCTGCCTGAGAGATTAGACCAATGATAGAGCCCAAGCGCGGTCACCCGATGAAGGCCAGCCAAGCAGAACCGCCATCCCGCCCCCTCCTCCGACACTCTGCTATTTTAAAACCATACCGAACGGAAAACATGATGACGTGGAGAAGCGTTTCAGCTGCTGCTTCAAACATGTAGAATAACCAACGGAGGTTAAACACACACAGAGCAGTGATATGCTTCACAAGCCTCGAGTGAACATGTCGCACTGTGCAAGCATCCAGGACTTCTTATCCTCTGCACTGGGCA
This sequence comes from Notoglanidium maculatum, assembly GCA_030068355.1. Taxonomy (NCBI): domain Eukaryota; kingdom Metazoa; phylum Chordata; class Actinopteri; order Siluriformes; family Auchenoglanididae; genus Notoglanidium; species Notoglanidium maculatum. Next base: position 4,342,423 of record JAQQZX010000012.1, on the reverse strand, counting down.
TAAAAGAATTTTCTCCACAGTTTGAAGATACCTGGTCTGATTTCCCACAAACCTTCACAGCATGAATATCTTTTTAGTTAAATGGTAGAATGATGATCTTTACAACAGTTTTGGGAAACCCAGTCATGATAAGGTACTAAAAGTTGGAATCAAGTTTAGTCTAGAGTGTACACTTTTCTGTCCACAAGCTTCAGAGTCTTTGCAGTTGCAGTCCAATTGGCTGTAGGACTTCCAGTTTCCAGTGCGAAAGCTGTTTTTGAACACTGTTTTTCAGAGGAAAAAGTTGCTCACTTGACTGAAAAAAAGATTTCCTGTATTTAAGAGTGATTAAAGAGTTTGGTTTCAGGCAGTTAGTGGAAGGTAAATATCTCATTCTCACCAATGTGTCATGGGAAAATGTCTGCAGTCGTCCATCTGCCACGTCAATCAAACTGCCCATTTCTCTTAAAGCTGGAGCTTCCTGGCTGTGCTTATTGACAAAGCACAACAACTACTACGAATAACTAGGTGCCTGGTTTTCAAAATAAACAGATTTAGATTCAAGGTGACGCAAAGCAATTAAAAAATGTTGCAGCTCAACTTTTTATTTCCATTTTATTACCATTTACTCCTCCAAAATATGGTATAAATTCTCTCCATTATTAAAAACACTAGGCTTAGGCTTGTCTACTCATTTAAGGCCAATAAATTACTGCTTACATGTGAGAGACTTTTATCTTATTCCATCTTTACAAAATAAAAGTCTTACACTATCTTTTATTTTGAAGCATTTTCAGATTTGCTTCAAATGAAATGTGGTTTACATTTAAAATGAATCATCGATTCAAATTTGGGTCGGGTTTCAAACATCCATATTTGAATGCATTTCGTCAGCCTTAAATCAAAACACACTTTTCCCTTTTGACTAAATTTCCCATGTTACTCGACATTATTAATAATGTCATTCATGACGCGCTTTATTTCCGCAGATTGTGTGGATTTTTCTCAATTGTTGTTCAAGAATCAAATATTTCTTTTGTTATTGTAAAGGACAGCATGGTGTTATATTAATTTCCAGTCGCATTTATGTATGGTTATATTACTGTGCTGTTAAAAGCCAGCCACATGAAAGCTTTATGCCCAGCTGACCTTGAAAAGTAAAATATTCACCCCTTCCCATCTACACAGCCAGCTAGTTACAGACCTTTACACAATGTTTGAAATGCCTTTAACCAATATATAGTGTTTAAGACAAAGCAAGCATGTGTACATTAATCCATGTTAAATCCCCCCCAAGGATGAGTCAAATGAAAACCTTTGGGGTAAAAAAAAATGCTGAAAAATAACTTGTACTACAAATACAATACAAATATAAATTAAAAGGAAAAAAATGATTCAAATGAAAACCTTTATTCAAGAAATCTTTTAAAAGATAATTTAGGAGTCCAAAGGAGACATTTATTTTACATTCATGGATGGTTGTTTATGCACGTGTTTAAAGCTGCTGTAAAGTAAGTGATAACAGGAACTTGTTTTGCGGATGTTCCACAATATTAACTGTAATTATAAATGGTTAAAAAGTATCACATGTCCATCCATTATAAATAAAAAAATCGGACGTGTTGGCAAACTGTTGCGGTATAAATATATATAAACACTTCAGGACATACTGTTATAATAAAATAAAACCTCGGGGCAGTAGCAGTAATTCAGCTTTGCATCAGGCCGCCTCCACCTCGTCGACGCATATTTTCCTATTACTGCATTCACGTGTTTTACTCTTTGTTTGTATCAATGATTATCATAATCTAACATTAGCAATATTGGAGTAAAGCGATTCCTTAACTTTACCACAGATACAAAGGATTTAAAACAATGTGTGTAGTTTCTCACTACACTGGAAGTCATGCATCAGGGAAATGATAAGTAGTTGCCAAAGTTTAATCTGATTATGAAGTGCTTATCAGCGGCAACGAGCACATGGCATTAAGAGTCGGAGAGAAAATCCTAAACAAACAGTTTAATGATTCATTGGCAAGTCCCGATTTTGTTTCTATCCCAGGAAAATAATCTAATCTAGCACACTATATTGCGCTGATTAACATGCACAGCATAACAGCCAGAAACCTTTTACATCCTTTCTTTTTGATCCGTTTTTTAGAGTAGAGATTCAAGATTAAACCTCTCCAAAGAAAACCAGAAAACCTACAGACAGACAGTTGTGGTTTAAGTGCACAGCGCTCACCACGCCCTCGACAAGGTCCTCTAGATAGAGGGTTCCTCAGTACGGCGGCCAGTGAGGGACAGTTACTTCTACTGCAAGCTCTCAGCACCTTCTGTTTAATTGCCTAATTGCTCAGCATGTTTAAATAAACATGAAATGCTTTTTACACAACTATACAGTGTCATACATGCTGCCAGCCTGAACATTCACACCGGCTCCGACTCAGGATTATTACAGCTACAGATTAATAAAATGGAGACAAAGATAATAGTGCCTTAATACATTAAAATAAGAATAACAATCAAATGTGACTTAAGTCTTGTTTTATATGCATAAGCATTCCTTGTGGATTCTGAGGATGATTAATGGTTCTTTCTTACTACAGAGGTTCTACTTGGAACCTTAAATTTTGACAGATTTCTGCATAGAACCTTAAAAGGTTTCCTCCAAAGAAAACAACAACAAAAACCTCTAAAACATTATATATATATATATAAACAAAACCAGCATTTGAATAACAATCTTTTTCATGACTGTTCTGAGAGAGATTGCAGGTACAACACTTTCAGGAAAAAAAGGTTTCATCAAGAGATCTTTGGATGTCAAATGGTTCTAGCATTCATAAGGGTGTTCTACTTAGAACAAAACATTGAAAGGTTCCTCCAGAGGGAAAAATAACTGTTTAGGGTGCAAGATTTACTAACGTTGCACGGGGGAAAATGAAGCTGTTGGAAAGAATGCAAGAAAACTCTCTAAGGGCATGGCATGCGATGTTTACTCATGCAATTATATTTCGCTAAACTAAAGTGAAAATCATTGAAATGTTAAAAGGCATTAAAAAAACTAACATCTTTTTAAATACCCCCTTACGAAAGGATTCCTCTGATGTTGTCACGCAACCAAAAACAAAACAAAACACAAATGCTGAACTTCATTGATTATTGACGAGAGTGTAACAGCCTATTCATATACATCACACACACACACTCACTCACACACTCACTCACACACTCACTCACACACTCACTCACACACTCACTCACACACTCACTCACAC
>JAQQZX010000012.1:4323570-4336070 GCA_030068355.1 Notoglanidium maculatum | reverse complement strand
CTGAGCAAAAACATTTCGACTCTTATAAAGCTTTAATCGGTTAGCTCTCCTGCTCCCCCTGGCGGCTATGTGCTGTACTGCAGTACCTCACGCTGTGACCTTTGTACACACTTCCTCTGACTCCTGACAGCTGCAGATGATGTGCCCAAGAACATGTTAGAACCAAACTACTGAGAATAACTTGGTGACGTGGAGCTCTCACTCAGCCTTGGTGCAATCATAATCAAATAAAACATAAAATAATTGTCTAAAATAAGAACTGTCAATTGAAATGATGTAAGGAATGAGTGATCTAATGATAGAAGAATGACTGAACATGAGACAGGAGAAGAAATGTAAACTAATGCAATAATGAACATCTGAGTGGTGAATAATAGTAAATGAATGAATGAATGAATGAAAAAAGTCCAAAAAGTCAGAGCACTAATGAAAATGCTTCTATTTTGCATTCTTTTCTAATTTAATATAACAAATTTCATTACAAATCATATTATTAGCAACTTGCGTGAAAAGTAGTACAGTATACTCGTAAAGTAGAGTCCCTGAGGTTGTTCAATTCATTGTTGAAATAAACTAATAAAATATGGAAATTATAATTTATCATTTTTATAATGTATATTTTATTAGTAGCCAAAAAATTTATCAATATACCTAGTACATATAAGCACCATTTATATATTAATATAGTTAATGCTAAATTATCAAATAATGATAATCATCACCAACACCATCATCATCCTCCTGATGTAATAATAATTTTACTTTAACTGAATTATTACTAGGGTATTGTAATCAATTAAGTAGTTCAGGATTATTAATAGCCATTATTATTATTATTATTATTATGGTAAATATTTGTACCCTCTGGTTCAAAGCACAAGCTCAGCATCAACAGATCACACCAAATCAGTGATTATTTGTCATTTTATTGTCTTAAAAAGTTACACGATACCCCAAGGGGCGGGGAAATCATATACACTAAACATTTAACACCACAACTACACAAGTAGGGACTTTTCAATATTACAGGCTTTACAAAAATGTCCCTCTTTGAAGTTATTATACTGAATATGACAGATAAACATCTCTTACAGCTCGACGTGACGTCACAATGAGGAACGATGTCTTCGAGAATGCTAAGAAACCCATCATGATAAGGGAAGACGTCTTATGGACTATCCACATTTCATATGAAATATGTTCAGTATAAACACAGCATCCGTCTTGGATGGTTCGTCCGTTTGTTGGTCTTGTTTACAGCCGTTACACAACAGGCATTTAGTGCAAACATTTTATAATCGCCATTCTCTCCACTATTCTCTCCATTATCTCAGGAAAGTCACCTACGTGTGTGTGTGTGTGTGTGTGTGTGTGTGTGTGTGTGTGTGTGTGTTAGGAAGCAGAATGCAGAGCGTTGGACTCGTCTCTCTGACACACATGGTGAACGAGAAGGGAAATGCTTTAAATTAAACTTCTTCAAATGGATCTTGAAAAGGATTATTATAGCAGTGTTCAGGAATCTGTATGATTAATGCTGGATTAAAATAGAATTTTATGACTCCACATGTGAAAACTGTTCAGGTTTGGTGCAAGTTAATATTTCATGACTGCTAAAGAGTCACTTCAGGCCGTGTGAAAAACCCTGTAAGAAACAGTGCAGCCAAAAAAAAAAAGAAAAGAAAACCCTTTCCCCTCAACTGTAGTCAGTAAAACATGTTTGGTGTCCTTTCTTTAGTTTTGTATTGGAATTTTGAGGCTCAGCACGTAAAGGAACCATAAGCATATTTGGCTCAGAAATCGCATTAATAACAAGAAACATAATATGCAAATAAAATAGGAGCTACACTGCTAGTCAAAAGTTTTTGAATCCCCTGGTATTTACATTTTTGTGTAAAAAAAACTGACAATGCAAGGAAGAACTAGGTATAAGTGAACTGGGAAGTGTGTATCTTTTTGTGTCTACACATTTGTGAAAACTGAATATGATGCTGAAATAATGTTACAGCATTTTAAAAGTGAAAAGAGGAGAAATTTTCCTTCCTACTGAGGTGCATTGGACAGCTCGTATCTGATTACAAACTAAACGGATGTCCATTTATTTGATCAAGGCTTGACATTGGCTGTGTGAGGAAATGGCAGCTAATTAGCTATTATAGTAGCCTGTTTTACTGCTGCTTTTGTTAAACTGACTCCTTATCCAACATGATCTTTGCAGTAAGATAGTAAATGCAACATTAAAACAGAAATCAAAATATTTCTACATCATTTGGGTGAAATAGATCTCCTATCATCTGGAGATGCCGAGTTTGAATCCCAGTGATGCCACGGCTATCCATGGCTCGAAGGCCACACCTGACCTGAGAGATTTCCTGGAACTTCACCACACACCTATTTATTGGAAATTTTCTGGACACATGGATGAATACAAAGTGTAAGCCAGTTCTATGAAAAGGTTTTATAGGAAAAGATTAGTGTGATCATGCTAGCTACCAAGCCATATCACCTCCATCCAGCCATCAAAATTTGCACAAAAGGCATTTGTTTATCAGTGAACACACACTACCAATAACATTAGGATGGATTTTATAGGTAGTAAGTTAGTTTACAGTACTCTCGGAATAGCCATGTGTCCCAAATAATGAATAACTCACCCTGGTGAGCTCACATTCTGCGTTAGTCACATCATCTGAAAGCAAATTTCCAGTTCATGTGATAAATGTCCTTCCTAGATGCATCCCTATCAAAGATGATTCTGCTTGAGATATTATTTAAGCTCTGTGGATAAATGTAATAGAAAGAATTTGAGAACGTGACCGTATTCGTCTGAGCAGTTCTACTAGAGAAGGGGGCGGGGCTAGCAAAGAGGCAACTGTGCCTTTCGTCTCTACTGCGCAAAAACTCGAGAAGAAGAAAGTCCCTGCTGCGCAGACTCTGGATGCAAATTTGGCAACATGGCAAAGGTATTTTGGCTTCATTTTTATGGAATGGGAGTTAACAGGAGCACACTGTCCATTTTTTATACAGCTGATGGTTGGTACGATCATTGTCTAATATGAAGACCTATCTAGGTTTACAGTAACTGCTTCATTTTTAACATAAAGTACTCCCTAATAGCCTCATTACAATCCGAGAGTGGGCAATGTACATGTCCTTAAATACGAAAGTGTAGTTATTGAACTGAACACTTGTATTGTTTTTTCTCATACAAGTTCAGATACAGGGTGAGCTGTAATAAAAGCTTTTCCCTGGCAGTGTATACAATCATCTTATGCATTTCTAACCTGTAATTTCACCTTCAGACTTGAGTCCATACACAATTAAGTGCTAAGGAAATAAAACGAAATGGCTGCTGAACCTTGTTCTTCACTGTATTGTCCTTTTGTCCATTTTTAAAAATAGCAGTGCATCATACAGTGTGAATGTTTGAGCTAATGAACAATTGATATTCTAGCACAACATCTAAGAAGCAAACTTTAGACACCAAACATGTCTTGGCTGATCAACTGCTTTGGAGTAAGAGGAAACATTGTGTGAGCTGTATAAAAGTGTGTACCAAATTAAATAGAAATGTAAGCTAAAGGGAGTCCTATACCTATTCAAACCAAATTCAGATGAGTAAGGAGTCGTGTGTTCTTGTATAGTCTACTGTATTCTTTAAGGTCCATGGTCATGAAGAATTGAAAATGAGATTTCTAGCACTTTATCATGGGTAACGTTAGCACCTTCACCATCTGTCTCAGCTCAGAAAGCGCCCACAGCTCATTCGCAGTTTGCAAGCTGCTAACCGTGGGCATGACCAAATGGAAGAAATGCCATTCATTTCACTATAAGCCATCATACTAAAGTGTGGAGGTAGCAGTGTGTGTGTTTTTTCTTCCTGTCATCTTGTTCAGTAGTTCAGAGCACCGGGTTCAAATAGAAAATCGAAAAGAAAAACGGCTGGTGGGGAGCATCCATATTTCTGTTCTGTCCTAGATACACAGTTCATTTTTAGCAAAGAGAAGAATAGCACCTGTTGTATCAAAATTTGTATGAATTAGTTATTTATTTTATACAATGGATGCTTGAAGCGCATGTACGAAAATATTCCTTTTTTTGTATGGTGACGATTCAGCTATAAACAGAAGGATTTTGTAAAACCAACAGTTGACCAAGGCGACTGAATCGGATCCGGATTGTGAAGGGCGGCGAGAAAACCGGTCTGGAGAGCAGGTGCACAGGACTGCACGTGTGAGAAAGATCGCTAAAGAGTCCATCTTTGCGGAACAAGGTGTGGAACTATGATTGACCTGAGAATAGATAACCAACACTGAACACGGTAGAGAACGAGTCGTCAGAGGCAAATCTGCAAGGTTACGGAGACCCGTAGTTCCTTAGATCAACTTATTTAAATCAAATACTGACAGCAGTTTCTTACAACAAGTAGCATCAGTTATTATGCAGTGTTTTTTTAAACCAATCCCAAGGTAGCTAAAATAATGGAGTTTTAATGTGTTCCTATTCATTTGACACTGCTTCAGTGCTTTTAATGAGTTGTCCTTTCCTCCAAGCTCCAGTTCCTCGTCTACACGCTGGTAATAGAGGCTTGTTTCTCTGGACGAGTGGTGGGCGGCTCGGGAATGGGCCGGAAAGCAGGTACATGGTACGGAGGTGGGGGTCTCTTGGTGCCCATGTGCCTGGGACTCAGAGCCATGTTCTGCCGCCGGGTATTGTCCACGTTGCTTGATGTGTTGGAAGCAAGGCTCTCGCGAGTGCTGGGGCCCAGAGAGAGAAAGAGAAAGAAGGCGAAGGAGAGAGTGAGAGAGAGAAAGAAGGCGAAGGAGAGAGTGAGAGAGAGAAAGAAGGCGAAGGAGAGAGAAAGAAAGAAAGAAAGAAAGAAAGAAAGAAAGTTACGGTGGAGAAAAGATGACGGGGTTAAATAGTAACAGAGTGATAATGTTGGTCAGTGGGAAAAGAAAAGGAAAAATGAACAGATATGGAGCTAGACAGAAAAGTACTGTAACATGACTTGACCCTGGTAATATTTAAAGGAAAATATAAGACCTTTTCATTGTTTAGGAAAGTGACGCCATTTGCACCTGGTCATTTTAAGCATCTTGTATTTGGATTGTGTCAAGAGGTGAGAACAATAAGTACAATAATTATGTTATTGTAATAAAGTCTGGTTTATAAGTAGCTGGAGCCACTTGAACATAAGGCAAGGTGTTGATCCTAAACAATACATTATTTTAAAACTAGTGTGGTATTGAATTTAAGGGCTTTTGTAAAATGATCATGGCTTAAAAGTAACACATTTCATATACATATCCGTTAACTTGAGTAAACAATTTGAAGACATACTTTAACTTTCAACAGAAGATTTGTTGTAGATCAAAGCAAAGAATTTGGGTACTGAAAAAACCCGAGAAAATTTTCTGCTGTCGCAGCTAAAAGTTTCAATTCCACGCTGTTTGTAATTACCTTCAACACAGAGGAACGTGCCAATTTTAGCTGTAGATCTTTAGAAGAATGCTCCAAAAACACTACGAGGCTCCACAGCTTAACTTGGGAATGAGAACAAAGTGAAGCCTGGTGGGAACGAACAAGCTCCCAGTAGAAACGGATCCATTTCCATTTGTATAACATTTGACAAAAATATGTCTCCGAGCCTGTTTAAACCTGGGTTCTTCAGTATCAGGATTAAAAAATGCAACTGTAAATGCATTTAAGATTGTTTTGAAACAGATTTAAATCCAAGCCAGCCACGTCAGAAAGTCTGAGAAGCATTTTGGTAAGATTGGTAAATGTACATCCAGTTTTAACCCAAAAGCCTTTAAAACCCCTCCTTCCAAACAAAAACTGCTGCAAGAAATTAAATTTGCCATGCAAAATCAAATTTCATATTAAAAACAGTATGCATAAAATGACCAGGTGTATGTATACTTAGTCTTGTCAATGAAACTGAATTGAAATCTTTTTGGATTAGATTTGAAACCTAAATGGCTGCATTCAGACCTGCATTTTTTTTACATGACACATGACTTTGATGTAAATAGGGTTTTCCTACTAAACATGTAATTAGCCTAACTTACTTTCTGTTAAACTATAAGTAGATGTTGATATAGGGATGGTCCCAGAAGTCTCCTGTTTTTCCAGTTTCCTCTCTCCTGTCTGCGATCATTACAGAAACAAAGGAATTACTCCTTCTCCTATTAGAAAACTGCGACCAAAATGCCAACCAGTATTTTAGACACTCCTGACTGATTTGTGTCCTGCCACAAGAATTGAAAATGTTCTCAACAAAAAAGAACCACACCAAAGGAGTTACAATAATAAAGCACATCAACTTGAGGGTGAGAGCTTGTGTCTTCACTCTAACCTTGCTCTGCCTGGAACCAATTGGTGTGGTTTGAATTGAGCACATTCAAATATGAAAAAAGAAAAAAAAGAAAAAAAAAAAAAAAACTCCCGGACCACCAGGTTCTGATTCACTGCTCGGCCATTTGGCTCTTGCAACCGAGAGGTTCCAATCACATCACCATAAAATGGTTGGAAAGTTTGATGACTGAGGTTTAATGCTTTAGTGGTTTTAGCTTCATGTTATGTGTACAGTGTGAGAGCTGCATGCCAAGGAGGCTCACTTTTTCCACAGCTTGGTGTCTATTTGTTGGAACTGCAAACGAAAAAAAAAGTTATGTGGCAGGAGCAGCCATTTTCTTAATGTGGAACTGGTTACTTAATGTAATTCTTCATTCATGAGATCTTGCCCTTGGAAATTACTTGTTGCAGGTATTTTAGGGGGGATGGGAATCTGGTTGTGACGCTTAAGTGAGTGAGGTCAAGCCAAATAAGACGAATGGATAGATTAGGTTGAATTTCCAGGTCTTTGTTGTTGTTTTTTTTGTTTGTTTTTTTTTAATCTTAACACAACAGCACAATAAAGTGAAAATGAATGTAACACACACACACACACACACACGACTGGGGAAATAAATCCAGCAAACAGAATACAAAATGAAAAACACAGCTTTGTTTAATTCATAAAAACAATTCAAATAATTAAGGGAAAGAAAAGAAATTCAGGGCACATTTTTGCTTCATTTTGCTTCGGTGAATGTGTGAAATATCTAACTGATATTTTTCTATTTTGTACTATTCTATTTTGATATTGTACTATTCCTTATCGCTGACGTAGTACTCTCAGATGTAAACCCTACAACCTAGACAAGTGGATATAGTGTAACTTTAAAGTCTAACTGATTTGATTCTGTACAGAAAGTCAGAGTGATGGTGTGTTGAACGCTTGACTGATTTATACAACAGTCAACACCACCTGAGATACACCAAACCCCCGCCAAATCTAAACAAACCTGACGGTAGCCGAGTGAACTAGGTAAACACAGTGAACAGAGGAGATTGTGAGGATTTCTCATTGCTGCTTTTGCTCATACCTGTTGACTTTAAACAAGATCCTAGAAGACAAGATTGTGCAAGATTTCGTAGTAATACTGTACGTTTGAGCCAAAGACGCACAGGGACAAATTTGGAGAGCATTTAATTGGATGGTCAGAAGATAAGTATGAGTATGACTCGTCAAAAACTTGTAATCGTTTTTCTAGAATTGACTACCGATGACTTATGACTTTATTCTTGAAAGTAAGAATAAATACACTACAACACTAAGTGGCAAGCTCTGAAACTCCAATTTTGAATTCATGGCCACTTTAAAGCTTTACACAAAAAAAGTGATTATAGTCCAATTATGTGTCTTGAATCTTTTTCAAAGGTACACTATATCCGTATATTAAAGGTGTAAAGGATGAGGGTACCACGCTCAAGCAATGGTGCAAAGTTACTAACTTCTTGTTCTATTTGCTCATTAATTTTACAACATGATGAGAAATGTAGATTCTTAAATTACAACATGCAAGCAGATGCGGGTAAATCAGCAGACCTGGCCTTCTGCGTGGAACACATTATTCAAATTCTGTGGCAAACATTTCACATCCCAACCATTTTTTGGCTCACGTCTAAGGACAGTTATTGGACTGTTATGTGGGAATGTCAGAAGAATGTGCTAGCTGTAGTTTGACAGCTTTCAGGCATCGAGGAGGCAGTGCCACAAATAAAAAGGATGTTCTGTCTGGACTGGAGGGCAAAAAACACAAACATGACAGAAAAGGGGACTAATACGGAGTTCCATTTTGCACTCAAGGCATCGAGGTTAACACTGCACTAGAATTCAAGACTTTAGCGCAAGGTTTATCAAATCCAGTCACTGCTGACTTTGAGGTTTTCCTAGTCTAAACACATACAATCCAACTCACTAGCTAATTATCGAGATTTAGATAACTTGGTCTGTGTGGAGCAGGGAAAATTCCCATCTGTGCAGGACAGAAGGTTGAGAGATCCTGCTTTATGACATGAAAATATAACAATTATAACTGTTTGGTTACAGTAGCATGCCTGTCTGTCACCAAATTGCAAATGTTTATTTATGAACTGAAAATTTTGTTTCTGCCACTAGGAGAGCACACAATGCAACCAAACCACAATCAAAGAAATATGAATAACAGTTAATGTAGCCTTGGACAACAGCGATCAAGGGTACAAACTTAAAAAGTACTACAACATAAACAAAAGAAAACAGAACATGAAACACAAACAATTATTCAGTTAAAAAGTGTAAACACTTCTGAAACAAAATTGGTAGAGGTATAGACATAGTACCCACTAAAGCAAACAAAAAAATGCAGGTCATGTGACTATTAACATTTTAATCTAAAAAAAAATTAGATTACATTTGGGCCCTAAACAATTAGGTAGGTTTAGATTTTATGTAATTTTTTGAGTAAATGCTTTCCAATTCAAAATGTTAGCTAATTAGGATGCTGAAAGGCAAGACGTTTTGGCAACTGATGAAAGCTTGAAAGCTGCTTCACTTTAATAATAGCCCCAGGATACATCACTATCCTTTTGACTTAATATCTGGTGTCCTTAATAGAAAATGCAAACAATAGAGTTGGAATGAGTCATTTTGTCCTGATAACACACACCGGCTTTTTTATACCAACCACATAGTCATGAGCATAGTAACTATAGTGAATACTCATGAGCAGAGTGACGTAATGCACATTATTTACACACTTGGACCAAATGTGTGGTTTGTGGCCTACTAAGTGCAACAAACAGTGCTGTCCCACTGGACAGTGCAGTAACAACAACATACTATTTTTATTCCAAATATAGAACTAGCTGTATGCTTATTATATTGTGTAGTTACATCAGCATCATATCTATGAAAGGAGGTGGAGTTCTCTAGAGGTTAAACAGTAAACACTAAACAATACCAAAAAATTAGGGCAAAAAAAAAGCAATGTCAGGAATAAAACACAATGCTGTCGTAGCAAAATAATCCAGTGATGGAGTAGGCTGATTTTTTTTTTGTTATAACAGCATGTCCAATAGTGTGCAATTTCAGTTATACCATAGCAAATTATCAACAAATACTATTTACTACAGCTGTTCCCTCACTAGGTTCTCTTTTCCACTCACGTGACATTAATTTAAAAAATGCAGCTCATCGTGTTACAGAGAACTGTCAACAAAGCCGTCAATATTACTAAATAGTTTCCCCATGTTGAAAAACAGCTGTAAACAACTTTACCTCTGACTTTTGTACCTCATACAAAATGCTGACACTGAGGGCTCCATCCAAAACTACTTTTATGTGGAGCCCCATAGGCCCTGTATAAATTGTTACTATAGAAACAATAATATATTAGCAAGAGGTCAATAATATAAACCTGTGATTTGTTTTACAGCTAGTAAAACTGTCAGAGCTTATGTTATAGAAAATCAATCAACACCTTCTGACCAATCAGAATTCAACCTCACTGTGGTATAATGTACCATGCTGTACTGCGCTGTCCAATGGAAAAGTTCTAGAGAAGTTGCTGTTGTGAAGAATCGGTTTAATTTTTTAATTCTGAAGTATCGCTTTCGGGCACAATGAATCACAAAGTATCGCTTTCCGGCACCATACCTTGTATGGTCACATCTGATGATTTTTTTCAGTCAGAAACACCTGCTCAAAATATCTTCATGTGCCAATTGCTAGTGGCTTACCTGTAATATTTTGCATGTGTGGCTTTCTAATATTTGTGCCACTGCTATATTAGTGAATACAATTCATTTCACAGTAGTATTAATCTCATTCACAGAGGTTGCTACCACTGATAATAAAACAGCAAAAGATGTGAACATTCTGGAATAATGCTAATATTTTATAAACTTTGTCATGTCAAGTTAAAAAAAAATCCTACTTGTCACTGTGAGTAAAAAAAATGTACTGAAGTACACTGACACTTTGTCTATTCACAGAATAGCATACTGCTCCAGTTCAAGCAGGAGAACTACTCTGGCATCCAAACAAGAGTAGGAAACCCAATACTGGACCTGAGTGCCTTACCGTGGGGAGTTAAATCCACTGTCCACAGTCACACTGCTGGAGTCCATGCTATCCAGACGTGTGGAGTGGGCAGATTTCTGGCTGTTGCCACTCTCGCCCTCTTTGGGACTGAGAAAGGTGAGGTTCTTTTCAAACTTGCGCTGGAGGTCTCGCTCTTTCTCCCGCTCCAGAAGCCACTTCATTGTCCCACCTCCTTCCAGAACTTTCTCCTCCACTTTGTTCTTATGGCTGGTGTCCTCAGAATCATCATCTGATACATTGTAGTAGTCAAAGGTATTTTCCATGCATGAGGCCTGCTCTTGACCAGAGGATGATGGCACAGACAACGGAAGAGGATCCTCGAAGTGTTCCTGGTTCTCCAGTATCTCCATGGACTTTGTATGTGTAGATTTGCGCATTGTACCTGGTCTGGAGAAACTGCTTTCAACATAATCCACAGGTTTGAACAAAGTCTCTTGGGTGTAAACCTCTGCCATTTTGTCCAAGTCACCTGAGTCAGGGTTGTGTTGGTGCATCAATCGTCCATTGGGCAAAGGCTCTGGCATCTGGTTAGACACAGATAATGCTATACTGTTCTGCCCCATTGTGGAATCATCATTATACTCAACAGGGTGAGGTGAGGTCAGAATTGGAGCTGTATGTTCAGAAGGAATCCCTTTCCAAACACCATCTGTAAAATCATGATTTGATTTTACCAGAGAAGAAGGGGCAGAGTACGATGCTTCATTCGCTCCTGTATGCTGGAAATAGTCATCTACAGGTGTTTTTAGGGAGCAGTCCTTAAGATCAGTAAAGGCTGTTAAACAGTCTTTGCTTTTACTTTTCTCCAGCGTTCTACAGTGCATGGCATCCTCAGGGGCCCCCCTCCCAACATCAGGCACACAAATGTCAGAGTTCAACCTAGCAGCAGTGTGCATAGCACGAGAGTAGTGGCTCTTCTGGGCAGACGCCCTCAAAGTCCCATCATCAGTGTAATACCGATTCCGTTCATCTGGACTGCACTCAAAGTCCTCAACAGTGCCCAAGAATGGTCCTCCTAGAGGGCCCTTGGAATTGTCCATGGAGCGTGATCTCTCTTTAGCCTTATCTGACCTTTCATTCCGTGATTTCCTTTCCTGGGTGTGGCTGTGGCTGCGATGGACTTTGGAATGTGACTGTGCCCTGGATGGTTCTGGAAACGGCATCTCTGTCCTTCTCTTGGCTAGCTCTCCTGACACGTCCCACTCTGGTGCTGTAGTGAAGTGAGACTCCACAATGTTTGGGTTGCTATGCACCATGTATTTTCCCCTGTTTCTCTCCATGGACATCATTGTCTCTCTTGGAGAACGCACTAGAGAGGAACTGTAGAACCTATAGTCCCGGTCATAGGATATATCCAGGTTAGAGCCTTCAGACCGGTCCCCTCTAGAGGCACGTGTTTTGCTGTGGGATCGCGAGGATTTGCCCTGTTGGGCCTTGCGGTGACTACGGCTCCGTTTGCTGCGAGTGCTCTGTTGAGCTGACGAGTTAGCTTTACTTCTCTGAGCCTTCTCCTCCTCTAGTCGCTTCATCACGGCTGTATGCCGGGCCAGATTCTCAACAGTCAGGTCTGGATTGATCCGTCGGATAATCTCCATCTCCACATCTCGTGGGACAGTGCTAGGTGTCTCCTCATCCCTCAGAGGCCACTCCTCAGGAGGAAACTGGGCAGAGAATGTAGCAAGATGCTTCGACTTGTCCTTCTTGAAACTCAGCCGAAAGAGCTTCAGGCCAAACTTCTTTGATTGCTTCTCGCTGCCACCGCAGCCACTGCTGCTCCCCTCTTTCTGCCTGCTGTTGCTAGCTTCTGTCTTGAAGGCAAAGCTGAGTGCACTTTTGTTCTTCTCTGAGGATTGTTGAGGAGGAGGAGACACTGGGTGTGGGGGTTCCTTATGTTCCTTGGACCTTCTCTGCAGTGTGGAGTTGTGCGTATTAGGCATTTCCTCCCGGTAGCCATCGCTGTAGGGGTCGGCGTGGTTTTTATGGTGTGATCGTTCCCTTACACAACCTGAGGCAGAGGCCGTCATGGTGC
>JAQQZX010000012.1:4304457-4318470 GCA_030068355.1 Notoglanidium maculatum | reverse complement strand
TAAACGTTAACATTTTACGTCTGTTTTATCTGCATTTTTATCATTTCTTAATTTAATATTATCAGTATGCTGCTGCTGGAGTAAGTGAATTTCTCTTCAGGATTAATAAAGTATCTATCTATCCATCCATCTCATCTGTACAAGTTCTAAGCCATAATTATCAAAGTATATAAAATCTGTTTAATCCTATTACAATATTCATTTATTATTGTCACCACCTCATCTACTGTTCCAAAAAATGGGTGGATTTTGGCACACCATGCAGACACAACACTGCCAGACCTGCCCTCACTGTCTGGTTCATTCCTTTCAGAGCGTCACTTCACGCACATAGCGTCCTTGCCCTTACCCTCTGTTACATCATTGAGCCCTTAATGCCAGTCTGGCATGATGCAACACTTTCAACTACAGAAATATGCATGAGGCAATTACTGCATTAAAGGTACACATGCTGAAGAGGGGAGATTTAGCTATATTTTAAATACAAATAATGCTGCAAAGGCACATGTTGATGTAATCATTGTGAAAGTACATTTGTTTGAAATGCATCCTATGAAATGCATATTTGGCAAAGAACTGTGATTAAAAATAAGAACTGTGCATTATTTTTTTTTTCTTTTTTGATTCCCACTAGGCTCAGGGCACACCAAGCCAACACTCTTGAAAGACACAAACTGTCAATTCCATGAGCTAGAAAAGTACTAGACACAAGAGATTAAAATAACAATCCTACTGGTATACCACACCTGTTTGAGGATGTTTACACCAGTTTGCAGCAGACAGCCCCCAATGCTTGCAGACATACATAAAAAAACCAAACTGGTACATGGAGACTCAAACCATTCCCATGATTCAATTCATGGATGTGTGTTTGCAATAATGGCAAGTATTCGCCCGTCCATGGCCAAGAGGGCAAAATTTGTGGTGCTCTCCATGTGGGAAGGATGGCAGTGTTCTCCTTGTCAATCACAATGACACTAATCAACCAGAGTCCTTGAGCTCATATATGCTGTAAAAGTGTTCAGCTGCTCTTTGACAGCATGAACAAAATGTGGTAGCTGGCTTTATGTGACTTGGAAGAAGCATATGGTAGAGAACACTCTCTCTTGTTGGTTGCTGTTGCATGACATTGAAGAGCTGGCTAGTGAGTGGAAACACATGACCACATTGGGAGAAACTGGATGAAATGGAATTGGAAGTGACCATCTATGGACTTCCCCAAAATCTTGTATGTGGTCTCCTTATTTGTCACATATACATTACAGTACCATGAAATCCTTTCCTTTATACATCCCAGCTTGTTAGTAAGTTGGAGTAGGAGAACAGGGTCAGCTGTGATATGGCACACCTGGAGCAGATAGTGTTAAAGGCCTTGCTCAAGGGCCCCAACAATGGCAGCGTGGTGGGACTGATGCTTGAACCCTGGCCTTTTGATAAGTACTCCAGAGATTTTAACCATTGAGCCATCACATTGCCTTATCACAAGACACAGGTTGTATTACTTTATGAACATTTCATTAACACAGCATGACTTTAACCCCATTAGCACTAAAACACTCCGGACTAATGCTAAACTCCTTGAGAAAGCTTATATAAGAATGTACACTGAATGTACTCAATAATGTGACATGTGTTATTGACTCACTCTAGAATATAGCAGTTTCACTTAGTGCACATTCCACACAATTCATGTTAACTCTCATACGCTGTGTGCAATGCTTGTATTTGTGCTCTATAAATGTGAGTTATGTGCCTCACATGGCTTGTAGGGTTTCAGTGCTGTAATTCTTCTGCCTTCAGAATCAGTGTTGTGGAACACAATGGGAGTGAATCAGAGACATTATTTTATTCGTCATAGTCTGGTTCATGGAAATCACATCTTACTGACTATTTCTCGCCTCATAAATGATTTACGGCTAAAGAAAAATACGCTTTCACGCTCCTGGCAAGTGAAATAGAAGTTTATATTGGGGTCTTTTAGAAGGAATCTTTCAATACATAAATTCAGGATATTATATTATCACAGAGGTTCTATGTATTGACCTTTTTTAAAAATATCCCATCCTGTGCAGTTTAGTGGCTTCCTTAACAACAGTCCCTTACTAATTTGAATATCTATAATTGCAGTTGAATATTATGAATCAAGCTCATAGTTACTCCTGGCTAATGTAGTATACAGTGCATAGTATATACATTTCCAGTATGCTGGAATACATTAATTGCTCTGAATTTTCACAAAGGTTATATTTTTTCAAACTAAAATCCAGTAAATTGTGGTGAAGAAAGCAACAACTACAACAACTATACATAAAGACCATTTAAAGTATAAATGTAAGTAATAAAAAATGCACAAAAAAGGCTGATATAATGCCTTCAAGGGACACGCGAACGCTGAGGTATTAGCATTGCATAATTATTTTTGTTCTTGTCACACCTCCTAACCACTATGGGTGGCGCAAAATACCTGGATACCTCCTTTTGCAATATTTTCAATAAATACAGCCATCATATAGCCAATCACATTGGCCGCTATAATCTACAGAGATTCAGATTAGTGTCTTTTAGACATGATTAAGTTTATGTGACAAAGTAGAACCTGGGAAGCATGTAGCGAGGTGCTCGATGAGGGTCTCCTGTGTGACGGTCTTGCGTGCAGAGTTCATGGCCGAGATGGCCAAGCACAGGATGTCCCCCAGCGGGATGAACTGGGACTGACTGATAGGAGACATGCTGATTGGAGACACATCACCTGCAGGACAAAAAGGCAAAAGTCAGAGGGTCAATGTCAGAACTGCTGAGGTAAAGAGGTATTGATAGGCAAGGCAAGGACAAATGAAAATAAGTAGTAATACAAACAGGAATTAATAAAACATCCTGAAAAAGTAGCTTCTGCAATAATGAACAGTTTTTAGTCTCTCAGGAGAACAAGTTCATGCTACACAACAGTACAAGCCATTAAAAGACAACATTTCAAATGCACCTTAAATAAACTCAGAAGAACGTGCACCCCATATTCATTGGTTATTTGTCAGGCAGACTATTCATAAATACTAAAAAAAAGTTTAGAAATACCATACATGATCAGTTTGTGTGCAGTTCATATCAATGCACTGAATAGTTTAGCCAACATCCATACATTCCAAACCTGTGCCAGAAGTTTAGGCAAAAGGTAATGGTTCACGCAACATTTAACTACTAATGAAAAAGAAAATGGCCAGAGTCTACGATTACGAAGTATTAAAATGGTGATCTCGATTTGTTTCTCTTAATTCAATGCAAAATATCAATTCAGAAGGATTACATAAAGCATGTCATAAAACAAAACAGCACTATTCTGCTTTATTTGCTGTCACCATAAACACAGCACCACATGACATCAAGTGTGAAATGACTCTACAGAAGAAAAAAAAAATATCGAGAAACAACGTCTGAAAACTGCGCGTGAATTTTAAAACAAACCAGGTGGCCGTTTGTGAAGAAAAGGAACATTGTGTCCAGTCTAGTTAAATAAATATTTAATATTATGTACTGAATAATAAATTCTCAATTACTAAACAATGACTAATTGAACAAAATGAATATGGGGTGCATGAGTCATGGCTGCACATTCTGTCTCAGTCACCAATGGTACACTGTGTATATCAACTAAAGGTTTTCACCCACTGTGGAATATGAATCACTATTGGCAGAACAACGGAAACATTGCCATGACTAACTGTGTAACTGTCTATTAATATCAATATAAATAAAGTATTATAATATAATATTAATATAAATAAAGTGATGTTCTAACCATGCATGTACACAGCGCTCTAGGCTTTGCACTGGTACACATTCCACCAAGTGTCCATGTCGCCTCAAATGGATAGGAATTTTCAGCTGTTGGACGGGCCAATCTGTGGCTGTATCTCAAACCCTAGCATTTCACATTAGTGCACTACCAATGCTCCAGTTACTATAGATGGTGAAATAAAAATGAACGTGAACCCGTTTGAGGAAGGAAGCTGCATACTGGTGACCTGCTGGATGCTTGCTGAACACCACCTCCAACTACATTCCCCCCATTCACTCATTTGCGGTAGTTTTATTCTCGTCTACAAAGCATGGCAGTGAAATGGTACAGAGGATGAGGAGATCGCCACCGGAAGGGCCAGACACACCTAGGTGAGGAGCTCAGTGTGGACCTGAGGATATCGGTGAATCCTTTCACACACGTAAAGTGACAGAGAAATGCCTAGTTAAAGCACTGTGCTGCTTCAGAAGAGCAAAGCTAAGCGGATTAGCCTGAAACGCCCACACTTGCAAAGAACACACAGAGCTCCTGGTATGACAAAGTAAACTGTAGGTGGCAGAAACCTTAAACAAACTGAGCCTCTAGATCCTCCACAAAGTTTGATCTTGTAGGGTTTGATGGTTGCTGACAAGGTTGCCATTAGTGTGTGTATATGTGTGAGAGAGAGAGAGCGAGACTATAGCAGGTCAATGACTAGTAACTAAATGAATACTGAAGTCCACTGCCAAATGTAATGTAATATTTAAATCTGCCATAAAGTACATTTCTAATAAAACACTATTACAGCATGCAGTTTCCCCTCAACACAGAGGAGCTAAAATGTTTTCATATAATTACATGTACAAATAAAATAAATACAGTAATAAAGAATAAATACATCAATTCACTGACACGCATCATAAATTCATACAATAAAATACAGAGCTACAGGACACACTGCACTCATAGCACCCTCATATGACTGTTTTATGATACAGTGCAGTTGGCAAAAGGTCTTGATTAATTTTCTATATAAGCTTTTCTTCTAACACAATTATTTCTGTAGTAAGAGCTGAATCACAGGGACTTGTTGGATGGACATGCCAGATAATGTAATAATAAAAACATGTTATTTGACAAGTGGACATCATTCATACAGTGAAGCTTTACCTAAGGAGATATTTATTTTGAATTTTGGTACTATCTGTTTGTAACTTTTCTGCCATGTGAAAGTCTTCAGGAAATTGTGTTTTCTGGTTTTCTTGGTAACATGACAAGTGGGGTTTTTTTTTTTGCCTTTGAGAGAGAAAAAGAGAGGCTGGTGAGATAACTGCTGTAATGTGATAAGAGCGTTTTCATTTCGTAGCGATTTCACAACATTAGGCGTAACTATAAATGGATATAAATCATGTGGATCATGGGTTATTCTTTAATGCTTAAAAAAAGGAAGTCACTGCTGGCTGTGGTGCAAGAAGAGTATTCTATGATTTGCATAAATAGCAAATATTTTTGCCCAGGGTATGGACTATTGGTGTACAAATGTGTCAGTAATTCAGTAAAGAGGCAGACAGAGCTAAAAATATCATGTATTCAATGTGATGTAATAGCACAGCAGAGAATTAAGTACAAGCAAATGATGTGAATGTAGAGCTTAATGGTTTAAAAGACATGATTATTCGAACGTAAACATAACATCCAACGTCCAGTTTGCAGCAAAAGAAAATCTATTCAAAAGCTGTTCAGGTCCATGGGAAAACCCTGGCAACACAACTTGGTGCTGGGTTTCTGGACATTCAGAAATATAATCCTTTATCGCAATGAAAGGTGGCTTTTATTCACAGCTTAGAAGCTGAACAAAAAGAAAATGTTATTTTCTTTTGAAATGTACAATTGTCACTGAAGCCAAAGTTAGAAAAGCCATTTTGCTTCTATTACACAGCATCCATCAACATCAGTGCAATCAGGAGGATATCGATTATAACAAAAGGGTAAAAGTTATTTATTCTAACTACTGAGAAGAATAAACTTTCTGACGGAGACAGTGACGGATACTCCATCTCATGATTACATTGCTCTCTGATGTAAGAGACAAACTTCTCCATCTGCACACTCACATCATTGTTTCCCTTTCCATTTCCTGAACTGAAGGACTTTAGATCACCAGCCTGGAACTGGGATTTATTGGCTTTCACACACAGACACAATACAGGAAACAGACATCAGATACCGAACAGCACTACTTACTCCAGCTCTGTAAGATTGAAACATCACAGACGTATTCAGTAGCCGTTGAAATTGATTAGAAATTTCAACAAAACACAATTAAAGCGATCGTTTCTCCTCTCGCGATAGCTCTTAGTGTGTGCTCTTTATTCAAAATAAGCATTTCCATTTGCTCGTGTCATGTGACTAAAATGCGGAAAATTGTTTCCATCTTAATTTTGCCAAATATTGCTTTATCAAATCATCAAAAATGTTTTTACGCTTCTGGGTTGTCTCCAAATTCACGTGTTTGAAATTTCAAATTTCACACTGCTCGCTCAAAAAAGCTGGGGCTTTATTTGTGCGAAAACATTTACCACCAGATTTACACTGGCATGGTGTTGGTGGTCGTACCACGTTTTTTTTTTTCACTACAGAATTCGTTTACTAATAAACAGTCTAAAAATAACGACCATGTAAGATTTATTTAATCGGTTAAATAAACTTGGTTTATTTAACTGATTCCAGATGAGAGCCACATTTTTACTTAGCTGCGCTATTTATTTAAACACCCTTTCAGTTTGTTGCAATTGTCAGGAACACACTCATTTATTACCCAAACCACTGATTCATCACGTCGATATCCCTCAACAAACCCAGTTGTGTACTACACTAAGTTACTCAGGTTGGTATCATGGTGAGGAAATGATGCTGCCACAAAACCCACAGACATCAGTAGTTCTCGTTGGCAGTGGAAAATAGATAGAAAGGTTTCTGATTAGGAACTGCCTCATGGAGCAGGATCTGCACCATGTCAGTGGAGAAGTACACACCGTTATCATGGCTCAATGAGGTCTCTGGTGGCAAGGTCGATAGGATATGATCAGCTCCATGCGTTACAATAGACACAGCGAGAAGGATAACACCTGCTAAGGAACATAGACACCTCGCTACAATCAGTCTGGATTCAAATTCAAACCTGAAACACTTACATGTGTTCATTTGTAGAGCTTTTTATCCAGATTGTTTTACAGTTTATTCAGGACATGATCCGTCCATGGATATAGCACAGAGCAGTTAAAGAATAATAAGTAGCAGGTTAAGAATCCTGATGACAAAAAGTTATAATGTTGATTTTAATCACTTAGAATGCATTTTATTTTTACTTTTTAATTATTTTACTTTAGAATGCTGAATTCTGATTGGTCAGAAGATTTTTTACAACAGGATTTCTATGATGTTTATGTAGCATTTTTGGAAAACATGTAATCTCCATTCTCAGAGCTTTGTACCTTTTCCCAACACTATAATCTTCAGAATGGAAGGCTTTGTTCACTGTACAGTCTGGTTTCTCTGTAAAATGACAAGCTGTGTTTATGTCTTAACTTTAAGAGAATAAAAAAGAGAAGCTGTTGATGGAACGACTGTTTATCGCTGCCACAATGGAGGTGATCACAGGAAGTAACTACTTGTTATAGATAACTATAAATGGATAAAAAGTATCTTTCGTTCTTTATTCACGAAACAATGAAGTCATTGGCGAACTGTGATAATGTAAAACGGTATAAAAGAATAATTCTGAATTACACCACCCTTTTCCCATAACACCATGCCCAATCACGTATATTCCTCATCCACAGCAACAAAAGTTCAAGACGTGAAGAATTAAGAACAACAAATCCATGTGTATTTTTATAATTTGAACTACACTTAAACTCCTCATTGATTCACCAGAGCTAAAATCATTCACATTTCTGATTCCTAACCCAACTGCACTCGTAAGACACAGCAGCACTGGGCCTGTTAACGTATTACATCTTATCAGAGACTAATAATACAGTTTGTGGTTTTTCTTCTGTGATGTTTTTGATCAAATCGAAAAGCTTTTCATAAGACAGTACCTCAAACGGGAAACCTAGATCCTGTCTGGCTTTCCAGACCATTCAAGGATCAAACATGCTCTCTCTCTCTCTCTCACACACACACACACACACACACACACACACACACACACACAACCACTCAATCCTGATGCAATAAGAGCCAAGGTAAGTAAAGCCACCTTAGAAAGCATAAAAACTGAATTACATGAAGTCTTAGAGAGAGACAGAGAGAGGGGCTGGCAGACATTTTCATTCTGCCCTGCTCCCTCCCCCTGGGTGGGTGAAGGGGACAGAGGAACAGCTGCAGAGAGAGTTCAAACAGTTAGGATGCTATTTTTTATTACAACACATTCATTAATACTCTAAATTCTTCTTTCCCTCCTCCTCAGACAACAACTGCATCAACAAGCTCTCCTGAGACAACCTTAACCTTTCAATGAAGAAACCCTCAGCATTCACACAGGGCAAGGAGAGAAGAGCTCGCTACTGAAAGCCTGAACTGCATAAAATGCAGTGTGGGAAAGAAGAGAGAGAGGGGGAGACCTGGATAGACAGGTTTTCCTGTTCAGTACTCGCAGATGTCCTTCAGCCATCTCTGAATTCGCTCTAGAAGCCTCCGCCATTCAGCAGCAGGACAGGAGGCGCTCGCACGGCAGTAAACAATCCTGTTCAGCCAGGCTTCTTTGTCCACGCATCTCCCGGCTCAACCCCACCCCCTGCTTTTGTGATTCTGACGACACGGCTCCTGATTCCTCCTCCCGGACGTGCCCTGGAGCACTACAACACACAAACGTGGTGCGCTAGAGAAAGAAAATAAAGAGACTTCTCTCTACCTTGCCGTTTCCTCTGAAGCTTCAGCTCCTAATCCAAACACAGGCTTCCAGCTCCTTCTCAACCTCGAGTGAACATTCAGTCAGCCAGGGCTCCTTTCCCAGCATGCTTCACTCCACACAAAGGCAGAGGAGGTGTGACCAATCACATTGTGACTGAACTCATTCCCCCATCCCCTCCTCCTCCTCCTCCTCCTTGATCACTCACTCCTGCTGAATTGCCCACTGACAATCAAGCTAGTGGGCGGGGTTTCACCAGAGTGTTGTTATGGCAACGTTTCCAATGAGCTACATCTCCCTCTGTCCTTCACTTGGTTCACAAGCTCTCAAGCTTTACTTCCTGTTTGGCTCCTCTCTCGATTTCCAGGAGTCCAAACATTAAAGATAAAGAACAAATAATATCTTTGGGGTGCACATATTCTTCTTGTTGACAAATTATATTCTGCAACATGGTTATTACCCATAGTGCACTTTAAACCCAACGTACAATTGATGTACGGCTCAAAATTTACTCAGGATGGATAACAGACTTAACAACAATAAACTCTTTAATAACTAATAAAGCCCAAAAATATTTATTACTCGTGTTCTGATACATGACTGTAAAATGTATTACATTTTATGTAATACATAAAATCATTTTAATCCATCTATATTTTAGTTAATTGAGAAAATAGTGAAAAACAGACGGAGTTATCTTAGTACAGTACTTGACTCTATACATGTGCCTCATCTGATAGGACTTTTCTGTAAATTCTGTACAATATTTTCTTGTCTGTACTCATCACTGCAGTGCAATTTGATGAAATAACAGATTCTTTTGATAAACAATGTTACTGTACACTTCTCTGAGAGTATCGCTGGTTCTGTCAGTACTGTGACTCGAAACACAAATGGCATTGTGGCATTGTATGTAGATCATCAATAGGAGGCCAGTTGGGATTCTCATGAAAAGAAAGCCTCAGTGACGTTCCTGTGGGTCCTAGTATGCCTAAGAAATGTAAACGAGCTAACCATCAGTAGCAAGAAAGCATTACTCTGCTAAAAGACAGAGAATAAACATGAAAATAATTAAAGTTACTGATTAGATTATGATTTTCTTTCTCTCTTTTCTAACAAATATCAGTACAAAATTATACTCATTAGTAACTTCAATTGACATCAAACAGTAATTCATAACAGTAATTATTACCAAGTACTTATTCTCATCTACATGATATCTACATTATTTTCATGTCCCTAGTTATATTCGCAATTGTGTTATTGAAGGCCCAGTTTCCCAACAGTTTTGCAAGATCATCTTAACTACAATCGTTCAACGATTTAACTACAATCTGTGCTGTAATGATTTGCTTGATTCTGCAATCTAATATATCCTGATCCTTATCCTGATGATTAGACTATTAGTTCTTTAGCATTATTACTACTGATATTAATATTATTTCTCTTAACATAAGTATTTGTTAGAGCTGAGATCTGTTTTGTATTGTTAATGTTGTATTGCTGTTTCAATATTGTACAGTGAACAGTACAATGTTGCCAAAATCATGCCAATGAAGCTTTTTTTCTTTATTTTGGATCACAGCTTACTGAAAAACTCATCTAAACAGAACAACCACGTGCTATTTAGTGTAATTTGCAATATACGTCAATGTATGTGCATTTGTGCAACATGGAAAGACTTTGCAAAAGTGTTGCCACCTCTTTTCAGGGGAAATTAGCTACCGTGTGCTCAAAAAGTCACTAGAATTGTTTTAGAGTTTTATCAGGATAGAAAACAATATAACATTTTTTATATAAAGAGGTCATCTTCAGTCACGGCTCTACAAACAGTTACACAAAATAAAACCGTGGTAGAATAGTTGGGAAATAAACTTGAAGGAAATGGTTATGGATGGCGTAGCTCACTTTTTTTTTACTTGTAAATATCACCAAGAATAGAGTTTAAAAACAAAGAGCAAAAAAGTGAGTAGACAAGCGATGGTGCTCAGCAATTGGCTGTTGCCAACAATAGTGATCAGTAGTTGGTAACACGGGGTCATGCAAGCAAAAGTCATTCAGACTTTGCACACTTGTAGTGAGTTAACCAAACCTGTTCTCTCAACTCATATAACCAGCTGCTGGAGAGTTGTGTTGATCGCAGGAAACTCACTAACGAAAAGTCCTTATGCTTTCTTCAAAAAAGTCTTTAGTCTGATTTCTTTCTTTTAAAAAAAAAAATTTAAAAAATAAAGCCACTAAAGCAGTTTAAACCATTCGTCTAGCAACAAAGTTGGCAACACTGATCAGCAAAGAGACTGTACTAAGCTGTTAAGGTGACAATGGCGTGTCAGAGTGGAGATGGGGTGAGATAAGATGGTGAAGGGGGTGATGTATGCGAGTGGGGGAAGGGCAAATCATCTAAAGAGACGCTAGGCGACACAAAGGTCTTCTGGTTTATTCAGATACCCTCTGAGGTTATGCTGCCTCGCCACACACACACACACACACACACACACACACACACACACACACACACCTCCCTGTGACTTTATGTTCCCACGCCTGGCTGCCCAAAAAAGGGAGTAAAGCCAACAATCAGGAAGCTTGAAGTACAAGACAGGCCAGTTTCTTAATGACAATACTACAGTCGCTGTGTTCATTACTGTAATTAACTTCAAACACAAACATGCTGATTAGAGTCTGCTGACTTTAAACAGAAACATGCTGATAATGTTGATTTATGAAAGACCTATCGTAATTTACGGTTCATGGACTGTGCTATCTAAAATAGTCCATCTTGCATCCTTTTTTCATAAACATGGCTGACTAAACTATTAATAATTTTACAAAAGTAGCAGGGACATGCGTACAGAACGCGAAGAAATATAATGAACCTAAAACATCTCTTGAGGGAACTTACCATGGTTTCTAAAAGCCAGACAAAAAGGTTAACCATCAATTTTCCAAATTCAGACTATTTAAATGGCACTATAAGGACCAAGTGGTGGGCTTCCAATCCATCATGGCTGACAGCGGGTTACAGCAGGGAAATCCTTGGCATGCTGAGCGTATTCCCTCAGCCGTGACTGAGCATGCGCTCTTCCTGCACTCTCTGCACTTCAGGTCGTTACCTCCTGATGTGTGAAAACACAGAGCAGGTGCTGCTCCAACAAATCACCAGCCAAGAGGGAGCGGCTGTAGGCCACCACACGCCTGCCTGATCACAACCTCCCTCAGGAGTTCATCAGAGTGCTGAGCTTTAACAAACCTCCAAGCTGCATGCAGGGTGCAAGAAGGGGGATTAGTCAGTATTCATTCAAGAATTCATTCAAGAAGAATGACTTCATAGGAAAGACCTGATCATTTGTGATTAACTAAATATTAACTACTTTGTCAGATTTGAAGTATGGGAAACAGTCGTTAAATTTTGGAGCTCTGGATTTTCAACTAAGTGCGCAATTATTTCTGTATACAGCGATATCGCAAGTCCATCTGTGCATTATGATTAATGGGCATAAAAACAAGCCTTCGATTTAAGTGGCGTCTTGGGGGTACAGAGATCTCCCTAGTTCCTGCCCAAGCTCCCCTAGTAATCTAAATCAGACTATGTTATATATTACACTCTGATTATGAATTATACCACAGAACTGATGAATTCTCAAATCTGACTGGACATAAATACTGGTTCATCTTCTATACCATGACAATAGTTCCAACTGTAATTCAAATTACAGGTTTATACTAACATGTGCTCTAATACTTAACGTTTCTATAGTAACAGCTCATTCACAGAGACTTTGTAGGGACTTCTATATATCCACATGGTTTAGTTTGCTTTAAGGAGATTATTTAATGTTGCTGTAAGGGGTCTCCAGTGGCAGTGTGTTGTACCAGAGAAAAAGCTGTTCCTTTAGATTTTTTACCAAGACAAATCTTCAGGACAGAGAACTTTGTGCTTTCCAGTTTCTAGGTAGACTGCATTTTTTTGTCTCAAGTTTAAGAAAGAGGAACTGATTTGTAACTGATATAATACAAGTGATAACAGGAACTGACTTGTTTAGTGGAAATTGAACAACATTATATGTAACTAAAAATAGATTAAAAGGACAATGGATCATTCTTTAATTAAAAAATTGGAAATTTGGTGTTGCCAAATTGCTCTCGTTAAAAGAGGAATACTAACTTTGGGATGTGCTGTTATACTAATGTAATGTTAATGTAATGAAATAATAGGCCGGCAGCATGTAAAGCAACAAGCTGAACAACAAATGTGCAGCCATGAGAATGCCATCAGCAAAAGACTGAATAAACACAACAAAATAACAACAGAAGCCACTGCCTTTTTCCTCATGAATATCATCAAATCTTCATCGGCTCACCACTAAATTATCCTCACCAGTTACACTGTTGTGCAAAATTAGAAGTATTAGCCAAAGTAAATTTCATTTATTATTACAGTGCTTGAGAGGAATATCTCGACTCTGACCTGCCCTCTAGTGGACAGAGCTTTTAATCCAACAGATATAGGACATGTACACGCTCGTCAAGGATTAACCCTGCATTATACATTAATGGCTAGCTGTGATATTAGATATATAGGCTAAAATCTAATTTCTACCAATAGTTCCACAACAAAACTAATAGGGTTGATGAATAAATTATATCAGGGTTTCCAAACCTTTTTGTCAACTTAACCCCTTCGATTTGTTTCAAGTACCCCAGGAAAAATCCTGTATTGTACAGCATTTATTGCCATTTTAATCTCTAACTTTGCCTTATTTGGGATCATGACCAGATTTTAATGTGTTGTTTCTAAAGGTCTTTTTAAGAAAGCTGTATTTATACTTTTATTAGAAAACTGCATCAAACTTGCCACACACTTGGGGCAATGCGTCTGTCCATTTTGAAGGTTTGGTCTTTGCACATAAATACAAGTTTTAAAAATTAAAAGAGAATTTTCCTGCTTTGCTTGGATGTTTCTCCTCTTATGATCGTTCACTGACAGCGTGTCTGTCCATTTTAAGTGATTTTGAAGGTGCTCTAAAGCACTTTTAGCAACAAAGAATGACTTCGCTAGCTAACCCGGTCATTTACGTTTAACACTCATACACTACCAGTCAAAAGTTTGGACACACCTTCTCTTTCATAGGTTTTTCTCTTTTTTTTTTGTTTTCTACATTGTAAAACAATACTGAATACCTCAAACTATGAAGCAACACATATACTGAATTATCTAGTAAACAAAAACATGTAAAAAAAAAAAAAAACCCAAACAAAATATGTTTCATATTTTCGATTCTTCAAAGTCGCCCCCATTTAGCTTGATGATATTGTGGGCATTATC
>JAQQZX010000012.1:4256656-4304357 GCA_030068355.1 Notoglanidium maculatum | reverse complement strand
CACACACACACACACACACACACACACACACACACACACACACACACACACACACACACACACACACACACTTACTTACAGGCCAGTCATGTAGCTGCAAGTGTTTCAAGTCTATAATGCTACAATGGGTTTGTGACCTGTTTCTTCCCATTACCAAGTATTGTAAACAGAAAACCTGTAACCCTTTTGTTCAATCAAAAAACCCCATTAAACTTCTAGTTCAGTATCCTTTTGTGTAATTTGTTCTTTGATTGGACAATGTGTGTTTAGTTTATCTAGGTTTAGTCTAGCTGCAACATATTTTGGCTCACTGTGCTTCTCCTTCAGCCACTCAACAAGTTTTTAGGGTAAAATGGACTCCGTGATAGCTCTTTAGAAAAAAAACAACAAAAAAAACAAAAAAAAAACACTTCAGGTCACAGCAGCTCCAACATAATAACTCGTTCACATTACCCATTAAATTTCATGATGCACTGTAGACCAAAACAATAAACTACTATAAATTGACCACATTATTTTCATTGAAACCCTGAGCTCAGGCTTCAGAGTACGCACTTTCATCTGGTTCTGCTTTATCATTCAAATCAGCTCACTGTGCTGACACGCTATGGAAACCCGACGCAAACAAACAGCACCAAGCAGTAACGTGATCTCCGACATTACTATTAAAATCTAACAGCATGAAAAATGAAGTATCAAACGAACTGGATTTGAGATTGCTTCCTACCTGCAACTCGATGAATCTGTCTTTGAGAGAAAACAAGTGAAAAGGGTGTGAGAGAGAAAATTGTGTGGCTATAAAGTAGGATGGGCCATAAAGCGTCAGGAGTTATGCCTGCTATTCTCAACACAACAACAACAAACACTAAAATACACAACCTTGAACACCTTCTCAGACACTCTTAAACAGCAGTGCACACATTCAAATTTGCTCAACCAAAGCGCAACACAAGCACAAGGTTTAATGAAAACAAAACAAGTGGTTTTTCATTATTTCTTTTCAACACTTCAATATGTAAAAAAAAAAAAAACCCCAAAACATCCTGTTACATTCATGTACAAGACACGGAATAAGACATATTCATGGACTAAGACATGCATACATAGTGATTCTCAGTAGCCAAAGAATAATAAAGCTCAAAAGGCAGAGGAGTTTATGTAGCCACACAAGTGACATTTCTAACCAAATGCTTTCACAAGTTGTACTCAAATGTCAAGGAAAAAAAAAAAAAAAAAAAAGTGGCATAACCACTTCTAAGTGGAGCAACAAGCTGACAAAATAAAAAAGGACACCAGTGAAACACCATACAATCATATGTTTAAATCATGTTTCTATCCACAAGTTAAACAGTACACAAGCTGTGCTACATACTATGTAACAAGATATATTAGCTGTTAGCTAGTTAAGCATTTAGTTGTGCCAATAATACTTTATAGATATTATAATGCTAGACGGATATTACTGCAACAGACTTCCCAAAAAAGGGTGTAGAAAGGTGAAGTGAGACCGACTGCATGTTCTGTTTGATTTACTATACTCCAGGTCAATAGTGCTGGACAGTTTTGTGCATGACTTTGTCCACTTTCCAAAACGGGGTGAAAATTAGCACCATGCACATTCTTCTGAGCTGGGTAAACAACGTAGCATCAATTTCCCCCAGAACTGGAACAGTTTTGGTCTGTCAGTGCAGGGTTTTACTTCAAGTGTGTAACGACACAAGAATAATTTAGGCAAACTACCGGTGTTAATACTGCTTCTCCACCACCACCCTGGTCCCAGCACATGCTTCATGATATGCTACACGCAATTCCTTGCATTTAGCAAAGAACTTATTCACAATAAACAGCACTTTCATGACACTGCTTATTGTGTGATATTGCTAATTCCTTGACATTGCTAATTGCTAATTTAGTGACACTGTCTATTCTGTGACATTTCTAATGGTCACACATCTGACTGTTAATTGTGTGGCATTGCTAATTCTGCAACATTGCTAACTGTTAATACTGCAACAGTGCTCATTGTTAATTGTGACAATGCTAATTGTTTGACCGTAATTCCTTCATTTTGCTAATACTGTGAGACATTGATCATTCTGTGATGGTAATTTCATAACATTGCTAATTACATATGTTCATCTGGTTCACAGTATAGGGTTACTAGATAATTTGTATTTATATTTATATTATTTGCATGACATATATCAACGCTAACAAGACTTTGCAGTGGAAAATTAGCCCAAGCTTAGACATAATGTGCCCCAGCCATCACTCAAGTGTTTTTCAAAGTGTTTAAAGATAAAAGTAGCACAAATATACACCCCCTATCTTGAGTGGCTCTATGCCCTGAGAGAGTCGTGATGAATAATTGCGGTTAAACTGGTACATAAGTTAAAAAATAATACACACCAGCTAATGTATTTTATGATAACACTTCTGTTTTATAGTCATGAATTTCCTCTCAGGGATGCAGGGAGAGACAGAGAGATGAGAAGGAATGCTAGAAAGAAAAGAGAGAGGGCATTTCAGGTTAATCTGAGCAGAGAGATGATACACAGCCTGTGTGTGTGTGTGTGTGTGTGTGTGTGTGTGTGTGTGTGTGTGTGTGTGTGTGTGTGTGTGTTTCTACGCAGTGAATAATGTTGCATCAGGAAGCCAAGGGGCAGCCACAGGTTAACGAGTTCATTTCAATCCCAGCATGCCCTGCTCTGAGTGCAGGAGAGCTGCTGTGTCAAAAGGAGACGACACGAGGCAGTGTGTGAGTGTGACAGAATAAAAGCAAATGTCAAAGTAAATAAAGTTGTGTTCACAAGGGCGGTTTCTGTATCCATTATAAACATAGCTTGTGCTATTCATTGTGCTATACAAGAGAAAGGAATTAAAGTACAACAAGCACCAAAGCTGGCAATGTGAGAAAATTATGCGGCGCTGTTTGTTTAAAAAGTCCATGCAGATATGGATGTTTTGATGTCAGCTAATATGAGATGGTTTTAGGGAGGATTTGAACAGCTAGTTATGATAAAATGTTAATTGTTAATTGAACTTCTTCCTTGCTAAAATGAAGAAGCTTTATAAGATATTATTAATACAAGTTATCAAAATAATGTTGCAACTAAGTCTAACCCTGCGTTCATTCCAGATGCAAACTTTATTTAAAAAGTCAGCAAAACAAACATACATTCCACCGGTATGTGCCGAGTCTACTGACCATAAGTAGGGTACAACCTCATGAAATCTTTCAAATGTGAAATCAATCCATAAAGGAAAATTATGAACAATTATGATTACATGTTTGGTTAGAAAATAAATGAAAACAACTAATCAAAAGCCAATTGTGAGATGTGATTTTGTGTTCATGTAAGTCAAATTTCAACATGTGGTTTATAGGACGTACAGTGCATCCGGAAAGTATTCACAGCGCGTCACTTTTTCCACATTGTGCCATGTTACAGCCTTATTCCAAAATGGATTAAATTCATTTTTTACTCAGAATTCTTCACACAACACCCCATAATGATGACGTGAAAAAATTTTACTTGAGATTTTTGCAAATTTATTAAAAATAAAAAAACTGAGAAAGCACATGTACATAAGTATTCACAGCCTTTGCCATGAAGCTCAAAATTGAGCTCAGGTGCGTCCTGTTTCCACTGATCATCCTTGAGATGTTTCTGCAGCTTAATTGGAGTCCACCTGTGGTACAGTCAGTTGATTGGACATGATTTGGAAAGGCACACACCTGTCTATATAGGTCCCACAGTTGACAGTGCATGTCAGAGCACAAGCCAAGCATGAAGTCAAAGGAATTGTCTGTAGGTTACACTGTCTTTACTAGCCTTGGTATTTAATTAATATTAAAATTACTTTGTGTGTAGCCTGCATTACATGTGCTCCTGGTTAAAGTTTTGTGGCCTTCTAGAGCGAAAATATTGCCTATAAATAGTGTCGTGCTTCTATTTACATTTATAATGTTGCTATGGAGCACCGTAATTAGTCAGTTTACCTCCATTGTAGGCTACCTGGGAACCGTTTGAACAGAACCAAAGCTTACACAGTTGTTTCTCTGGTATTCTTTAGAGAGGAGAACTTCTACATTCTGATTGGTTGCCGCCGAACCGCGAACCCGTCATAGCTCATTACAATAAAGTTGACTTGACTTTTATTTCTAGATATTTTTATGCCTGTTTTTCCAACTGAAACGATATTCTCATGCTCCATTCACACTAGCCAACAACCACCAGTTCCAGCTTACAAGCACCCACGTTTGGGTTTTTTTAATCACATGGTGGAAAGAAAAACACTGATCTCTGTCCACAAATCCACCTACAATCACCCAGCAAATCATATCAATGTCTTTGACAGATGCCAAATGTCCTTGTGAAATCTGTCTAGCAGGCCAACAGTAAGCATGAAATGCTAAACGATGCTAAATCTGAAGCTTTAATAAATGCTCACCAGTCTCCCATCTCTATATAAGGGCAGAGAATTATTGAAATTTAACCCTTTTTTTTTTTTTAAATAGTGATGCATTGAACATTCAGGACACACTGGGCCGAGGGCTGAAATGTTTGTAGCCTGGCGCTCAGGAACATGAACATGAGCTGCAACTATGTTGTAAATTTCTGGTGGACATGTAGTTAAAAAATAGCATCTACTAGGCACTGTGTAGCAAGGCTCAATATGCTCTATTAGCTTACAAAACCGATCATCGATAGAGACCATTTGCTCATCCAGACTAGGGTGGTCACAAGTGATTATTTTGATAACCATTTCCTTCGATTAATAAAGTAGTCCATATTATATGGCATCTTGTACAAACCTAGCAATTATTAACAGTTGTTGTATATAAAACCTACATGTAAATATTTCATTTTTTTCTAAAATTCTGACTTTTCAACAAAAAATACATTTCCAAGTACTTTTTATAATGTATATAGAAAAAAAATCAGAATCTGTAGCAATACTATTTCTTGCTGCAAGGGATTCAAGGAAGAAAAAACTAATTCTTGATCTCAGTTTAAATTGAACTTTATTCAATTTTTTTTGTTAGAATCGTCCATTGGATTGTAGGCTTTAATGTTGCAATGTTATAAAAACTTTTGTATTTTCATAATAATAACAACTTATGCTTGTTATTGCCAGAGGGGTCAGAGTTTCAAAAAACAGTTGCTTCAGTAAAAGTACCATTACTATGAAAAACACGATACTCATCAAAATACTCACAAAATAAAAGGTCTCATCCCAATATCCACTGGAGTTAGAAAAAAGAAAGTATCTAGCTAAAAAACTATATTATACTTCAGTGTGTCCCACAATACAGAGAGGGGGATTATGGGTAAACATGGTACGTAGAGACGTCCTCCCTCCCAGTCCTCCCACAAGCTAACTATACATCATGCATATCTTCTGTACTATGTGTCGAGTGGAAGCTGATGGGTTTGGAGTAAGGTGTGTCTGACTGCATCTATGGAGATTTTTCAGGCGGTTTAATCAAATTCAGCTCAACACTGTTTAAATCAGAGTAATGCTGTTCAAAGTACACCTGAGCTGTAAACAATAACATTTTTCATCCAGTACATTGTGTCTTCCATAAACAAGTTTTCTGTTCAATTCAATTCAATTTTATTTGTATAGCTCTTTTAACAATGGACAGATATTCTGAGCTGGGTGCCGAAACTGCTTTCTGAACGCGTAGTGTGTAAAAATCCTTAAAAACAGCTCGCAACAGGAATGGAACACAAACTCTATGTAAAAACCTCAGTTTGAATATATTCACTCGGTCAAATCCTCAGATCTGTCATCTGCTGAATGTTTGATTATGTGAAATTTTCAGCAAGAATTGAGTAGTTGATTATAATCGAATATTCATAACAGCCCTAATGAAAAGTAATAATTTTGAATCTTTTTATTTATGCTTAGCACTGCATAAATCCTTTAAAATCCTGTTTCTGAAATATTGCCACCAATAACCACGGTAAAGCCACGGAGACCTCAATTTTCCTCCATTCTGAGTTTTGATGTGCACATTAACAGACTGGATAACTGCATGAATAAGCAGAGGTACAAGTGAGTGCATAAGGCATGGTCATGTGGCATCTTGTTTAACCTCTCAACTCCTGACAATATGTAATGTGTTAAGCCTTTAAACACGTTAAAGCAAAATAAACAAAAAGCCGTTTGAGCACCTTGCCTGTTTGCGTCAAGCCTGAGAAGGAACAGCAAAAAGAGAAATCTAATTTAATTTAAGCATGAGAATATTTCATGCATGTGTAGTTGCTACACTTTGATATTCCTCCAAAAGCATGGTGGGAGCCAAGCCAAAATATAATTATCCTGTACAGCATAAAGAGACTCTACTGAGTCTTTCAGGCTTCCCTGCAAATCTGCATACAATTTTTCATCCTGCAGAAAGTTCAAAGCCAACTACAACAAATATTCAGATACCAAAAACGATTAAGAGGGTTGCAAATGAGTCATTATGTAAATCTCAAGCTTTGCCAGTTCACAGAAGTTTCCCATCGCTAGAGGACCATAACCTGTAATGTAACATTTTATAATAGAAGTAGGATGATGAACTGCAGGCACTCACGCAACACTGGTATGAAAATAACCCTGCCATTAATCATGCCACATATACATATAAAGTTTATTAACCACATTCGCAATATGCCATAACAAGGGCTCATATTGTGGAGAGCTTTCCACACACTATACATACCACTAAATGAATATTGAGCTATTAGTGGAAAAAGAAGAATTTGAATCTGGATATAAAAGATGCTGGGAAGACACTCCGCAATCCATCTCAAAAAAAGGTGATGACAATCGTGTCTGCATTAAAACGCTTTTTCTTTATGGCACTATTCTTTTCCCCAAAGATATGTCCTTCATCAGTCAAAATGTGCTTAAAAGAAGAATGGCCTCAGGATTAAAACCATGCCTGCAAGTTTCAACTCAGAGACAAAGTGAACGCCAGAAGGCGTACGGCTATGACAGGCCGTGAAGCTGTCATTGAATGCATCAGTGTTTATTGAGGGACTCTGGAAGACCAAGGGAAGTATGGCAGATTGAAGAAGGGTCATAAAATGTTGACAGCAATACAATACATTTTTATTATGACTTACGGTCAGCTGGAGGACGTGAAGACGGGTCATGGCAGGGAGACACATTCTGTGGTTTACTATCGTAAAGGGTGTTTACATATATTCGTTTGGCAGAAGCTTTTATCTGTTAAGATTTACAGCTGAGACATGCAATACAATGTGAGCATACAGATGAAGTTAAGGGTGTTTACTCAAGGGGCCAATAGCGGCTCTCTGGAAGTCCAAGGATTTAAAATCACTTGGCGAGGAAGAAGGAGACCTCAGGTTTGAGTTAGTATTATACAACTGTTCGGTCCGGTCTACTAATTTGATTGGTTGTGCAGCGTTCCAAAAGTGCTTACATTTCCTATAACCATACTGGCAAACGTTTCCCTGTGTGCATCATGCTGCTTCTCTGTATTAGCCAGAAAAAAAATCCACTTCCTAGTTTGAAACTGTTACTACAGTAACGTTAGGGACATCAGCGGACATGGCAAATGATACGTTTGACTTAGCATATGGAAGCTCATCAGATGAAGATGGAAAGGATGAAGAATGCTAATTTTAGCAGAAGCACCTTTAACAGGAATGTACAATTCATTTTGAGCTAGCCGTCATGCTATAAAGTGAGCATGGCTTCTTTGGGATCCATTTGCTTTATTGCAGCAAATATAGACAAAACTTGTGTGAAAGTAATATCACACTTGCACACTGCTGTGATTTGGCCACAGGCGTAAGCATGTACCGATACTCAGTATAACTGAACTGTTGCAGCTGCAATATTGCCTAAATATAAATTTATCTTAGCCAATCCACTTACTGACATGTTTATGAGACATGGAAGGAAACCAAAGGACCCAGAGGAAACCCTTGAGGACACCAAGAGAACATGAGTAACTCCACACAGGCAGTAAGTTTAGGATTGAACTCAGGACCCTGGAACTGGTTTTGGACCAGGTTTGTGAATGAGTAGACCATTATAGTTTTTCAGGTGTCTGGAATAAAATATAATAAACTGAGACATTTATACTGTGAATGAATGCAGGTCAAGGGTTTCCAGCAGCTCTCACCCACATATTCTGTCACTGATGATCACATTATTGTGCTATGATTTTATGCCATAAGGGAATGTGTTTGGAAGGTCAACCTACAGTTAAAGACAGTTTAATGAAGACAAAAAAAATGGATTTAGCTTGGTAAAACACACCCCACCTTTAAAAGTGCTATGTTTACATTGATATAATCAATATGATTTAATGCATTTGTAGAGAACTGTTCTGTCCCTATAAAACTACATTATCATGTCTAAAAGCCTGTTTGGTACGAGTATGACACATTTGATGTGCCACTGCTATGGTCTAGCTATATTTTTTAAGTTATAGAAATGCTATGTTTTAAGTCATAGAAACAGTTTAAAATTCCTTCATGAAAGTTCTGTTTATTTGTACTTGGTAAGAGATAAAGAAAGGAGAAGGACTATGACAAGAGAAAGAAAGAGATCCAGAAAAATTTCTTGTGTTATCCAAAATTGAAACAGACATTGAAACCTCTCAAATGATGAGCCAAGGATTCAGACATGGCCAACCAATCAGATGGTTCAAAAGATGGGTTCCGCTGAATACTATGAGACAGTGTTCCACTGTTGACGCCAATCTAGTTATACAGCATCGCCACCAGCAGATCAAATTACTTCCAGTGTAACTGTATAGGGGTTCAATTCAGAACTGATGATTTTACTGCATGCTAAGCTAACACACTGTCATCAGCAGACGAAACACTGATGACTGAAACCAGAGAAACAGAGCTTTCCTCATTCACAACATTGTTATGACTGTCAGATTCAGTCTTAAGCTTGTTTGACACGGAGCAGACAGTAATGGGGTAAAAACTGACACAGACGCTGTCAGTCTCATGTACCGTCTTGCCCTAAAAGATACAAATGTTTTGATGGATCTGGAATATGCAAAGCTTTCATGATTATTTTTTCTGAGCACATGAATGCACACATTTTGCTCACCTGATGCTTTCTGTCATATACAATTATTTGCACAGATGCATGAACAGATAAAGCATCTTTTTCAGTCCTGCGTGGGAACAGCCAAATGCTACAAGACTTCAAGCCCAGGCAAGCTGCTACTAATGCTCGGGATTGCCCTTCAATTCATTAAGCACTTCTACTGTGCATCACTGAAACCACAGAGATTTATGGGTGGGGTGGTGCATGATTTATAATAAGTAAAAAAAAAAAAAATCAAACACCAAAGATAATTTTTCATTATTAAAATAAATTATTGTCTCATTTATTAATGTTCAAAGTAAGCTTTTTATGCTCAAGAAGTTTAGCTTGGTTCTTGTGGGTCAGTTTGAGCCTGGATTTGTGCATGTGCATGCGACTTGTCAAATCCTTGAAAACTTGGGATCTCCTTATAGGGTTATGTGTAACTTTTAAAAGACAGTCAAATGTTCAGGCCGAAATTTTCCTGAAATGGTCGTGATCGTTCCAGGCCTTCTTCAACATTCTCTGGCCTTCTTCACGAACCTTTCCCTGGCCGTCTGCACAACCACAACCACAGACATCCTCCTTACTGCCATGAATTAATGATGCGTTCTCAACTTATACATTCCCTCTCATTCTCTCGCTCACACAGACACGGTCAATCTTCCTAATGGATCTGGGACATTCTCCAAAAAGCCCCTGTTTGTATAATTTTAGGTTGTGAGATAGCCAGGTGAGATAACACAAGCTCAAAAACTCGATGACCAGAAAAAGAAAACCCCCAAAAAACTGTTATAAATTCAGACTGGAACAATCTTTTTCACTAGAATAGCACAGTGGAGACTCGGGCTTGTGAACGTTGAAATGTACACCACAACAGTCGGGAAAACTGGAGCCAAAGAAGTTAGTCAAAATAATTACATAGAGATTCTAAAGCTGTATTTCATCAGACTGCAAGATATCAACCAGGACGGAAACTCAAATACTCTTCGCATTAATATGGAATCCAGCACTTCCTAACTGGCCAAGGTCTGCTTTGCCAAAAACATCCTAGCATGAAGATCACTGTAGATTAACTTTACTTTGAATACTGTTGTTAAAACCCAGACTATTTTTGAGAGATCTAAACTTAGCCCTGATCACACATACTTGCCGTCCAGCAGCATTTTCAAGATCCAAAAGATCTGGAGCTCTGAAGAATCCAAAAGACTCCTGAGGAGCCTCAAGATCTGTAGCACTGAAAAACTCCTAAAATTCAATTAAATTCAGTTCTACTTGTACAGCTGGAACAATAGACACGGTCACCAAACAGCTTTACAGAAATCAGGATATAGGTTTAGATTGCCAGTAAGCAAGCCAGGGGCATCAATGGCAAGGAAAAACTTCCCAAGATGAAATGAGGAAGAAACCTTGACAGGAACCAGACTCCAAAGGATAGCCATCCTCTTCTGGGTGACACCAGAAAGTGGGATTATAAATAATTACTCTTCTGCAATGGTGTACTATAAAGTCAAACAGTACAGAATGTGCTGAAAGGAAGCTCAGAATGAACATTGGGGTCTTTTATGATTACAGCTGGTGCAAGTCTACAGGCTACAAAGTAATTCACTAGTAAAGTTATTCACTGATGGACAGGTGAATCTTGGGCATAAACTGCTCTAGTAAGTGCTATATTAGGGAATTTATAGAGACTTAAGATCTGCAGATCTAGTGACCCCTAAAGTTCTACGGCTTTGCAGGCCCCAGAAGAACTGCCACCCTAGTGACTCCTGATGAGCCACAGCGCTGCAGACTTCAACACTTGATGCAGCTAGTAAAGCCCCTTGGAAGCAATCTAACATTAGAAGGAGGTGTATTACATTCAGGACATAGATCTTCAGAAACAGGTTTGGAAAACATGTCATTTGACAACAGTATTCTTTTTTTACACTGATCCTTGTTTGCATATAATATAAAAATAAGAGAAATCATGAAAAAGAGAAAAACAGAGGAAAAGTGGAATAATTACAGTGATGAACAGGATGGAGCCAAGCCTAGTCACAGCTTGTGTGCTACCCCAGAGCTTGCACTGCTGATCTCGCAACAATGCTGCTGATTGTGTGGTCACTGCTTAATACAACTACAGCCAGGAACCTCTTGGCATAGAGCAAAGCAAAGGCCACAATCCGTACGCTTACTCAACCAGCAAAATCACCACAGAACCGTGTGAGCAAATTCTGACAGATTTAAAATGCTGAAGTCATGCCATTAACAAGAACTCAATGTTCACATGGTTTTATTTGAATAGCTACGAAAGAATAGCAGCTCTGTTTCTCATTGGATTGCCCATTATTATTTCACCTCATTCAGAAGTTATATGAAAACATCAGGGTCTTATACACATGCCTCCTTTAGAACAAAACTGGCCTCAAGCCCCACTCCCTTCATTTTGATCACCAGCAAGTATGAAAAGTTACCGTTTTTAAAGGACGTATACAGCATTGTGAACTCTAAATTCACATACATAAATAATAAATCAGATCGTGTCTTACTAAACTGAACCTTCCACTAGCAGCTCAACAGGAACAGGAGCGGTTCTTTTTCATGCTAGGCTTTTGTAATCCAAATCATACTCATTTTCCATAATAGCCACATCATTTAACCTCTAACCCTCAATGTTGCTAGGAAACATGAAGAGTCGTTGAACCAATGTGGACTTGGCAGCTCTGGCTGTGCATCCATTCAGCATTTTTCTCTGTGCTGAATGTGCTCTCTGAAGCTGAAAACCCTTCAGCTCTCCTTCCCTGTGCTTAAGTAAACTGATCTCTAGCTGTTCTCATGCTGCCATGCATATACTTGAGCTGGACATCTACCCTCTACGGTTGCCAAATACTGAGCCAAATCATTTTCTGCTGACACTGGGCACAAGTTAGGGGAAACAAACAAATTTCCGGACCCAATGTATGGTACTTTTTTTGTTAACAGGACGCCACAGGACACTTCTGGATCCAAGTTTTAGCTTCAAGATGAACCCAAGCAGAAGACTGTTAACTCCATTGATGCCCCCTGCATCCTGCAAATCAAGAAGTACTCAATACTAGCAGCCATCCTTTTCAGATGCTCTTACTACCAGAAAAGGAAATGTAATAATAGCGAGTACTGCACCTGCATGAAAGAACTATATAATTTCATTAAAGAGCAGCACTCATCTGGCTTGTGCATAATGTGAGTATATGGACCTGGGTTGTGTCAGTGGGGGGTTAAGATTAGCAGGTATTGGAAGCCAAGTCTTCTAGTTAAGATTAGGCCATAAGGTTCAACCAGATAACTATACCAAATTAAAGTGATGCAGCGGTCATCTTTATTTAGAGAACATCATCTTTATCAATGGCATTGCATCAATACATTATAATTTACCTTTTACTAATACCCAACAGAAAACCTCCTGGCAACCTGTTGCACCATCATATATCTAGTGTAGAGTGTCCGTCACTGTCTGTCAAAATCCCCATCAATGAGCGTAGAACATTAAAACCAAGCTTCTGAGCAAGCAATAAGTTGCGTCAATTTGCATACACAAGTTTAGACAGTCTGTCTGTGCCATTTCATACAGAAAATGTTTAAATGATACTGCAACCTAGGGAAGGACTACAGACTCCTAAAAGTAGATGACCTGTACCTCGTGGCCTTGAAAAGCATGCTTTTAGCAGAACACCACTAGAAACTAAATCTCCTAATACCAAATCAACCACAGTTTACTCTGTATATACAAGAGCATTTTCATTGTGTAATACTGATCCCTGGTTTGTTCAGAAGTATAGAGAGATAGTATGGGGAACATGTACATTATTTATTGGATTAGATCAACAATGCTACAGCCTGATATATACATCTTGGAGAGCATCACATTCAGTAAATTGTGAGGCTTGTAGCATTAACTTATAGCCTGGAAGAGGAACCTGGAAGAGGAAGCAATGTGCATCATATGGCATCATAAGCAGACCCACCTGTAGGCATGTATATCCGGGGCGATTGGGAGACTGAGTGGGTTATGAAGGGCTTGGGGTAGTGCTTATAGAGTCGGTAGTCCTTCTCACTGCGGGAACGAGTGCGTTCCGAGGCCCGGTCGGAGAAGTCCGAACTGGGCCAAGCCCTGCGTAGAGTGGTGCTGCGTGTTTTCTTCATGGCCGCTCACCCCCACCTCCTGACTCCCAAACCTCACACTTACACTCCCCACATGGCTAGCATCAACAGAAGTGGTGCTTTAGCGCTCTCCCTTCCCTCTGATGCCACATGCAGACATGCAAACTGCTCAAGTGTACGATCCCCAAGCCAAGGAGCAAATTGTTCTTGTCTTCTGGTTGGGCATTAATTCCAGAATGACATATCCAGATGCTCCATACCCTCTAGAATACTAATCCAGGCTTAGAGTTATAGCTTCACATGCATCGAAAGGCATGCACACATTTACACACACACTGAAGAGGAGGTGTGTAGGAGGATCGGTGGGGACAGATGAAGGGACCAGGGAGAGAGGGAGAGAGGGGGTGGTCTTGCTTGGTTTAGGGGTTGCAGGGGTGCAGGAGGAGCTGAATGTCTGCAGCGTGAGAGAACTCCCAGTTCAAACAATAGCTTAATTCAGCAAAGCTACGCTCCACAAGCAGAGCATGGCACAGCACAAAAGATTCCACTAAAAACAAATTAGACTTAATAAAAAATAGGATGCTACTGAGGAGGCCAGCAGCAGCCTTCAATTCAACACTAATGTTCCCTCAGCCAATAAAAAGACAACACAAATTACCTCATAAAAAACATAGCAAAGAGTCAGCATAATAAATTCTTGAAATATGAGGGGGAACATTGAATCTCTTTAGTCAGACATTATGGTGATCCGATACATTACATTTCTGCACGAAAGGCTACACCTGAAGATGCAGAGAAAGCTGCCCATGATCCGACGCACTGGTGGCGGAAAGATAAACACTACTACATGCATGTGTGGCTTTCTAAACGAGGACGAGGCTGGAGGCACAGCCAGGTGAAAACAATTCCAAAGCAGTACACACACCGACACATGCTCTCGTCTTCTCGTTCTCCAGGCTCTCTCATCTGTTTCAGCGCCGTACTCATTCCTACCAACTCCAGCACACACACCACTGTTTAGTACATTTTTGTGTGTGAGATTTAGACGCCTTTCAGAAGAGCTGTCTCGTGTCAGACTTGTTGATCTAGTCAGGCAACGCTTCTCAAAGTGCTGTACCTCCAGGGTCCCACTGCTGGCTTGATGCCCAGCCTATAAGAGCACGGAGCTTTATTTACACACACATG
Source organism: Notoglanidium maculatum (assembly GCA_030068355.1). Classification (NCBI taxonomy): domain Eukaryota; kingdom Metazoa; phylum Chordata; class Actinopteri; order Siluriformes; family Auchenoglanididae; genus Notoglanidium; species Notoglanidium maculatum. Next base: position 4,289,972 of record JAQQZX010000012.1, on the reverse strand, counting down.
GCCTGTCAGTATGCAGCTACTGACAGCTTGACTGGTTCAAAAAACAGAAAGGAGACAGTGAAGATAAACCTTCTCTGATGCTATCAAAGACAGAGAGGACTCATCAAGCTTTCATGCCATCCACTGCTAGGTTCCCCTTTTGTTCTTTTCTCCTGATTCCCTTGTTCCACTTTATGGGATTGTCCACAATTTCCAGTGGTTTCCTTTGGTCCGAAAGCCAGCTGCTGCATGCAAAGTTCCTCTGGAATGCAATTAAAAAGATCCGAACACCAAAGGGAAGCGGGAATGGTGGTATAGGGTGCAGAGAGTAGGGAGAACACCGTATAGAGCGCTTGCTGTCTCCCTCTTTGGCTTTCCTCTCTCCCTCCCTCCCTGCCTCTCTGGAGTGGAGCACATTCGTGCAGCTGCTCGAGCCCTCACAGCCAATCACTCTCTGACAGCAGCCTATCGGCTTAGAGCGACGGAGAGCGAGAGGGGGGGAGGGGAAAACACTACTCTCCCCTCTTCAGCCACACACACATCCAAACCCATGCTGAATTATTTACTCAAGAATATGCCAAGATAACAGAACACAGTGGCAGAAAAAAGATCTATATAACATGCAGTATTCATTTGACCACATTTAACGGTTGGTTACCTGGTAAGTCTTATCAGAATGTGATGTCTTTTCTAAACAGTCCCAAACAGAGTTAGATTTCACAAGTTATACTGAGATGAATAGGAAGCATGAAGTGTATGTAGTTGATTAAAAATGCCAGTATTTTGTGATGAATTACTATTTTATGGATGTATTTTTCATAAGATGTCTGTGTGAGGTATTATGAAATGGACTGCCATATAATTCTGTGGTTATTAAGTAACTCTACTGGACCAGAAACTTTCCCTCTCTCTTTCCTGCAGCTTGCCATTAATCATGTGGAGTACTTGCTTATTTTGACCAGTTGGCTGAGCAAAAATGAACTAATGTTTTTCCAGTAAGCCATGTGTCAAAGGTCATCAGTCTATAATAAAGCATACTTCCTCCATCCTCACAATCTTTGGGTCCAGTCTGCAATCTCAATTCAGCAGAATCATGCCTTTGATTCCAGCAAGTTTTTGAGAACCATTTGCAGAGCAGCCTCAGAAAGGCAGCAGACCATGAGTAGCCATGAGTCAGATGGACTATACCAAGGTATGTCTACAGAATTTAAAGCAACACTTTCACAGGTATCTTGTCTCTGAGAAAGTGACAATGTCAAGAGAAGAAAACAAAGCTGCTGCATATTAGTCATGAAATTAGCCTTGATCAAGAATTGGTCCCACATCAGAGTTTGGTGAAGTGGAAGATTGTGACCTGAAGCTTCCCAGATGGTAGGTTTTTCTCTACAGTGCTTTGTAATCGATCCACACCCAATCCTGAAAGAGAAAAATCTGCACTAGCTCAATGTCACTCACCTTAAGCTTCCTTGGCACTTCAGTGCTGTATTAAGTCTTCTCCTAGTAGGACTCTAAGCTGAACTGGCTTACTATTTTTCAAAAGAATGGACTAATTATGAAAGAACATCATAATTAGCTGCTTACTAAGCATAATTTATCATTCTATTCTTGATTGTATACTTGCCATACTGGTATGTTCACAGCTCTAAGTATGCCCATTAGACCATTCATCCTCCTTGACCAATAAATGTTTTGCATGGAATAGTGAATACCCTTAGTTCAATAGCATGACTGTAACACCCCTGCCTATCTTTGCAGAAATTTCATGCCTTGCAACCACCAGAAGTTTATACTCCATGTGCTCCAGAGGCACATTTCTCCTATTCCTGGCTTGTCATGCATGGGACTCCCATAAATGCTGTACTGAGCAGTTCTTTCCTGGCCCTGTTGAGGAACCTCCCCTTATTATGCCTCAAGTTTCTGTGCGGGTTATGTCAGGGCCCAAAAGTGATGAAAGGAATGTAGACAAGGTGCTGGTGAGCCAGTGCAAATTGACAACAAAGGGTGCCAACCAAGCAAAGATGGGATATGTTTGACTGCAAGTGCTTCATGCAAGTGTTTCATGTCAGGAGTTGTTGTAAGGGACAGTATTAGTCTTGGGGTAGTTTTAAGGTCACAGCAATAGTTGGACTGCAAGGAGTCACACCTCTTGAAAGCTGATCATCAGAAAGACCTGTTAGGACTACTCTTATACCCTGTGAGCAACTGATTGTACTGCTACCAATGAACTAGAATAATATCTGGCATTTAAAGCAAAGGGGAAGTATGTTTGACATGCAGGTCATTTTCATCTAGTCAATGTGTCTTATATGTTTTGAAGACTTGATCATTCCACCAGTCAAATGCCCCATATATCACAAGTCCTCCATGTTTAGACAGGGTCTGGTCACTCTCTTGGATTGAACTACACATTTGCAGACTGTTTTTGTTCCCCCTCAATCAGAGAAACTCATAACACACATCCTATGTAGACCCCAGACCTCCTCCAGGCTGTAAGAAAACGTGTTCTGAATTATCAACCCTTCCCCCATTTTCCATGTCTCTCCATCTCTCTATCACCGCAAGCACCCAGTCCAACCTCGCTCTCACCACAGTGTGCTGTACTTTAGACCACACTCCCCCCTACACCCCCCACAACTCATTACTGCTATAGTGCTGAACATGCCAAAAAAACTTTACAAGACCAAGATCGCACTTTATGTTACTAAACAAACCAATAGATGACCTCATATTCTCAGTGTTAGTGTGTCAAACCTGACAGAGAACCTGACAGAGTTCCTTTTTTATGAATTCTAACTCAAATAATTTCGCATCAGAAAAATTAGCACAAGATCTGAATGTGAACAAGTAACAGGAACTCCTGTGTTAAGGTTTTGGAACAGTTGTTATGGAACAATAGAATATAATCTATTAATTATAAATCAAAATATGCATTGTTGTGAATAAACAATGTTGCATTTCAAAACTTGCTCTGAAAAAGATGGTCCTCAAGGGTTCTTGAAGAACCTTTTAAAAATTTTAGATTAAAATTCTTTGCTGCTCATCATGATTCTCTTCTGATGAGAAGTCCTAAAGGTCATTATTGACTGTATATATAATTTGTATGTATAATTTACAGAACCCATAAGGACTGTAATCTATCTCAGTAGCCACCATTTAAACATACTTGCATACATACACATACAAACATACAAAAAGGGGTTTTACAAGTGGTCATGGCTCCCTAAAGCATCTCTACTTGAAAAGCGCTTTAAAGGGGAATCATTTTGCTGTTGTGTTCACAAGATTCTCCTCCAAAGGGACAAACCCAAGAGTTCTTTAGGGTGCTAGATTGAACCCTAGGAGTCTAGCCTCTGTAGAGTCTGAACAGGAATCTTGGTAGAACCATAGTATTAGTAATAATGTTCTAAGTGAAATGCTTTTTAATTTGGAAACTGTTCAGGAAGGTTTTTTTATAAGGTTCTACAGTAAGCTCCTGCCTAGACGGACAAAAAAAAGGGATCTTTAAGGCTTTACACAGAGCCTTATTTTTAGTGACTCATAGGTTCAACAAGCAGTTTTCACATTTGTTATTCTATGTTAAAATGTTATTTTATTTCCACACTCAACATTAAAGTGTGAAATCCAAACATGTCATTTCATCCCCAGAAATTATAGAAAAAAAGTAATTTTGAGACACCAAATGCCTTCCGTGATTAATAATATGCTATTACCAGTGAGGTCAGATACGTAGTCCCTTTTTTTCTTGACTTTCTGCAAACAGGACACAGTTACGGCTCTTAAGCAAACAAATACACGTCTCACCAAAGCCTCAGCCAAACCACAACTCTGTGGCCTCAGTCCAAGCCTAAAAGCATGCCTTAAGGTTATGCATGACTTGGTCTCATACCTGAAAGAACTCTGGGGTTTAACTTTTACAACTCAAGTCTGCAGCGACATTGAATTAATGGAGTGTCTGATCATTTGGAACATTTGTAGCTTAAAAATAAATGGAAGGCCCACAATGTATACTGTTTAATGCAATCATAATGTAATTAGTCTTTAGGAAGGGAAATAATTGCAATTTGTTGTACTTTGCACATGGCACAGTTAGTTAAGGCAGAAATACATTATAAAGAGATTTAGGGTAAATAAAGATGCTATTAATGTGATCGTTTAAGTACAGTACATGGTACAGTTCATTGTTTTGCTTTCCAAAACAAATCAGCTTAAACTATAGCAGGCATGCAATTCACCACCCTCATCACCACCACCATGCAAAAAAACCCAAAGCGTTATCTTTAATCTAATTTCCGTACGATACATTCAATACATTAAGTCAAGGTGCAGACCCACCTTTTAGACATTACGACACCGATGTTTTCATTCTCAAGGCATAAAGTTCAAATCCTCCTTGGATAATGGAATGCAGGAATCGACTGAACAGTCTACATCTGGCTCAGTGCCATTTCCCTAAATGTGGTCTTTGTAGGGGAAATGACAACTACTATTGCTTTTCTCTTACCTATTAAATACCACACTCATACATATTTCAACCATGTCTCATTTAACAGAATGGCCTGACAGAAGATGTTCTTAAGACAAGACACTACAGGCAAAAAAACCCCAGCAATTTTGGTCATGTCAATCATTTTTCTGATTTTTGTACAAGGTGTATCTATAACATGTCTTGCCTTACATTGGAGTGATAGTTAACAACTTCTTGAAGGTTTTAAACTCTGATTCTTTCAGGAAAGCATCTATCTTGCGTTCTAATCTGTCATTATGCTATACATATCAAATTCCTTTATAACCCTTATAATTCACACTTAGGAGAGGATATCACAATCACAACATGGTTGTTGATGACAGCGGGGCTAGTTTAAGTATTTCAGAAACTGCTGATCTCCTGGGATTTTCACACACAAATAGACTCTAAAGTTTACACAGAATAGTGTGAAGAACAAAAAAAAACATCCGGTTAGCGGCAGCTCTGTGGGTTGATGAGAGAGTTCTGAAGACAATGTACAGACTGCTTCAAGCTGACAGGAAGGCTACAGTAACTCAAATAAGCAACTTTTTACAACCATGGTGAGCAGAAAATCATGTCAGAATGCTCAACACATTGAAACATAAGGCAGAAGACTCCATGGCATGCTCTACTGTCATCAGCCAAGAACAGGAATCGGAGTCTACAGTGGACACTATAAGTTCTGGACATTTGAAGAACAGAAAAGCATTTCCTGGTCTTTTTCTAGTCTTCGACGGGTGGGATTATTTTTAATATTATACTGTAAAATGATAAATATTTTTAAAATAATAACACAGTATTTCTTGGTTAAACAATAATGAAATTATTTTCCAACAAACACTCTCTTAGTAGAGTTTTCACAGTGAAGTCCATCATCCAAAGAGTATATTTGTTTTGTTTTTATTAAATACACAACTTTATGCATATACTATAATCTGCAATTTTTAACTTTCAAAAACATTTGTAGGAATATCAGTAATTGACTGGTGAAGAGTGGGTGTGACATCTGTTGTCTGACATAACCTGTAGTGTCTAGCCTTAGAAATATACAAGTTGCAAAAAAAGGTGCTTGAAAAATTAAAATGATACAAACAGCTCTAATAATGTACCTAATGCATCATCCTATAAATGCCACAATATTTCCAACAAAGTTTCACTACTACAAAAATATACTATCAGGCACAAAGGCTTTTAATACTCGGATGCAAATCATTTGCAGTCAATGACCGCCTGAAGTCTAGAACCCATGGACATCAACAAATCAGAAGTTTCTCTCTTGAGATGTTTTGCCAGGTCTTTACTGCAGCAGCATTTAGTTGCTGCTTGTTTGTAGGTCTTTTGGGCTTCGGTTTTATCTTCAGTAAGTGAAAATCATGCTCAATTGGGTTGACTTACTCCACCACTACACCAGTGACCCAGTTCCATTGGCAGTAATACATGCTCATGTCCACCATGTTTGCAGATGAAGTGGTATGCTTTAAAGCATGAACCCTTCCTTTCTGTTGCCATACCCTTCTCTTCCAATTTGGGCTGTGCGATATGACCAAAATCTCAAATGCCAATACAGGCAATTTCATATCCAGATAATACATATCACTATATAGTAACTTTTCTGCAAATTCAAAGAATACTTAAATAAAACTTTTTTTATTTAAATAAGGGATTTATTGAATTTATCACAATCATCAGAAAAAAATTAAATAAATATAAAACCTGAAATAAATGCATATTTTACTAAGGTGGTTGATAATAAAGGTGGTAACATCATTAGCATTAGCTGTCCAGCATTTAAATAAAAAAAGAGCAAGTTACCAATATTAAATGTTTTGATCCAAAATAATATTAATAACAATGGGCTTCATTCTCCAATAACATCTTAATTTTTTTCTTAAATTTGTTCTCAAGAATGTTCCCAAGTCTATATTGGATTCATGATGTGTTCTTAAACTTCTAATACTTAGAACCGTATGTAGAGGACAGAATACGTCAAGCAAAACAAATGCATGGAGCATTATTATGTATTCCATGAACTAGGTGTCTGGGGAAGGATGGTCATCAGGTGAAATCAAAAAGAAGTGATTATTCAAAAGCTGCAGGCCAAGCTGTAAAACCATGGAAAGTGTCATCCATTTCATATGGACAGAGCAGGGCATGAAACCTAAAGGTGGGCAATTATTTTAGTGAACTGTTCTCTTCAGCATCTTCACCTGAGTGCTTAGTTTTCTTCCAACTTTTGCTGTATAGAACAAACGTTGCATAACTGAAAGGTCACAATGGCTATCTAACTAGGAACATGGCACCTCACAGTCAAGCCTACACCTCCACTCGTGCACCAAGGGTCCATTCAACTGCCCCACATCTGATCTCTGATGTGGTCCTTGCCAACCAAGAGAGAATGGCTCAAACACTTACAAAGATGAGCTCAACACTAGCCACAATCTCCAACACATGAACTTAAATCAATGAAAATTTAAAAAGAAAATTAAGGCATGAATTGCAACCTGTTTGATTGTACTTTTAAGACCTTTATTTACACACTTATTTGTCTATCGTGAACAGCATGTCTGTTGTCAGGTCCCTGGTATGGGAAGTGGTGCACCCCATTTTATGGTTATGCTGTGCATGACACAACAGGCCATAATTATCTTTCAAATCTAAAACAGTGAAAAGACGGACACAGATTTAAAACACACAAATTTGACCATTATTCTATAGACACTCTTTTTTCAGTTTCTCAGCTGTTCTCTATACACGCTATCTAGTTTGTAATGCAGCTTACCACCTGCTGTGTCCAAACACTTCCAACATCCTTTCAAAATGCCAATGGTTTGTTCGATGGTGGAGTGAGAATTTGCATGCTTGTGATTATAGGACATCTCCTGGTGAGTCTGAGGGTGGGTGAGTGATATCATTACCGAGGGGGCCAGGGCATAACCTCTGGAGAGGGTGCCTTAATGTGCACGTGCATGCAGTCGCACCGATGGTGCTGGGTAGACCTGCAATAGAATGGAATTGTCTTGACTAGAACCTGTTGTTCTGCTTTATAGGGGAATCTGATGTATTGTGTGGCCAGTTTATTTATTCCAGTGGTGGCTACATCCCAAATAAACTTGCTGTACAGAGTGTGACTTGCTACAACAAAATTAACAATAGAACATAATAGGAAATGACAGACATTTTTCCATTGTCACACAATATAGAGCGTTATATCGCACAACCCTACTTCCCATCATTCTGGTACAAGTAAATCTTGGTTTCATATGTCCAAACAAATTTTGCTACAGAACAGGGCAGGCTCTCTATCAAAGTATAATCTGGCCTTTCTGTTCTTGAGTGTTACCGATGGTTTGCATTTTAAGGTAAACCCTCTGTATTTACGTTCATGAACACATCTCTTGATTGTAGACTTTGACAATGATGGACATACCTCCTTGAAAGTGTTCTTGACTTATATATGGTGAAGGGGTTTTTCTTCACCAAGAAAAGAATTCCACAATCATCCACTTTAGTTGTCTTCCATTGTCTTCCAGGCCTTTTGGTGTTCCTGAGCTCAACAGTGCATTCCTTCTTATTAAGAATGTACCAAATTGTTGAATTGTTGATCTATACTCTGACAGGTCTTTTTTTTTTCATTTTTTCAGTCTAATGGTGGCCTTCTTCACTTGCATTGACATCTCTTTGGAGTGCATAGAGTTCCCATGAATAGCTGCCAAATGATTCAACACTTAGAATCAACTCCAGACCTTTCACCTCCTCAATTCATCATGAAATAACAAGGAAACAGGCCATAACAGGCCATGAAACTGCTTGTCAGTCAATTGTCCCATTATTTTTTAGCCTGTGAAAAATGGAGGGACTATGTATAATATGGCTGTAAATTCTAAAGGGTTAAACCCCTTGAATTAAAGCTGAAAGTCTACACTTCAATCACATCTTGATTGCTTCATTTGAAACCCATTGTAGTGTACAGCAGCAAAATGAGAAAAATCACGTCACTGTCCAAATACTTATGGACCTCCAACTATACATCAAATTCATGGCTCACAGGAATCCAAGAATAACACGAAACCAAATGAAAAGTTAATATGAAGCCATGTTCACAAAGGCACCTCTGTCAGACAAACATATCCATCTATAAATGAATACCTGCCTGGCTGCACGTCTTGTCTACTTCATCACATCTATACAGCACAGCCATATTTCACCTGAAAACGTTAGAAAAGTGACATTAGATGATCAATGGTTGGCATGTTGCTGAACTCTCTTCGAACTCTTCAGCTGAATTTATGCAAGTAGGTCGTGTGTGCCGGAGAGATAAGTTTCACTTGCAGTCGCCTGCTGCTCAAGATGGAGCCGTGCTCTCAGATGCTTCATTAGAGAGTTCTGTGCAAGCATTTCAAACACAATCCATCATACAGAGAGGACTGAAACCCAAGCAATTAGGCAGGACACCCCTCTGTTCCTCAAAGACACAGAGGAACGACTATAAAGCCATATCTCTATTACTCATGCCTGAGGAACGGTGGCTGTGTCTTTGTCGAGCTTGGCTCCTGCAATTGCTATGATATTCTGGCTTTGACTTTGCGGTCTTAGACTGAACTGCCAAAAACATCCCACTGTACTGCAAATTCAGTGCTTAGCTAGTGGGAAAAGTGTGTCGAGTCTCTTCGAAGGCTTTATTTGCTGATAATGATTGTGAAACGAACACAGTGCTGACAGCATTGTGGGTAATATTATTCTAAAGAAGGGCCTTCGTTAGAACATCAAGCATTTAGAGAGGCAAAAAGACCTCTGAAACTTAAAATTATAGCCTGTCTAGTGCATTAAAATCTGTCCCATCAGCCCACACAGCATCTAATGATGCATAAATAAGGCTTCCTTAGCTAGGGTTATGGACAGCTCAATATCTCTACCGTTTTCATCGTGTCCTCCCTTCAGCGCTGAGCCGTATGTGGGTACTGGCATGCTTCCCGGCAAGGAAACATGTCACGATTTGAGCAATATAATATGTGAGTAATTTATTCCCGACCTGTGAGGCTGTGCTCCTATCGTGGGCAGATTTAAGAGTCCCCACTCTGCTCTAAGTCAGGTGCAGACAGACTGGAAGTGGGCACTCTCCTCTCAGCTGTGTAATTTGGAAACACATTACTGTGACTGAATGGTGTGACTTTAAAAGAAAACAAAGCTCAGTCAGTACCAATTTAAAACAACACATTCCTGCTTTTTTTCCCCTCATAGAAATGTGCTATACACATGTGCGAATGCTCAGGATTCATGAACTCATTTTCAACTTTTCTTTAAAGTGTCCTGGTCTGGGAAATTTCACATAAAGAGAAATGCAGGTCTTCGTTAGGAAACTGACAGGACTAAAGTAGGAGCATCTGTTTTCCTAGTAGAGGTAAGAGAAAGACAGTATTCCGTGTTTGGACTCGTCTATTGCACACACGTGAAAGAGTGAAAACGCCAGTAGAAAACTGGCAGCACAACTTAACACAATCACAGCTTTAATCACATGCAATACACTGCTCAGCAGGCTCGGATACTGATTGCAGATGCGGGGGTGGACGGGTTAAGGAGTGTCAGGAAAAACTTGCTATCTGTGAAGATTCTACACACAGCCCAGGTTTTATATCACCACTGATTAGATCATTGTCAAGATAATCATAATCAACATTACTGAGAATTATGCCTTGTACACTTAAGCCTAGCCAACCAAAGTGGATTAATCGTAACATATCTTCCCAGATTTCATAGGTCATTACTCAGTCATGGCTTCCGTAACACTAGTTCTTGGTTTGCTTAGTGCTAGTTCTTGGTTTGCTTAGCGATAGTTCTTGGTTTACTTAGTGCCCGTGTGGCACTAAAAATGACCGTTGTGGGTGCAAGTTTCCATTACAACCTAGCAGAAGTCACACCTGAGTCTATTGAAAGCCAAGCTCAACTGATTAAACAGGAGGAATCATGTGTGGCTCCTGCTTGACTGGACTGAAAACGCATTGTACGTATTAAAATTTCGCTGCACATTCTGCACCAGTTTGATAACTGACAAAAGTGAGATTCCAGCTGATTGAGCAGTGTATTGATAAATGTAAAGAAAATAGAGGTGAAAAGCTATTGGCTTATACTGTGGTGTGCAGCCAGGACCCGAGGGTCCAGATTCACACAGATAAAAAAAAAACTGACCTTAAATAAGCCTCTTAAATGCTGGTGTTATAAAATAGACAGAAAAATAGATACTGAAATTTGGTCGCTAATTGAGAAAGAAATCCAAGTGCTAATTGCACAATAAGGCCCAAGCAGGGTTGACTTGACTTTATATTATTAACCATACATTTAAAAAACATTTATTGGATCAGTGAGCTGAGACCACACATCATAACCCAAGGTGTTGCTCGCCTTTGGCTATGAAGCCACCATGACAATTTGAGTGTTAGTCCAAGCTTCGAGTTTCAGACCATATTTCTTTTGGCTTTAAATGCAATTTCTTACTCCAGGAGGGTATGTTAACTGCATTTGTAGAAGCCCACCCACAAGAGGCAACCCTATCACCGAGTAAGGCTCCATGCCTGCCAGAATATACATTAAGCCAAGAACACTGGCATGAAAATGTTATGCTAGGTTCTGTTTCCCCTGAGACGCATTGATTTCATTAAAACCTCATGAATTAATTTGTTCTCACTGTAAATAAATCCACCGAGACAGATTCCTGGTAGAGCCTTGTCAAATGCATTGAATTACCGTGTTTTTTTGCTTCATGTTGTAAACTGGAAGTTTTCCAGTGTGTGCAGTGTTGTAGCAAATCTCAGTATACATGCCAATGATTAACAGGACACATCAATCAACTGAGATCAATAATGAAAGTAGGTCAAACATGGATTTTTCCACTTGGCTAGCTTGATTTTGTGTGCTAATATGAAAACCTTCCCAATGAAATGCTTTTTAGCTGATTTAAAGCTCCAGGCAGCAGATACTTTTGGCTAACAATACTACTAAACAACTCCAAACACTACCATATACACATTTTGAGAGAAGAATACAGAGTGAATGCACACCATAACCTCAGTTAGTAAAATTGGAAATGTTTCTAGAGGCTATAATCATGTTTTTCAATTTCCTGACAAGGGATTTCAAGTTTTCTGAAAACAGACCATTACGCTGGCCAATTTAAATCGCTTGACGACTTCTGTCAAATTCATCAATGTTTTTTTCCAACAGACTTTTACAAGAGGCAACAGTGACCCTATTTAATACATCTTTTAAATGGATTGTACATTATTTTAACCACATTTTTTTTTGACATATAGTCAAATTTGTCTATGGTTGGCCAGATTAAAATCTGATCATCTTAATATGTAAAACAAGCTTAATATCACTTTGAAACACTAACTCCTAGTGTTCTTTGACAACCAAAACTCTTTCCAGTAGGTGATGCAGCACTCATCTTATTCATAAAGCAACAAAAATGATGGACAACACTGGAACTTGGTGTTCAAATTTAATGAACTGATTTGCATTTGAACTCGTAAATGGTTATTATATTTCCATTTTCATGTGGATAATCTCCATCCAGATATAATCCTGATACTCAAGACACACAAAATGACAGAATGCATGTCATTACTGACATTCTTCACACCATCTTAAACAGTCATCCTGAGAGTTGTTTCCTGAAACAGTACTTTTTTGTGGCTTTTAAAACCTGCTTATCATCCCTCATTAGCTGTGGTTTTGCCTTAGTTCTCCTGAGCCTGAAAGTGATATGCCCTTTGTCTTGGTTTATGCCATTCTAATCAGAAAACACCCAGCTCAAGCAGCAGTGGCTCAATGATTAAAGTTTTCACTACTGATCAGAAGGCTGCGTTCAAATCCCAGCAAAGCCAAGAGCCACTCCTTAGAAGGACCCTTAACTGTTAATATTGCTCATCTCCTTTTTGTATTCATTATATCTCATACCACGGATTGACTGGCAATGAAAATAGGTCATCCATATAGATTTTTCTTTTTCACAACAGCCATGATGAAATACTATGTTTTAAATGTGACAGCATGAATGCTGTTTTAAAGCTCCACAGTGAGCCTTTGATACACAGTCAGCTCCAGGCAGCAATGTTTAAGCTCTCAGCTGGTTTCAATTGCAACAGATGCCTTCAAATAGCAAAAATACTCATCAACCCCAACCACTAATATATACAGTGTACATACCATGACCTCAGTTAGTAAACTTGGAGCTGTTCCTGTAGATGCTGTACCTCTTGTCTTGCTCATAAGCATCTTGTACTAATATACTTCAACAGGCAACACCAAGGTTCTTCACACGCCAACAGATATCTTGAAAGCTAAGGAAACTTTTTAGAGTTTCCTGTCATCTTCTTATGGTCAGTTATTTTTTTAAACAAAAGCCACTCTGCTGAAGTCCTCCTAAGGTGGAGAGTTCACATGGTTTATTAAATTCCCATTGGAAAACATGGATACATGCTTTTACTTGTAGTGGGAACAGAGCTGTACAGTAATGTAGATGTTCTGCAGGACAGTGTAAGCGCAGATGATGTTGATTATTTATGCAACCAATGGAGAGAATCATTTTGATCTTAGACCAATCTGGACTCCAGCTTCAAAAGGTAAGAATAAATGAGCAAAAGAAAGCACATTCTTCTTATACTCCTCATATTTGACCTTTTGTCACTGGGCTTTCATTGCTGTTATGAGCTGAAATGAAAAATGTACAATGAACTCTACGTTAAACCAGTAAGACAGTTAAAGCTGCTTCTAAAACTCCAGTTATCAAATGTTTCTGCTGTCTGCTGACTTTTAATGCAAGATCAGAGTCTTTTGGATTTCAGTGATACTAAACAAGCCCAACCACTGACCTATACAGTGTAACCACATATCATTATGTGAGTTAGTAAACTCGTAGCTGTTCCTGCAGTGGCCATAAAGTTTTACTAGTTTTGGTCTTTTCCAACATGGTCTTGATTTGAAAGGGTATACAATTTCTTATTCAATCTGACACTTCATGTTCATAAGCATGGTGAACCAACAGCCTTCAAGAAGCAACAAGCAGCAAAGACCAAGTTCTCTCGCAATTCTCCCAGTCTCTCACTTCTTCTCCCAGCTGATGTTCTCTTAATGGGTGATGTGTCCTTGATCCAGCAGAAAGCTTTATTGTTAGGCCTTTAAGTTAGCAAGAAACGATTTTAATCTAATGAAGTCAATCAATCACAGTAACCTAATATTAGACCACCCCTGGTCTCAGGTTCATGGACCAAGAGCAAAATACCCAGCATCTCAGCACTCTTACTAGTGTCAGGGGACACCAAAGAAGACCATTCATAATGACTGGTCACATGGCATTATGAAAATACTCAGAGACTTTTATGCCACATGGTAATGTACAGCAACATAGTCTTCCTGGAAAACAGTCACTGAACACATAAAACATCATTTCAACTTTAACACCCCAGTTATTCCAATCACTTGCCATAATTCATGAATTTTCAGTGGTCAACCTTCCACCCTAACATACCATGTAGTACCATTAACCAATACCATACCATTATAAAAATAAAAGTTTTAAACAATGGTCAAATATACAACAAAAGGAAAATTAACCACTTTAAATTAATAATCAAACAACAGTTACTGAAGAAACCATTGATGAAGAATCTTTCAGCAATGGTTTAAATGGGTTAAAAAATTCATAAAACTTACTTGTACAGCTGATAAAGGACCTTTAGCCAAAATGTCCAGTTTCTCTGGAAACATTGTGTGCTACTCCTTTCCTGGTTGGGGATGTGTGGTGTATTTCTGGGAAAGTCAACCCAGAAATGTCTATCCCAAGCTCCAGATTCCAGCTCCTCCTGGAGGATCCCTAAACATTGCTAAGCCAACTATGAGATATAATCTCTCCGTGGATCTTGGGTATGCCCTGGGATCTCCATCCAGTGGGACATGTTGGGATACAGCTCTAGCCAAGCTGACTGGGGGCATCCTTGCAAGGTGACAAACACTTTAACCAACTCTGGTCACATTGGAGGAGTAGTGGCTCTACTCCAAGGGTCTCCCAGTTACTACTCTATTACTATTACTATGAGGAGCCTCATTGCTGCCAACTGTTTTTACGACCTTATTCTTTTGATCACTACACACAGATTGTGACTATAGATGAGGGCAGGGACATGGTTTGACCAGTAAAGAGACAGCTTTATATGCTAACTGAGTTCCTGCTCCATCACCACACAAATGTAAGACTGCTGCCATCAGTCTCTCTTTTCCACATCAATCATGACTTTCAACTCTCTCATGACACGTGACAATCACTCACACTAATCCTAACAGCCATGCTTGCGTGTTTGAAAGGATCCATTATTACTGAATAATTACAATAAGTAATGTGTATTTACATATACATATAGTCAGAATGAAGGGTGACTCAGCATCAGCGAGATTCAGCTGAGAACTGGGTCATATTCACTGCTCAAGATTATTTAGGGCACTCATCAAACAAGCCATTATTCACTAGTGCTGAGAGGTTTACACAGCAGATGTTTCTGAGAAAACTGTGAAAGCCTCCTATGTGGACTAGTTGATATTTCCTTTGCATCATGACACGTTAAAAAATTTTGGACAATGTATATCCAAGGTGGGATTCTGTGGTCACTTCAAATGAAGGGAACTTGAAATTGTTTTGATATAATTAGTTATCCAACTGTTATATTTTAACAGATTTTTTTTTCAGCCCCCAAAGCTCTCGCTTCAATACCTAAATCTCACATTGACTATAATCTGTGAGACATTTCTAGACAAAAACAGTAGCTTATGTCATTTGACCAGACAGATCTTTAAACCTGCTGTAAAGCAGCTAGCTAGCTAGCTAGTTAATTTTCAGGAATTCTAGCTAGCTAACTTTAGGGATTTTCTTAGGAACACTAAGAAGTGCTAGCTAGCTAGCTGGGTAGCTACAAGCTTTAAAAAAACACTCCCACCTTCTTTTCTCTTCAGGTAACTTGTATAATCACATCTAACAACTAGGAAACACCAACACAATTTAATATTTTAACTTTGAAAACCATGACAGAACCAGTATTTGAAGGTTCCGGACATGCTAACAAGTCTTGTTTCAAGCAGAACTGTTTTAAAACCTAAAGAGCAGAAATAATAGTGCTTGATGGTTGTATTAATATGGAATAATGTATTAGATAATGTGTTTCCCATAATACTGTTATTCCAGTGATATTCCAGTACACATTCCAGGGTCACTTGTTTTCCCCATGATCATGTTGCTCAGTTCGGAGTTAAAATGTCAAGGTTACCTTTAACTACAATACAGGACATTGCCGATGGAAAGTATGGAAAGAAGTATCAGTTAAAACCATACAAAAGTTATGGAATGTACACCGATATCCACCTTATGAAGGTAATAAGCATTTAGGGTTTTTAGCTGGAAAACGGGGGAAAGCGTTTATGCTCTTATCAGGTTCCAATTTCAAAAACCTTTAGAAGACATGTGACATCTTAATGAAATCAATTTTGCCCCCACATGCCCAGTGACAGTTATCCCCCATCACTATAGATCCTTCCCCTAAGGGAGCTCCTTTAGTGTTATTAACTCAACATCACTACTTGACAAGCTTAATAAACATGAAACACAGCCGACATTAACATTCCTGTAGTGCTGCACAACTGATTATGATCGTGAGATCATCTTGGTTAATTAAACAATCCGCAATAGTTCTAAGTTTAGCTAAAGGTTACTAGTGTTGTTTTTAAGACTCTGACTCTTTTATGACATTAATTCAGAAAAACATACTGAGTCTTGGTTGAGTCTTTATTTAATAAGGCATTTTAATGTTCAGTGTGAAAGAAAAGATTGATATGTTGACAAAAAAATATTAAAATGATAAACATTAAATGCAACAGAACTATTTATTTTTTAATTTGGCTGAACATTTATAATGATCATGATTAATATATATCAAGCAAAATAACTATGGTCATGCTATGTTCTTGCAAATTTTAACTCTGAATATTAAAATTACAGCTTTAAATTATTTCATGTCTGCACAGAAATCATGTTCAAATGAGAATATCGCTGAAAATACTGTACTTAAAAAACCACATTATTGTAAATAATATTCTATATACAATGTACTGTGTATCTGGACATTTATACAAATATGTGTACTTCTCTAAGGCAGAAAAATAATCATATCCTGTTGTTTCTCAGTTAAAAGGGCTACAAATGTGAATGTTATGGTTTAACTACATTGATAAACTTTTTTAATATTATTTTTAAGTGCAGAGGTTTGATGATTGGTAACGCAGTTTTCATCATACTGCAAGCGTGAATGAAGAGAAGGTGCCCGAGCAAGTGCACGTGATCTGAATGGACAAAAAGAAAAGCTTCAGTCCTGTGCAACTCTGCGCTCTAGTGGAGGAAAAAGAGATGAGCACCAAATATCTGAACAAACAACTGCACATCCACTGTTGTTATATTATCAGTTAATATCTCCAGCAGGGCAAAGGTTTAAGCCTCCAGTGTCCACTACACAGATTATTTTTTCTGCTACAACACACCTGAGCCAGTTCATCAGCAGCGTAGTGATTAGTTCATGAAGTGGAAGAAAACACAAGCACTGAACAATAACCCCTAAATATTAAAGTAAAGATATTTTTTGCCCAGCATTGACACCATGATTGGTCATTAAAGGAAATTAAGCTTCAAACAGTACAGCCAAAATAGCAAAGAAATAATTTTAATTACTCTTTTCATTTTAAAGCAACAGGAAACAGCCTTTTCTCCTGCACTGTAAGTTATACAGTAAATCTACATGACTAGTTAATCTTTAAAATGCTAAATCACAGAAAATGAGTGAACAGTGAATAACAATAAAAAAAATAAACAAATGCATACAACTGGTTAAACCTGGAACTTACTGACTAACTAACTCAAACAAATATATTTTAAAACAAGAATTATATATTTGAATCAGTTTATAACTAACTAAATAAACAAATAATTGACATTTTAGTGATTAAATATGGTAACAAACAAAAAAAAGTAACAACCACTTAAGTTAATACAAAAAACACCCTAGTGAAAATAAAATTAACATGACAAACACAGACCCCATTAGTTTGTGCCAGATTAGTAGATGTGTCATGACCTCATAAAGAGCACCACATCAGGCCTGACTGGGTTACTGTATATCTGCACCAGTAGGGGGAGTGCTAAACAGTCCCACACGCTGCTGTACTGTGAGCTAAGCCGGAGTTTATAGCGATGGGAACCGTGCTAAGTGTATGAGATTGGAGGTGACTTTACCAAGAATCACTGCACTGTCATGATTCCTGGTTAAGGATCGATCACGCTGCATCAACTCGGACTACCTCACTGATTTTTCTAAAGCTAATGGAGGAGACAAACCATCACATTGAAATATTTGAAGATGTTCACATTACACAATATACACCACAGAATTAGGTTTGCTTACAAGGTGCAAATAAAAGAAAGAGTTGAGTCATCTTCAGAGACGTTTAGAAATGTACAAAAGCAAGGAAAGGAAGAACATTTAAAGCTTTAATATTCTATGAAAATTTGCTTAACTGAAGTTATAAAAGCAGCCTCAGATGCTACAGCTCTAAGAAGGCTTTGTACACTTTTCTGGCCACATGCCAGAATAGTAAAGGCTGCAGTTTAGCTGGCTCCCTACATGTCTCTACATACACAGTTCTACACTGGTTTCCAGCAGAATCACAGCATTTTGATCACTGTCAGGCAATGAGCTTTTCAGAGCAAGACATTATAGGGGAAAAATCTACAGAAAAAAAGGAACCGTGATTATCAGACAGCGTAATCTCTTGCATTTTCCTAGCTGTTATTACATTGTTTAGACAGAAGTTGTCTGCACAACAGAGGGAATACACATCACCAAAGGTGAAAAGAACACAGCGCAAATGTTTCGAAAACACACACAAAAACAGATCTTAAACAGGAAAGAGCTTTTGTGCGATTGACTGTACAAATAGACAATTCAACAAGAAATCGGAGCTATCTTTTTACAAATTGTCAAAAGCTAAAGAAAAAGAAGCATAAGAAGGTAGTTGTTTTATTTTTAAACTGAGTACAGCCTTCATATGTTTATAAAGGTTTATTAAGAAAAGGCCTATTTGTTAAGTCTTTTCATTGTTAGTAAAAGGAATATTGTAGTTAAAAGGCTACTGTATTTTACTCCAACCTTTACAAATGTTTGTAAATAATTATTGTTGGTTATTAAACAAAAGTATATAAAGTATACCTTTCTATACTTAGTATTTAAAGTATAAAATAAAAATATATATACTTTTAATTTAACAAAAGGAATATTTAAGCTGATAATGTATAAGAAAATAAATGTTGCAATTTTTGGAAACAACATTTTCATTTAAATTTTTTCCCCAAAAGTATTGTAGGAAAATCGAATCATGAACTGGGTGAATTGTTACATGCCTGGTCATTTGCAACACCGAAAAATAAATTATGCCATTAATCTTTTGCTATAGCAATATCACGCTATCACATCACCCATCTTTGTCATTTTATATTAAACACTTAAAGTCTGAGATTATTAGGGTTAGCATTTGCAGCGAGTAGGGTTAGGGGTTTGGGTGGGTCTTCATTGTGAAGGATGAGTCTGAGGACAAGTCAGAGCTGTAAGGGCTGATGTGGCACATCTGAAACCTGCGTCCCAGCTTGTATTTATGTGATTTATATTCTCTCTCCCTCCCTCTCTGGCAGTAATCTGTTGTGTGCGTGCAAGTGACTGTGAGATGCCGGCAGAGCCGAGACAACATGGAAAGAGCAACCTGAAAAGAATTTATTACTCATGCTATGGTCTTAGTTATGTGACGCACTGAGGGACGCAAACAAAATTAATAAGTTTAACCGACTGAAGCTTGAATAATCAGGATTCTGAATAATACTTGAAATAGTGAGTAATCTTGGACATCAGTATGGCATCAATAATGGGGAAAAAAACGAGTTCAGTGCAAAGATGTTTCTGAAACTTTTTTCCTCATTAAATATGATTCACCGGTGACTAACAAGGCACCATCTGCTTAACACAGATAACGGTGTCTACATCTGCAACACATCTGAACGCACAAGTCACAAGCCGCTCCGCCTGGTTTCCTTCACGACAATAAACAACTCTATGAAGCAGTAACTGATGTGGCTTTAGTTACATCATACATTAGATGCCTGTGCTAATGATGAGGGATGGAGCAAGAACAGGGAGGAAGCGGTAAAAGTCAGGAAGGGACATGCCCTTAAGTGCAGGTGTCAAGTTAAATGTCGATTCAGCACACAGACTAAACGTCTTGTAATTTATAGCTCGTGAGGTTTGTTTTTTTTTTTGTTTTTGTTTTTTAACAGATCTGAGACCTACTTTGTGGGGTTTGTGTGTGTGTGTGTGTGTGTGTGTGTTTGGGGGGGATCAGCCAGAATGTGTGATGAGAAACTGGAGGCAGATTTTCGTTCAGAGCATAGTGAAGCATTTCTCTTTTTCTTCTGCTCTGACCTGTACAGACACACACACACACACACACACACACACACTACTGAAACACAGCACTGCTACAAATATGCAGGAGAGGATCCCACACACACCTCAGGGTACAACTAGGTCTGTGCGCACACACACACAAGCATGAAAAGTCACGTTTATGGCAGCTCGTGTTGCAGAGGCACGCCAGCCAGAATAATGGCCCATTTATACTGGCCTAATCCTCACTCAGTTAAAAATACTTCAGAGGTTGTTACACTTTTTGATGTTAGAGAATCCTTTTCTTAAAAAAAAAAACAAAAAGTCCTCACTATCATTCAATCCAGGTAATCCTCTTTAAAAACACCTTGTGATATACTGACTTTTTTTTTTTTTTTAAAGAACACCTCAAATGCTTTGAAGCACTTAAATGTGACCACTTACTAAAACCCCCAACTGTCTCCCTGTCTGTCCATCTCTAAAGATCCATCAGTGTCAGGATTGAGGCCTTCACAGCCACTAGGCCAAGCTTATCATATGACAAGGACACAATGGACCAGGAAGCGTCTCACTTTGTGGATTCATAATGAGCCGACTTTAATTGTGTAAAATGAGGAATTGCACGGTAAGGAAAACAAACACGCAGAGAATGTCCCTGTCCATTAACGGAGAGTGGGGGGGGCGTCCTCAAGGCAAAATGGGCTGCTCTTTTTCCACAAGAGAAGACAAACACAAAGACACTGATATGGCTTTCCGTCCTGCTTCAGAGTGACAGAGGAAAGATGAGACGAGAAAGAAAATTGCCTGTAGCAACACCGCACACTGAGACCTGCTGAGATTTTACCAAATGTACCAGTAATGGTTGTGTTGTTGCACTGTGTCCACTAGCAGCTTGCGCTAATGTAACGGCTGAGCGGAGACAATAAATGGAGCTTAAGACCAGCAGGATATAAACTGTACTAGAGTTTCTGCTCTGATTGGTGTGAATAAAGGAATCCTGCAATATATAAATAATAAAGCGAATCACTGCAATGAATAGATGCGAGAACGTTATGTTAGTATTTTAAAATAAAACGGTCAAGCCATATCCATGAAATGACCTTTAATAGGAATCTAACATCAACCAGGTAGGCCATTTTGCTTAGCAATACGAGCGACATCACGGTGTAGTATGAGCTATGTATCAGCTTATACTTAAATCGGAAAAACTCCCAGTTTTAATATTTTAGGATTCAAGAGAACATGGTGCACACTCTTATTTTCTGCAACTCATGCTTTCTTTGAGCACTTTGTGAATATACAATTATTCTAGTCATTTTGGCTTTATTACATAACATACATCACTTTAAGTGCTCATAGTGCATTTAACAAACACTCAAATTCATGTAGTATACAAATATAGCTCAAATTACATAATAAAAGTGGAAAACTGTGAAACTGCAGTCACAGACTACTAAGCAAAGAGAGGGGGAAGATTTTTTTTCCTCAAAATGGCTGATGTCCTGAGAAAGAAGTGGCACCACACACACACACACACACACACACACACACACACACACACACACACACACACACACACACACACACACACTGTATTAAAATCCCAATCTCAATTCATTACTGGATTCAAGAACAGGGTCGATTACATAAAACAGGGCTACTATTCCCCCTTATTCAGTGTAAAATATGAGCATAGATCTCATACAACATGCACAGTGAAGCTACAGAAGAAAAAAGGGTGAAACAATGCAGGAAAGCTGTGAATAAATTCTAAAATGAATCAAATACTCGCTTTTAGTAAAAACTAACCAATTTGTCCGAATCATCTGAATCCAAATGTCTAACATTCAGTTCTGAATATTAAATTCCCCAGTAATAAACAGACGATGACTAAACATATGAGGCGAGTGATGCATGGCTGAACATGCCGTCTCGATCAACACTTCCTAGTCATGCATTACACATGGAACATTTCTCAAAGCTGATTTTTTTTTTTTTTTTTTAAGTGTCTGGAGTCACTCTCACCTATAGAAGAGAAACATCTGTTTATTTAACCTTCAACATTTAACCAGTTGTTAATATCACTGGGTTCATTATTTTGATATTTTATTTCCTCAGGATTTTGGTTATTTCAGTACAAATGTGATATAAATCAGTAACTTGAAATGCAGCGAGTAATTAGTCACAAACATCAGCTAGATATATGGACCTACCATGTTGTTCTACAGTAATATAAGAATTTAATAAATAAAAAAACTGTGATTCTTTTGTCAAGAATTTTGCAAGAATCATGCAGCTCTAGGCAGAATGCCATTATGTATTATGATATTGTCTAAGACCAAATAAATGACTGAAAATGCATCATCCAGGAAGCAAATAGTCAAGAAAATATGGTGTATATGTATGCATATATATTATTTGGATACATTATATATTACATAGACTGATCCAACTCATCGTGTAACATCAGTCTACATTCTGTTTATATACAAGATGTAATGAAATGCTCTTTGTCTTGTATTGCTCACTTAAGTAACTAGCATATCGATTTGTTGATGGAAAGAACAGCATTATTTAAAGTGCACTTAGGAAAAGAGTGCTTGGAATTCTTAGAGCCTGGAAAGGTAAACCATTGCACAGGCATTTTCAATCTCCTCTGTGTCCAAGTATCATTATTAAAAAGATAAACAGCTGAATTTATATCTAATTTATACAGACTGTGTAGATATTTTAAAAAAAGCCTTATGGAAAGAACAGAAGCTGCCATGATGCTGGTCAGTGACTGCATTATTGTTTGTGTTGCTTGGAACTACAGGACTCCAGATAAGGAGATCAATATTTATGAAACTCTATACATCTACTGTTCAGAAACAATAGTAATTAAAGATCCTGGTGATGTAGAAAGGTTGTCAGTAAGAGTGTGTGTGCGCATGCGAGTGTGTGTGTGTGATTGTAGAGCTGATGTATACCAACCTAAATAGATTTAAACTGAGATTATTAAATATTTCCTTCACCTTTTTAAATAAAATGCCATTTCTTTTTTGGTACGACAACCTGTGCCTTGACCAACAGTTTAGAAACACAGTAAGAGTGTTCAAACAGTCAGATTTTAATCGTTTACCAATATCCAGCTTCCTCAATTAAGCACAATCCTGGTGGGGTTGACTAAATTAGCTATTTTATGGCAAAGGCTAATGATACTGGTTGCTTTTGACTCAATAAATCATGCGCTTCTCAGTTTTAAGTTTAAATTGTCCATTTGGATACACACTGTGCAAACATACTGGTTTACTTATAATCGTTTCTATATTTATCATCTGCACTAATCACTTTATCCTGGTCAGGGCTGCACGGTCTATCCCAGGAACACTGCGCACAAAACAGGAACACAACATGTATAGGACATCAGGCCATTACAGAGCCTCACACACAGACATTCACACACATCTTCAATCCTTGAGGCAGTTTCAATTCGTCGTTCCACCTACTGGAATGCATTGTGGAGGTGGGAGGAAACCGGAGAACCTTCAGTAAACCCATACATACACAAGGAGAACATGAGAAACTGTTTTAGACAGTTGCCAGAGCTCATGATGGAAATGGGGAGCCCACTGTGGTGCTGCAAAATAATAACGATCATCTTATCATCAAAATGTTAACCTGCTGTACAGCCTTCAAATTCAATCTCCTCCTTATCTATCCACTATGGAGATCTACGTGATCCAAAAAAGTTTTTTTGTTTCCCCCTATAGTGCATTTAAAATTTTCCTTAACCTAATTTTAATAAGAACCCTCAAAGGCATGTTTCATTTGTTCGCAGCGACCACGCCCCCCGACAACAGCACGCCTAAGGGCCACGCCCCCATAACGCTGCTACCTGCTGACCACGCCCATCGACAAGAGCATGCCTAAGGGCCACGCCCCATAACAATGCTGACCACGCCCCCCGCCATAAGCACGCCGAATGGCCACGCCCCTAATAACTCTGCTACCTGCTAACCACGCCCCCGACAACAACGCGCTTAAGGGCCACGCCCCCTGGCAACAAACGAAAACTGTCGGGAAATGATTTTGTGGTTTTAAGAAATTCTTTCCCTAAACAAATGTTGCGCTACACAGTAAAGCATGTGCAA
This sequence comes from Notoglanidium maculatum, assembly GCA_030068355.1. NCBI lineage: Eukaryota > Metazoa > Chordata > Actinopteri > Siluriformes > Auchenoglanididae > Notoglanidium > Notoglanidium maculatum. The sequence goes on along the minus strand of JAQQZX010000012.1, from coordinate 4,265,835 downwards.
CAAAATGGGTGACAGAATACAGCTCTAAACGCTGCACGAGGTGGCCTCATTTTCTCTCACACACACACACACACACACACACACACACACACACACGACGAAGCGTCAGTGAAAATATCCCCAGCAATGCGTGTTGAAAACAGCGCGGCATGCATGCAGGTGCACGGGATGTTGTTGATTAATTACCGAGGTATTTGATATCGAAGCCGCGCGGCGCTTTGAGCGATCTCCGGGTCCAGGCCTCGCGCAGCGCCTCCAGGTGCTCCTCTTTGCCCTGGATAAGCAGCACGTGCTCGTCCAGCCAGCCGAGGAAAAACGTCTCCGCGATGGCGTCGGCTACCATCTTGTTCCAAAAGTGCTCGGTGTTGAGCGCCTTGAACTCGGCGAACACCTCGTAGCCGGTGTGGTGGCGCGGCGGCTCGGCGCTCTCCGTCACACCGCGCGAGTCCGCAGGCGCGCGCCGCGACAGCACGATGGCCAGCGAGTGCGGCGCGAGCTGCAGGAACGGCTCCATTCTCTCGGGGCTCGTGCGCTGATTCACAACACACACATGGCTCGGATTCAATGCGACTGCTTTGTTTCTTGTTATTAATTTTGTAAAGGATGATGACTGTTATTATTTTCACGCCGTTACCGAACAAAGAGCGGCAGAAATAACGCTTAGTTCATCATATTCGGTCTGCAGGCGCTGAGACATGTTTCCTTCACGGGGACTATTAGAATGCTATTTTAGCTGTTTGCACCGGGAAAACAAGCTAAATGACGCGCTGTCGGTATTGCAGATAACGTTCACGGTTCTGTCGATGGCGTTCGATCTCATCCGTTTTCTCACCTTCAGCAGCATCATCCGCACCGACACCGTCAGCATATCAGCACGAATCACCGTGAAGCACGAGCCAAACAACCACCAGGGCGGAGAGATCCTTCCAAACAAATAAATGCAAAGATGGTCGAATGAGAAGAATAAATGTACACATATATTTTAGTTGTTATTGTTCCGACGCTCGCGCCGGTGCGTGCCTCTGCCAGTCTCCCTTCTCAGTGAGTCACTTTATCACCTAGGCGCGTGCGCTGTGCCAGCTGTTCGCCTCCACGCGCCCCCTGTCGGCGGCGCAATGTCACTGCAACTCATGCACTGAGCACCTCTGCATTAAAAAAAAAAGGGTGCATTCGCTTTTCTGTGGTGCAGATTGTGCTGCAAAAAATAAAAAGAAATGTAAAAACAAATAGTGCCCTATTTTTACAGGGTTTTCTTTTCATATATATCCGTAATTTGCAGAAATACTTTCAAACCAGTGGCAATGAGATGAAGAAATATTTCCCATCATCTGCACTGTATTCATTCATCTTCACTAACCACTTTACCCTGGTCAGGGTGGTGAAGGAAACAGGAATCCTGCATGTGAGGTGGGAATACACCCTGGATGGAAAGCCAGTCCATCACAGGACACGATTCACACATACTGCATATTCACACATTCACAACTAGGGGTAATGTAGAGTGACCAAGAATCAGGAAGACACCCACATGGATATCGGAAGAATGTGCACAGAAACTCCATGTGGACAGGAACCCAGCTCAGTATCAGACCGAAGAACCTGTAACTGTGAGGAGACGACGCTACACGCTGCAACTTGCCTCCTAGTGAACTTCAATTTAAATTACTGGATTTCTTTTAAATATGAATTTCAAACAAGAAGTCTAAATTTTTAAGGCTGCCAGTCATGATGCTTTTTTTTTTTTTTTAATCTGAACTTAATGGCAAAAACATTGTTTTGTTTTGTCTTTGGACGTCAGAGAGTCTCAGCCTTGCCATTTATACATTCATGCCTATATTAGCCTTAAAGCCTGAGCACAAAACTAAAGGGAAAAAAACACAAGTCAGACATCACAACTCAATTTACTCAAAACTTAATTTACTTTTCATCAAAAAGTTCCATTTACAGTAAGTATTAACAGTCCCACAATACAATATACATCATAATCAGTATATCTTTAAGGTCTTCTGACATTTACTACTGGAATGTTAAGCTCCGGATAAAGCAGGTTCATGTAGTCAGAAGTCCTTTACATATATTTTTTTCAACGCAAACTCAACACTGACGTAGTTAAGCTCGGTACTTAAACGGGCCGTCTCACCATTCCCAAAATGCGTTGTTTTTGTTTTCAAAGAACATGACTGCTTCCTGCTAGCTCTCTGTGCAACAAAACTCCCACAAATTCACTGCTATTGATCTTGTCAAAACCCATCTCGACCCTTTTCTTCATTCCCATGTCACACGTGGAAGCTTTGAATAAACTACACATTATTTTTTATTTCCTTCCTGGTCGCCCATGAGATAGCCAAGGCCGGTTCGGGTCCGTTACAACAGAATAATGAAAATGGAATGAATCAGTCAAAGTAATTTGAAATATAGATACAAAATTGCTTCAGTTTCACATTACAAATTTAAGGTCCGTGGCCTAGGATGTCACCAGATTGTTGCGGGTTGTTTCTGGAATATTGACGGCATCAAAAATGGCGACTCCCTACTAGGTGCAGAGGATTCTGGGAAGAGTGAGCTGGCTCCTTCATCTCTGTGTTTATCTCAGTGTTATAGATCTCAGTTTAGAACTTTAATTCGAGGTTTAATTCGACTTTAATTCACATTTTGGAAGAAATGACTTCATTTGAGGTACTGAATCATTGTATCAACGTATCCATTTATGTAATCAGTTTTTCCACATGACAGCACAATACAAATATAAAAAATATTCATACAAATATTCCAATCATTCTCTTTAAAAACATATGCATAATTATACACAAATATATTTAGAAAGGTGCAAATCTGTGAATAAATGACTGAAACAGCTGACAAATCACTCTGCAATCTGACAAATAAAAATGCAGAAAAAATATTGTGATCAGATGATCGATGGTAGTGTAAACCTACTCAGTACTACAGGAAATGAATTTGTATAAAGATCAAGTATCAGAATGTGCACACTGCTTCACTGGGATCTTCAGATCACAGCTTCGTTGCCTTGTGTTTGTTTTCTGTTCTCTGACGATTTCTACACCAGCCACAGCACCTGAGTACGAACCAACTGGTTTATAAGACGAACATACAAATCACATGTTTCAAATTAATGCACTTGTTCAAATACATTATCGTTTCTATAGCAACAGCTCAGTCGCTGGCATTGTATGGCGCACACACCTCATAATCGGAGTATTTTGTATTGTGATATTCTAGACAACAATATTATTTCTTATGCATAATAATTATATCATTTTTTCCTATAACAACAGACCTTTTTGTATGTTATTCCTTACCTAATATGTTAACATGCCTGTAACCAAACCAGAATCTATGTTCAGTGCTAATATATACGTGTAAATATGAAGGAAGCAGTGCGAATCAGCTATCCTGATCTTGTTTGCCTTCCTTTGATATTTCTGTGTGAAGTTTAAACTGGATGCTTGATATGGATGGAGGTCTGGAACAGGAAATATTCTTTGCTTCTACAGGTAATAATTACAGCTGAAGAAGCTACACCTAAGGCTGACTATGCTGATGTACAACAGTGTGGCGAACAGACACATACCAGTTTAGACTCTGTACTTGTGAGAGGGCCTCAGGGAGGGGAATGCCTCGTGTCTCTGGCATCAGAATACTCAGCAGCCCGGCGATCACCGTCAGCACGCCCATCAGAATGTAAGGTAGCACCGCGTCGTAATGGCCTACAAAAAAAGTCAGCACTTTCGTTTTGTTCATTTGCCAGATGCTTTTACCTTTACATGAGTTAAACATGAGGCAAAACCTCAACCAGGAGATTTAAAGGACATAACAGTGAATAAAAATAGACCTCAGAGGCTGTTTCTGCCAACACACACATACACACAGACAAAAAGAGAGAAACAATAACAACTATACAGGAGGTTTAGAATAATTAGCAGTGTGCTATTCAAAAGTATAATGGAATTATAAATCATTACTATTTCACAGAATGAATATTATAAAGTAAAGCTGTAGAGTAAAAGGCACAGAAGCATTTTGATCATTACAGCAGCAATTCTTTGGTACACTTTTAGCAGCAAGCATTACTGAAGCAAAGTTGATGCCAAATATTTAAGGTATCCCAGTGACAAAGGTATCAAGCATCGAGCAGAATTAAAACATCAGGATGAATCATGGAGCTCGGGAGGGAGGCAGTAGCACCTTCTCAAAAAGCTTCGTGAGGAACTTCACCGAGGAGGAGCTTCTCAAACAGGCCAAGCTTCTCACACAACTTCTCCAAGAGGAGCTCTAAATGAAAAGCACTTGTTTCAATGGCGCTCTATTGATCGAATTTGGAAGGAATACTGCTTGGTTAATGCTGGAGATGATATGGTGAAACAAATGCATATCACTCTCATATTTTTTCGATTTTTTGTGCAGGGATATAGTCATTCTGGTGATGCACACCAGATATACAGTGTATATAAATATATATGTGTGTTAAGGCATTATGTTTTCAGATTCAGATTTCTTGTACTTAGGTCACACAATTCCATGTGTAGTGGCCGCAAAGTACAGTATAAATCCTTTTGTTTACAATTTACAATACAATATTTATTACAAATTTTCAATAACATTAGCCGCAAACAAATCGATTACAAGAAAGTCTGTTGCTCGAGTCACCAACACTCAGGGAATTTCTGGAGGTGGTTAAGGTAATATATGTCATGGGCAAAATAACACCATTCCCTAAAATTACAAGCAGAAAGATTTCAAAAGAATTGGGCAAATATGAATTTACTTCGTGTCGCTAGTTCAGTCAGATCGTTTTCTACTTTAGGCTGCAAATGAAAAATATGTTTTATAAATTGTACTAAATATCTGCCCTTACATGGATTTTTTTTGTTTGTTTTTTTTAAATACGACACTGTATTTCTTTTCCTTCTTTCATCTCTAGGTAGATACAGTATTTCTTAATAAAAAGCAGAAAAAGCATTAAAGACTTTGACAAGAGAAAGAAAGAAAACCACTTGTTTGGGCAAATAATTGAATTTTAAGTAACTCCACTGTTCTCGGCTTGAACCAAGTTTTTCTGGGATTGACTCTGGATCCGATGTGACAGGATCAGGGTGAAGCACTTACAAACCCGTTGCCCAGTCACATTTCTATCATATTATGGAAAAAGGTCAACTTTTTCATACACACTTTAAAAAAAGTATAAACCAAGTATTAACCCTCTACTATTCAAACGTGTGTTAAATTTGCGTCTGCCAAAATGATAATAAATGCTATATAGCTACGAACGCCCAAAGCAGCCGGGGCATTTACAGCACATGACAACATACAGATACATTAACCAACGGAGATGTAAACGATACACACTCCTAATGCATTACCTCATGATCCCTGGACCTCACAGTGAGTGTGCTGAATGTGAAACGGGCTTGCTTCTGTTCAAGAAAAGACATCTCAAATGACCACTAAGTGCTGCGTGTCACGTTAGCTGAAATCTTAGACTTCTGTCTATTTAAATACCAAGGAGATAGAAACCCTTCATAGTTTTGACATACACCGGAGAGCAGTTACAAACTTACTACAGGAAAAATCTGCTCAGAGTGCTAACAAGGGTGATTTTCATTAGTAAGTAATGCCCAGTCATGCAACATCACATCTCACTGAAAAGCTCTTAATCGGCTAACCAGAGGGTTTCATATTCAGATTATAATTCAATTTACATGAAACAAGGACGTCTTGCTTTATGACAGAGAGCTTGTGCAAAATGACAACAACAAAAAAAAAACACCAATGCAATTTTTACAGTGTTCTTGGAATAATGTCTAAGCAGTTTACCTTAGCTGTCTTGCGCCGTTAAAGGTTAAATAGCTAGTAATTCCCATTTCTGACCAGTAGGTGTAATAATAACACTAGTGAACACACTTCCCCATGATTGCACATCTAGAAAAGAAAGCAAATCAATGGAAGATTGGCTTATATCTGTTAAAAAGCAAGATTTTGTTCAATTATTGGTCACTTGAAAGAGGTAATTAGAATCTTATTGGTAAAATATATGGAGTTGTGAAGCTGAGGCTCCACTGTAGATCTGTCAGATAGAAATATAATGTATGTAGAGGACATGTATACGTAGACTACTAACCGAAGTAGGGGAAAAACGGAGAGATGGTGCTGCCGATCTTCGAGCACATACTGCAGATCCCCATCCCCATCCCGCGCACCACCGTGGGGAACTGCTCCGCCGTCGAGATGTAGAGGACGGCGAAAGCTGCCGTGACCCCGAGTTTCCCCACCATGGCCAGCACCACCGTCACGCTGCCATAACCTAGAGTATAAAGACAGCTGGATTTCACCTCCAGTGGTAATGCATCTAAAATTTTATGTTGTGATGTTAAGATTATACAACTGACATGGCCACTAGGAAATGTTTGCACGTCAGGTTGGAACCTTCTGTTATTTTAAGCATGTTTTCATGTCGTATTCTAACATTGTAAGATCAAATTCATGCACACAAATGTTTAAAAATGAGACCCTTGGCATGATGTTAAAGGAAAATAAGCTGTGAGGTTGGACCAGCCCAGTGCAAAGCATCCATCATAACAGCATTTTCCAAAGTGTTTTATTCCTTACATATAGATACAAAAGAAATTGTGCACAATATGACCAAAGACATGAACAAACAACATACATGTCAGTGGTCGTAGCTACCAAAAATAAATTTGCATTAACACCATAGACATATAAATAAAAGTCACTGAACAACAACTCTAGCATAACAGCAGATTTATGTCAAAATGTAGAAAGATAATCTCGGGAAAAACATATCGTTTTTGTAATATTACCATTAAGCAGATTACAACGCTTCATTAAAACAGGATCATCTATTAAATTAGTCAATTCTAGTCCATGTCTAAATTGTTATGTATTCATTGAAAAAATACTATCATGTCATTTTTTTTCCCAATAGAAGTCAAAAGTGTGCTGGCTTTTTTCCTGACAGTGGGTTGATCGGAGTCTCTCACCTGGAGGGACAGCTGGGATGAGCAGCAGGACGAGGCCACCGCTCAGCAGTGGACCTGTAATGAGCGCTCGCCTAGGCACCACCTTGATCAGGAGCCACGTCAGCGCGTACGCCACCACCTCGGTCAGAGCCGAGAACAGGCAGTTCAGATACGGGTCTCCGTTCATGTTGGGCGTGCTCAAACACAGGCCAAAGTAGCTGATGGTGGTGGTGAACCTGAGAAAAAAAAAAAAACTTTCATTATGAGCAGCTAGCAGTTGCAGGTCCTAAAATTAAATTATCTAAAATTCTAGTTGGCCAATAGACATGTGGGGTGCACGACTTCTTCTAAGGCCAATGCACCTGTAAAAAACAAAAGCAAAATAAAAAATACACAGATGAAAAACACTACTCCAAACACAAAAACAGTTTTTAAAGCTGTAAAAAATCTTATAATAATTATTTATATGTGTACATTTTGCTCTACTTAAAATCTTTTCTTGTTATCACAGAATAATTAACTTAATTCTCATTAATTATAAAATCAGGAAAACTTGCTTTAAACTGTAATACAATCAATGATGATCATACCATACAACACTATTCAGCAGAGTTATACTCCTCATCTTCTGAGTTCTGATCAGGTCCATGTATGTGTAGGAGACAGCAGAATTTTCAGACTTTAGACACACACACACACACACACACACACACACACAGAATATACGTTAACATCTGCAAGAACATGAATTACAATCGCTAATATATTAGAAATGGGCGCACAATCCTGAATTTACCTCAGATTTGATCAGTTCTGAGTCCTTGAATATAACCTCAGGTGGAATGATACCATTTTTCCTTGCTGCTGCTCTAATGATGTCCTCTGCTTCCTGGACGCGGCCTTTAGACAGCAGCCAGCGTGGAGACTCTGGAATAAACCTTACAGTGTGGAAACAAGAGAGCAGATAACTCAAAAGACAGGAGGTTGCAATGCTTTTCATAAAAAAAATCTTTTCTATGCAGCCATAACAGAGCTCAACATATTGTAATAATACAGTCATTGTTCATGTGATACATTGTAATAACACATGTAATATTCAATAATGCAGTCTGTCTACAATACACAAAAACTGGTAAATCTATTGCTTAACCCGAAACAACATACTTCTATTCAACCCAACAAATATATAATTAACTGCATTAAATATGCACATGGATGAAAATCATAGATAAAGGCAAGGTAATAAACAGAGAAAAGTATATGAAATTAATCACAGGCTCAGTTTTTTTATGTTTTTAAGAGGACTAAATGACACCGCAATCACAGGATCATGTGGAGCGCTGCTGTGGCACTGCTGTAGTCTTACCACCAGAGGGGGATGTAGAGTAGTGCAGGTAGTGACAGGGCCGTGAGCAGGATCCTCCAACTCCTCAAATAATATGCAAATAGCGGAAGGATAGCATAACCCAATGCGTAAAACACACACACACCCATCACAGAGAAAGCCAAACGCAAATTCTTCCCCAGCAGCTCTGAGCCTGAGAGAAACGGACAAAAAAGCATGGAAGACTTAACAAGACATAAAAAAAAGACAAAAAACAGGAAGAGACAGATTAGTTACATTTGACCTTGGACTTGGTCTCACTATCAGAGTGGATTCACTCCCACAGTATCATTGTCTAGTTACAAACTAAGCATTTTTAAGTGTACGTTTGAGTGTTCTAACATCTTAAATTTTTTTTTTTTTTTTTTTTTTTTTGACAAACAAACTCTGTTGTAAAGTAACATATACAAGGAACATCTAAGGAAACAGACAGGTTGGGTTCATTAGGTTAAATGTGGTGTGTGGGGTGTAGAATCCAACTTAACCCCTCACAGCCACTCATGGTCCAGTTGTGGCTACCCTGATTTCAAATTGTAATTAATAAACCTAATGAGAAAGCCAAATTCACTATAAGGACACCTGTGCTCATGGTGTTTGGACCCTTAGTAAGAAAACTTCCTATCAAGGTCAAAATAATGTTCTTACAAAACATTCACATGAAAGTCTGAGATCAAATGGCAGTTGAGCCGAACTGTTGTTAGCCATGTTTGCTTTTGCTATAGATCCTGTGAGTTAGTGTGCTACAGATCCTGTGAGTTAGTGTGCTACAGATCCTGTGAGTTAGTGTGCTACAGATC
>JAQQZX010000012.1:4243730-4256556 GCA_030068355.1 Notoglanidium maculatum | reverse complement strand
AGAAAGGCACCCTGGGTGACCCGGGGATCGAACCCAGGACCTTCTTGCTGTGAGGCGACAGTGCTAACCACCATGCCACCAAATTCATTATAATTCATTATAATTCATAACCAAATTTATTGCTATATTATATTTCATTATATTCTATGACTAATTACTGACCTTAATAATATAAACTTTTATTATTATTATTAGTAGTAGTAGTAGTATTAATTAACAATAATTAACAATGACAGTAATTAGAATTATAAAGAATTATAAAGAATAAAGAATTATAATTATTATTACAACAATAATTGAATAGAAAAAGAAGAAGAAGAAGAATATAATTATACATATAAATGAGTAAGAAAAATTCTAAATTAAAATTCAATATAGAGTGTAAACATTTACATAGTGTATTTAGGCTATAATTAAAGATAGGTGAAATGACCATGATCATGTCATGATTCTCGATGGTTGATCTGTATTATTCTATGATACATGGTGTGTGTATATGTATGTTTACTCCAAATATATGTTTACTCCCAATCTGCCAGCAATACCCAGATACAGATTTTTATCTTTTATCAAACATGCAATTTTTAGTCATTAAAAAAAAAATCTAAAGAATCTGGATATGTTTCATTAATAATTTATGCTTGAAAGGGTTTTAAAAAATAATTGATTTAAAATGATATCCACAATATCCCAGGAAAGCATATCATGATATAATGTATCACGATATCCATAAGATATCATCATATCACACAGCCTAGGCTGAAGATCAAAATATTAAACATGTGAATATGGAACAAGGCATTTCCACCCACAGAACTGTTGTTCACTCAATGTTTTGTTTGTTTGTTTGTTTGTTTGTTTTTCACCATCCTGTATAAACTCTAGGGTGTTGTGTTTGAAGAGCAGCAGTTTCTGAAAAAAACAGCCCACCTGATACATCACCTGATGTTTGATGTGACCATTAACTGAAGCTCGTGACATGTATCTGTGTGATTTTACGCATTGTGCTGCTGCAAAATGATTGGCTGATTGGATATGAGCGGATGTACAGGTGTTCCTAATAAAGTGGACGGCGAGTGTATTTCAGCTCAAACTGACACGCACAAAAAAGCAAAACGAAAAACCGATTTACCTCACTGACTATAGTGTTTTGGTAGCGCACGGTGCTGTACTCCCACCCGCTCACGCACGGCTCGCTGCTGCCGTTCACGCGCTGTTGCACGCAGCCGCTGGTGATGTCGCGCGCCCCGGTCTCCACTTCCGCCTGGCTCGCGTTAGCGGCGCTCCCGTTCAGGTGCGGCGACCTGCAGTGGAAGTCCGGCGTGTCGGCCAGGAAGACCATGGACATGCCGGAGTATCCGTTCGGCACAATGCTGAGGCTCAGCAGGAGGAAGATACTGATCTGAAACGGACCCCGTTCCCCCAGAAACGCCGTCACTTCATCATAGTCCAGAGACGCCATGACTCTCTGAACAGCTGGAGGCTGAAGGTGAGCAGGATGTATTAATGAATAACCTGTACTGTACTGCTGGGGATGTTTACTAACAATAACAGCAACAACAACAACAACAACAAAATGACACAGGAAATACTGTTATTAGCTGTGCTAACGTCCTTTACATAGAAATGTAATCATTTTGTCTCCTGAGCTGTCCCTTTCCCTTACACAGTCCTTCTTATTTATTTTTCCTAGTCAACTAATGAAATAGCAGAAAATAACACCTTACTATTAATACACCATTTATTATATTGGCTAGTGCATTATATGCAGAACTGAGATGTCTGGTAGGTAAATATTGTATTTACATAAAAATGAATTGTCTTGAATTGAATTCTAAGCAGGGGAAAAAAAAAAACTGTTACTTACTGTCATTAATAAGAAAGTGTGCACGTGCACTTCCGTAGTGGCTACATTTTAACTGAACCAGTAGAGAGGCAGCGTTTCTTCCCAGCCCCTTAGTGGTTACCGTAAAACACCGTGTATACACACACTGACTGATATACACACACACACACACACACACACACACACTTTAGTTTCGATTGAAGGCATATCAGTATTTATTGCAGAGTGTTTTCTTTATTTTTCCTTGTATATTGATTTCATACTAAAGAACAACAGAGTAGGGCTACAAAATACATTACTATTGATGCATTCTATACAATTATAGGGGGTTGAAACAGCAAGAGTGTTCTGGGTTCGAATCTGTCGGCCAAATGGGGCCTTTCTGCGCAGCTTGCATGTTGTCCCGGTGCATGTGAGGGTTTCCTCCAGACCCCCCAGTTTCCTCCTACAATCCAAAAACATGCAGATTAAGTTAACTGGCTACTCTAAAATGCCCATGGTTGTGAATGTGAGTGTGAATGGTTGTTCATCTCTGTGTTCGCCCTGTGCACCCAGGGTGTACCCCGTCTCTCTCCAGAAGTCAGCTGGGATTGGCTCCAGCGTCCCGGCAACCCTGATGGATAAGCGGTATAGATAATGGATATAAATGAAAGGATAATAAGAAAAAGACAGTGTTCTTAAAATTACACTGCGAAAACGATTTGTTGTTTAACTTAAAGTTAAAGTGAGTAACTTGGTTGCCTTCTTCGCGACCAATTTGTAACCTTTCCTGAACTGCTTCTTTATTCACGTGTCATACGTGAAAGCTTTGAAGAAAATATACCTTATCTTTGCTTTCCTTTGTGGCCGCTCGCGAACTGGCCTAGGGTCCATTACATATGGAATAATCATACAAAAATGGACTGGATCAGTTGGAAGAATTTAAAATATAAATACTATAGCTAGATATAAATATAGATAGATTACAGAAATGAAAAGCTAGCTGAAAATGAGGATGAAACGTTTTATAATGAGCAGTATTTATATTGAATTATTTCACAATATCATTTATACATTTTTGTACATCTGTATTTACTAATTATTATAGAATAAAAAAAAATACATGAAAAAGAATATGATATACTTCAAGGTGGTAACAGTAACCCCACTTCACTTTGGGCTGCATCACACCGTCATGTCACTGATTATAACAGTATAGCATCTTGTTGTGGTTTATTCCTTACATAGAGGCTGTTGAACAGAAATGACCATCAGAAATGGTAAACATGAGACCTGAGCAGTAACGTTACACTCTTCTCTATCTCTATCTAATCTACTCGGCTGTTTGTCTCTTATTTCCCTTTTAATCCATTCAAGGATGTTAAAGTCCAGCAAAGTCATCAATATGATTCTGCTACACTCTCCCCAGTTATCATCAGTTATATTGGCTACCAGTTACTATGTTGAGAAACAGGATTAACCAGTCAGGATCATGCATTATTTCCTGTTTCTGTTATTCAGCTACCTACACCCTGAGCATAGAGGAATCGATATAAAGTGACGTTTCCCTGTATTACTTGCACATTACTAGAAATCATTTTGAAATATGTTATTTCCTATATCTATTACTATAACAAGATTGGTGGATGTGACATTAGATCCTGCCATAAATAATTAAAGGACAAATCCTCAGTCAAGCCGCTGTCGGGCATCCGCATGAAGAGCTCGAGCATGTCACACTTATTCATGTAATTGTACAGATCATATTTATTTTATATTAAACATATTTGCTCACACACCTCCTCGCCCAATCTATCAAGTTCTAGCTTGCAGATTGCTGCTGATCCTTCTTCTTCACCTAGGAGTTAACATTATACTGACTCCAATCCTGTTTATTGATCTCATAATAGCTAACTATTAACCGAACTTCATAAACTATCTGATTTAAAAGTGAGTTATAATTCCTGAGGGAAAAACTTGTGGCTATATGTTAGAAATATGTTGTAATATACTGGAAAATACTATTCGAATCAAATCCTATAAAATACTGTAACCTTATTGTTGGTGGAGATGTTGCTGGAGATCTGGAGCATCAAGGTTTTGACCTTACAGCGAGCCAAACGAGAAGGAACTGTAATGCACATTTATAACATTTACTTGCCTGTGCTTAAAGTTACTTATTAAAGCACATTTTTCATTTCCATAGTAATTCATATTGCTGCTACTTAGAAAATTGTAAAGTGTGTGTATATATATTTTTAACAGTGGTTAAACAGAATCAATTATTTTGTCAATGCAAATATGTTTTAAAGGTGTAATGAGTTTCTGTCTGGCTGTTTCTCAACCTCAATGAATGACTCATAAATGTTAATAAACTCAGCAGAGAATGTCATTTTAAGCCACTCTTTATGACCATGGTGAGCAGAAAATCACATCAGAACATGCAGCAGTTAAAACATTGAGGGATGAGATAAAAGATGAATTACAGTATGTTCCATGGATTACAGTACATTGCTGTATTTTGACTTTTCCATAGACTACTGGCAGCAGGGTTGCCAGAACCATTTTTCTACAGTTTGCTTACTGTAAACTTAATTTATTTTAAGGTTTATTAGTGTTATAATATCATGTACTAAAACACGGTAGTGCTGGATTTTATTGAATGTACAGTATATTAGTGGCAGCAGGCCAGTCAGTACAATATTTCTTACATTAACAATGGAATTTCACTCTAATGCCAAATACAGAACCATGTAGTCATTTTTGTAGATAGATATTTGATGACAGCCAGTTACTATAAAGCACTGCCATTACTGTAATCTTGATTAACAAGTTTAATTTGATATTTTATACACCAAATACATACTAAATGAGGTAGCTAACTAAATTTCAGCAATAAAACATTCTATGGAACTGAAGAGACTTAGAAAATATACGATCAATTATGCAACGCAACATTTATTTAAAAAAGGCTGCACCGACTGCCTTTAATTTAAATACTGAATTTGTTGATACAAGCAAACTTTTTTTCCATTACAGTTGAAACTTTCAGGTATGCACAACAGAACGTGGTAGTTTTCTATTCATTCATTAAACGTGATGACGCAAATCAACATTTTAAACTCGGGGGAAGGATGCGTCTTTGCACTGCAAGTATAACTGCATTTTCAACACGCAATTTGTCAGTGGGACAATATATAATTGGTCAGTAGACCAGTCTAAAACTTTTACTTTCACGTGAACTGAAAAATATGAAAAAGGTTTGTGTGTCAGGTAAGCAGACAGGCAGCGGATGTTTAATTTAACAAGCAAAATCCAAACACATAAGGCATAGGCAAGGTCAAAAAACAGGCAAAGGTCAAAACACTTGGCAAACAGGTCTATCAAAGGCTATGGCAAGGTCAAAGTCCAAAAAACGATTAAACAAAAACCCAGAAACTCAAAAGTATGAAACGAAGACTTGGCAATAACAGTGACACAGGTTAATGCTTCGCAAAAAAACTGAACTGAAAACTAAAGTCCTTGAATAATGTGAGCAGTGATTATCTAAATTCAAACAGGTGAAACCAGTCAATACTCGGGGGACTGTGAATTGCGTAGTGAGTGCTGGGAATTGCAGTCCCCAGCAGCCATGTTTGGCTCCGAGGCCACTGAGACTGCTGGGAAACAGAGTCTGTGGTGCGCTGAGACATCGCCATACAGATCAAATATATATTTGCTGTATGATTTGCTCATAAAGTGCAGAATTCAGAAGGCTAATCCTTGGGGAAAAAAAAAAGTCTAGAGTTGGCTTCACGTCTAGAGATACAGCAGAGTTCTGAATTCACAGGCCTCCCTGCCGTTCACTGTAACATTATCACCAAAATGCAAGACTATTCACAGTATATTGCAGTATTTTGAACCCGACTCACCTTGTAAAAACAGTTCACACTGGTGGTGCAGGGAATGTTTTCTTGGTACACTTTGTGCCCTTTTATAACAATCAGGCATAGTTTGTATGTCACAGTCTATCTAAGTATTGTTGCTGACTACATGTATCCCTTTTAGGCCACAATTCCTTTGACCGTTTATTCTAGCATGATGGTACACCATGTCACAAAGCACAGCTTGTCTCAAACTGGTTCTACAAATATGACCCTGAGTTCAGGGTACTTTAATGGCCTTCTCAGACACAAGGTCTGAATAGGGGTGTGGTAGAATAGGATGTGGTAGATTTGCAGCAATTATGTGATGTAATCATGTCGACCAGGGACCAGAATCTCAAAGCATAATAAATGTAGTATCATACTGTATATGATGAGTAGATACTTTCATGGAACAGGAAGAAGTGGGAACATTGTCAGCCAGTGATGAGGTAAGCAAAACCAGTTTACTAGGGAAATATGTTGCAGCATGCAGATGTGGATGTGGATGACTCAAAATAGCTTGATGAAGGCTGGAAAAAAGTAGGTTCTTCTACCCTGTTTAATGACACTTTTTGTACTTTTTTTTTTTTTGACACATTATGAACATTATAATTCAACATGGACAAGTTTACAGTCTCATCAACATGGATTTGGAGGCATTATGGTTATATAATAAATAGTTATATTGCTATAAGGATTGTGAAAAGATACAACTAGGCTTTGTCTAAATTAGCCTTGCAGTTGACGTTCTCTCGGGTCTCACATGTTGGATAAGCTTAGAAGTCCTTGAGTTTATAGCAGCTGTAAATAGTTTAGTCTTTTACTAATTGTGACCTGAAGCTAGTTATAATTGTGTCTGGCTTCCAACAAATTCTTCGAGTCACCACAAAATAATGATTTACTCATTAGCAAAAAGCTTACTTTCCTAGTTTAAATAATGGTATTTATAAGTACAAGTATATTTTTTCTTCTATTAATCTATTAAAATGTAAATTTGTGCTTTCTTGTCTGTATGTGTGATTGTGATTAATAATAGAAAGGAAATTAAAGTAATTCCATGTCTCATTTCACAAATATGGTTGCTCAGCCCAAAAAACATGCACACTAACACACACGCGCACACACACACACACACCCACAGCGCTATGTTCTTGGCCTGTTGCCTGATACAAATCATTTTGAGGACTACAGTTTAATTATTACTTAATTTCCCAATTCAATTGTCAGAATTTGGCCGCTGGGCTCCCGAGACACTGACATTGACGCTTGCTACTGCTGGTGTATTTCATAAGTAGTTTCCTTACAAATTCCTCATTTAATTCCCTCAGACCTGCATTAGGTACTATGAGAATATTGTATTCCTGCCTGACCTGTATATCTTTTTCTATATAGCAAACATTATTTTCTACACTCACTCCGTGTCAGTAAGCGCTTTATCCTGGATCTGGAGCGCATCTCAGGAACACTGGGTGTGAGGCATGAATACACTCTAGATGGGAGACCAATCCATCATGTGATGAGTTCAAATTATTATATCTAATAGCTCTTCTTCTCCCTCAGGTACTCTATCCAGACTTTTCCTTTTTCCACAGCCAATTAATTCATGTGCTGTAAATTAAAGCTACGGTGTAGTTTTATTTGTTTACAAAATACATTCAGAGGCAGCACTGTGTCGGGTTGGAATTGCAGGTGTAATATGCCAGGTCAGATATGCCAAACATCATCATGCCCCAATTGTGGGCACAAAAAAATAAACAACTGAGTGACTGGTAAAAGCCAACAGCCAATCAGAGAATAGAGAAAGGGAGAGACTAAAGAAATGTGAGTCAGTAATTCTGGAAGAATGGCGTTTTAGCTGTGTTCTAACTTTTTTGCCTAGTTTTATATTCTACATTTCCATATTTTGTATTTGCTTTCACTTACTCTATTAATTAGTCAATAGTGAATGATGAATTAGTTAATGATGTTAGGCCTTCAGCTGTGTTAGTTAGGAAGGATTTGACTTTCAAATACAAGGATTTGTTTTGTATTCAAAGGACAGTTTAAAAACCTATTTATAGGATATTTGTACATGGCTAAGAGAGCATAGGATCTGTAAAGTAACATTTGGAAACCTTCCCAGAGGACGAGGGTAATGAACCATCACCACAGTGCCAAACAAAAATGACCATCATGGACTTCGTACCTAAATTTCAAACAACAACAACAACAAAAGTAATAATAATAAATTCATGTCTGAGTTTTAGTGGTTCATCCCATTATGTACTGTAGATTGTGCAGTCATTTTTTATTTGTTTTTTTGAGATCCATGAATAGCTGTAACTAATACAGTGGAATGTCTTTTTTTTTTTTTAAATTAATAGCTGCCACTAAAGTTTTGTTGTTGTTCGTTTTAAATCTTTTTTTAAACAATACAGAGAAACCTGAATAACAAACAAACAAAGGAAAGCCCCTCCCACAAATCATAATGGCACATATATACACAGCACAATATAAATATTGGTCAGAGGCTGTTGATCAGTTTTCTATAATGACTGTTGATATCTGCTTTAACATAAATTATAACAGGTACTAACTTATTTTGCAAATATTTCATAACATTAAACATCGCTATAAACGGATAAAGTTTTTGTCGTTCTTTAACTCCTCAATGACCATGTGACAATTTTCTATTTGTTGGCTTCGTTGCATGTCTTCAATTAGCCTAGTAAATGAAGCCTCACGAAATGTGTAATATACAAGTGTTGTATATCGTTTTTTTCAGCACATCCTGGAGAATACGATGAGATGGTCAATTTTTGTTGTCAAACCCACAAACAGACTGATCCAAAAAAAAAACTATTTACCTTCAAATTATAAATTCACTGGTACCATAATATGGCAAATAGGAAAGTGAACTTTTTTACATGATTAAATTAATTATATCTTTGTTTTTATATGAAGTATCAGGACCAAACAAAGTTCTAGCCGACGATTGAAGTCAGCGTTTTAAACTCACACAGAGAAAAGCGGTCACAAAATCCCTGGGGAGCTGATTGGGCTGTTTAAAATGTCACGTGCTAAGTGGCACACTGGTGCGCCGGCCGTCTCCTTAATAATTAAATGATGTAATGAATAAGTTGCTGGACTAATTCCTGGGATATAATACCCAACGCTAACTCTGCTTCCTGCTGGGTCACATCACACCACCCTGTCCCTCATTATTTACACCCTGTGTTTTATTTCTTACTTTGCGGTACGTGGGCCCTGCACAGATGGAGAAATTTTTACTTTTAGTTTTTCTATGGGAAAAAACCCCCAGATGGAAAACAGATTATTGTTTAAATCAATGTTCCTTTATCTGCATGTGAATAAAACCAGGGTCAAAAAGATGTACAGTATATAAAGATCTGGTTCACCCTCTTGTCAGGGACAGTTTAGGTGTTAATTTGACATATAATAAATGCACAAAATGCTCATCTGCGAGTGGCCGTAGCTATCTTTTTAAAAATATTTAAAGAGAAATTCATGCTATTTTGTCTTACCTTCATTCAGTGGAAGGAACCGATAATGTAGTTCTGTACAAAATGTTTTTAGTGGACATTTTCCTGGGTAATATTAATCAAACAAATGATAATAATCCCTTGCCATAGAAAGAGAACTTTTGCTGTTGCCTTTGAACTGCACATGCAGTTGAGATTTCCCACATTTAGAGAGAATCGCAGCATTGCAAAGGAAACGTTTAACATGCTACAGACTTAACAGTTCAACAGTACAGAGGATATTTGGGATGTATAGCAGTAAGGAAATGCCGGTGAAGCTCATTGAATAAGCAAAGCCTCTAAAATCCAGAGTTTGTTTTTGTTTTTCTTTAACCCTGGTAAGCAGCCATGGTGTGAGTGAGATAAACAGGTTTGGCAGATGACCGTGTCATATTCTGTTATCAGGGAAAATGGCTGGGCGTGTTCTTTTACTTACCAACGTCACAAGTTTTCAATGCATACACAAAAACACGTCTCCTCGGGCTTCTTTTCTACACATCATGTTAGTGAATAAATTTCACATTTACCCACTTAACTTAATATAAATCTACAAACTAAGACCCGTAACTGGATTTTTAGGTCCACCTACTACTACAGAGCTAGCGTGAAGAATTATTGGCACCCCTGGAAGAGATGATTAAGTAGTTTAATCTCACACAGAAAATATGAGCGAAATCGAACCTGAAAAACGCTCAGCGAAACTGAATCATGCTCCAATTTATGTTTTACCATTTTTAAAGTTCACTTCAGTAACTCTTAGGTGGTCATCCATGACTTCCTGTTTCACTGGCATATGAGGAGGAGGTGGTTTAAGAGGTGAAATTTGCTTAGTCATTCATCCAAATGTGGACAACTGGAGATTACACAAACGAAAGGAGACACAAATATGTATATAAAAAGTAGCTGCATGCCCGAAATGTTCATATCCGACGTTAGGGTAATAATTAAGAAGTTTAAAAGCTGAAATGGACCTTTCTGGAAGAGGACACAAATGTGTTTGCCTCTGTGCACAAAGAGGATGATGACGAGAGGCAAAAAATAATCCATTTTTTTTCCCACATTTCTTTGTGTTGGTGATTTAAAGGAGATGCTAGCAAAGCTACAATTAGATGCCACCATTATGCCATGGTCAAATGAGACTAAAATATAGCTTTTTGGCAACAAACACTCAAGGTGGATTTGGCATGAAAAGCACACTATTTCCAAAAGTTTGTGAACACCTGATTATCACATTCACACAGTATGAGCTTTTTGAACATCTCATTCCACATTTAATCTCACTTTTGTGGTTATAACTAGCTCCAATCCTCTGAGAAGGCTTTCCACTAGATTTTGGAGTGTGGCTCATTTGGAGATCTATGTTCATTCAGCTACAAGAGCATTAGTGAGGCTAGGCACTGATGTTGGGTGAGGAGGTCTGGGGTGCAGACAGCATTCAAATTCATCCCAAAGGTGTTCAGGTAGGATTCAGGTCAGGGCTCTGTACAGGATTCTCCAGTTCTTCAGCTCCAGTCTTAGCAAACCATGTCTTCATGGACTTCATGTTCCTTGTGTATAGAAACAGGTTTGTCATGCTGGAACAGGTTTGGGGCCTCTTGGTTCCAGTGAAGGGAAACTGTAATGCTACAGCATACAGACTTACCATACAACTTTGTAGCAACGGGTGAGGACGAACCAAATACACGAGTTCTCCAAAAGAACCTATCCATCTGTGGTGGAGGCTTGTGCGACATTATGGGGCTGATTTTCCTACAAAGGCCTTGATAAGATCGCTGGTCTCATGGACATGCAAGTAGCAAATTGTAATTGAAAATCTAGTTGCCTCTGCCAAAAATTGAAACTAGGTCATGGTTGGCTTATACAGCAGGACAATGATGCAATATTTACATCCAAGCCCACACAAAAGTTGCTCCATGACCACAGAAAAAAGCTTTCGTCATGCATATCCCAGTCTCCTGATCTAAACCCCAGTGAAAACCTGCAAACAAGAGTCCCCTGGACAGAAGTTAGGATCCTGAAGGATGTAAAAAGATTCAGTATTGAGTACTGCAGCTCAGATTTCTCGCACTGTATTCTGCAGTCTCATCGATGATTACAGGAGAAGACTCGGAGGTCGGTGTAAATGGAGGCTGCATAAAGTGCTTGGGTGATCAATTATTATTCAGAGAATAAATGTACCTCAATTAAAGTTGTACTTCAGTTCAATCTTGTAGGAGACCACATTCTTCAGTGCCAGGAATCATTTTTATTTTATTACCATATTCAGGATTGACATTAGTAAACGTTTAGTCGCAAGATTCATTAAGATTAATTAATAACAGCAGCAGAAGCAACACCTTTTTAAAGCATACATTTAAATAAAACAAACAAAAGCAACCAAGGCCATGATGTACAATGCACTAGATGTGTGTATTACATTATTACACTGACCACATATTGGATTTCCAGACTGCATCACAGCATAAGAGGAAGGGAATGTCAGTCTTGGAGCACAAATTCTCTGGGAGGAATCGTTACAAGAGGCAGGTCCATCTTCAGCGTGTACAAACGAACATATCTGCTCTAATCTCGGGGATCTGGCTTCAGGGGATTCTTTTACTTTAACGTTGGACCAGTTTCCTCTACCCAAAACACAGCTTTAAACGAAAGACAATCAAGCTAAACTGGTCCGAGTCTTTGACTGGTCACCATCATGTGTCTCAGGCAGCTGCAATTGAAGCGTCTCCATTTCTTCCCTGAGGCTGCGAACATGAAGAAAGAAAAGATTTTTAACTTTCACAACCTTCCAGTTGTTAGTAAAGAGTGAAAGACTTTGGAGCTTGCTGTAATAGATAAAAAAATTTTTTTTAATTATTCCTCTTGTACCACAGCGATTTGCCGACGATTACTAATTTTTATTTATTAATGAAGGACATGGTGCAATTTTAACGGATTATAGTTACATTGTGGAACATCTGCAAAACAAATGCATTCCTATCATCAGTTACAGCATACCAGCTTTATAAGAACCATCTTGCTGTAGAACAACATTCTCTTGAGGTTAAGAAGACAAAAACGCAGCTTATCATGTTACTTGTGAAACTGGAAAAGCACAAATTTTCCCCTGGAGAAAAACTTACTGACTGTTATAAAGTGCTGACACTGCAGACTCCCTCCGTAAATGTTAATGTCATCTTTTAAGCCTATATTATTTTTTAATGACTTGTTTCTATACAAATAACATGGCGCATAATATAAACCTGTGATTTGAATCACAGTCATACTGCTATCTGTTAAAGGAAAATAATAAGCACCTTCTGATCAATCGGCGTTGTGGATTCAGCAGGTGTTCGTGCAGTGCTCACCTTGATGAAGATGCGAGTAGGGAGGAAACGGCGCAGCAGCTGGTTGGAGACGTTGGGGAAGCGCAGCAGGTTGATGTTGAGCACAGGCAGGCTCTGATAACCGGCCATCAGAGGATAGAAATTGTACACCATTTCCTGCTCTGCACCTGGCAAAATCCTAATCCGCACCTACACACACACACACACACACACACACACACACACACACACACACACACACACACACACACA
>JAQQZX010000012.1:4226933-4243630 GCA_030068355.1 Notoglanidium maculatum | reverse complement strand
ACACACACACACACACACACACACACACACACACACACACACACACACACACACACACACACACACACACAGAGCTCGATTACATTTTCCCTGTTTGTGATTGTAGTCCCAAGGTTACATGGTGTAACAAATTAACAGAAAAACTGAGCACTACATTTAACACCCAGTAAAAGTTCAAAGACAAAATGCCAAATAACTGAATGTGGTACTTGATTGACATCCCTCTGCAGCCCAGCTACACGACTCAGCAACGAGAATCAGGATTGACTGACGCATGTAAAAATCTAACCATATATGGAGCACAGTGAGACCTTGCAAGGTTAACTTTTGCGCTCTAGTTAGCTTTTGCATGCTATGTTGCTCCGAGAGCCTGTTCAAACCTGAATGTTGTGGAAGTGACAAATAGTAAAGGTGAAGCTGAGACAGGACTGAGCAAAGATTAGCTGTACTAGAAACTAGTCTATACTTAGAAAGCTCATGTAAATGTTGCAAATTCATCAATTATTCATCCTCTGCACTACAGCAAATAAGAAAGCAATCATAGATTTATAGTCCTAGGGACTTTTTAAAACATACTCCAGGACTGACTCGGAGATACACAATATGTATGAGGACACCTGAGCATCAAACCAATATGTGGTTCTTCCCTAAACCAGCCACAAAGTTTGAAAAAACACAGTTGCGTAGAGTGTATGCTATACCATTACAATTTCTCTTCACTGGAGATAAGAGGCCCAAACCTGTTCCAACATGACGATGTCCCAGTGCACAAAGCGAGCTCCATGAAGTGGAATAACCTGCTTGTCCTGCACAGAGCCGTGACCTCTACGCCAATGAACAGCAACACCAACTGCACCCCAGAGCTCCTCACCTGACCTCACTAATGCTTTTGATGCTGAATGATTACAAATCCCTACAGCCACATTCAGATATAGAGGAAAGCCTTCCCAGAAGAGTGGAGGTTATTATTTTTATTATTAAACCGGGATGTTCATTTGGAATGGAATGTTCAGGTGTTCACAAACTTTTGGCTATATACTGTATAATGTACATAGTAAGTTTCTGGTTTCACAAAATATCTGTTAAAATAAAGCAGCAAGTCATTTCTTTGGGAAACAATTAACTGTGCAAGTAAAAATCACCGTTCAGGCAGAATTTTCATTTAGACAGCATTGTGATCAAATGTTAATAACTAGCATTTTGTCATTTTGATTAACATTGAACAGGAATATCTCAAACTACACGTGCCTGATTGTGCTATTTTCAGTTCACACTGACCTGTTTGAGTCCGGAGAACATGAAGGCGTCGCTGGGTTCCACAGACAGATCCACGTCCTGCACCAGCCCGGTCCGATTCTCAATGTGGTACCGCACAGGAAGAGACTCACGCACACGACCAAATGAGGGCAGGTCTGGACCACAAACAACACAAGAAAAAATAAAATGTAGCACATACGACATGAAGCACGCTTTAGCGTGATGTTGAATGAAGTCTCATAGTGCAAAAGAGTCTAACACTACACTAACAACAAATAAAAGACAGAGGGGACCAGTTGTATCATATAATAATAATAATAATAATAATAATAACAACAGGCAGAGTCTATGTGAACAGTCTAGATTTATTGGCACCCTTGGTAAAGACAAAAAAATAAAAAAATATCTGGTGAATTGCGATTATTTTTTTGTTTTTTTGCCAATCACCCTTAGGTGATTGAATGTAATAATTTCATATATAGTAAAATGTTAGAATTTTTTTTAGCATATTTAAAGTTTACTAATATAATACAATATTTAATATTTCATCATGTTAATTAAAATCTGACTTACCAGCATGCACATATAGAGGAATAGTCTCTACGATGACATGAGGCAGGATCATACTTGTTTTGACAACTGGTGTATCAGCACATGCAGATTTCCTAATAAACAATTATATAATATAGTGTCAGTCATGTTTAGCTGTTTGCCAATGTAGGTGATCGAAATTATGTGGAAAACAAGTGGAAACACTATTGATATGCAAACTGTGTAAAACGGTTTAATATTTTTAAATGTGCAAACAGTTGGGGTCATGCTGCGACTGTGTCCACTTTCACCTCATGACCTCGCTTTTAACAATGGAAAACAGTATACTGAATATTATTGTTAATATAACTGAAATTTCACACCTCTTCCAGCAGATGAGGTAGTGTCCTGCTGCCACGGTGCTGGTGCCGTTCTGAACTGGAGGACATCTGAGACTGAAGCACTCACTCGCACACTCGCCCGTCTGCAGCACCACTGCAAATGCACAACATAGAGGCCACAGTTACACACTATATTGATCTTTACAGGTCAAACGATTTAGTGCTGTATTCTCACCTCCCTCCACCTGGCTCTGGGGCTCGTCGACGGCGGCCATGTTGGTAGCCAGCTGTAGCTCACTGCTAACTAGATGTACAGGCCATGGCGATGCGCTTAAAATATCTGTCATCAGTAGGAAGGGTATGTCCACATACACTCGCTCCAGGTGCTCAAACTGACACACAGAATACACTTCATATATACAGAGTTAATTCTAATTTTGAAGAATAAAAAGTCTTGCTGCTTTCAAAGAAAAATGACATTTTGATATTTAAGAAAAGAGACTATAAAAATTTACTGAAGATTTCATATACATTTACACTTCCAGAAACGATATGATAAGTACATTTAGATATTAGCTCACCTTGGTGGACACAAACTTGAAAGCCACATCAAATGGAACCACTGTGTCGATGGTCACAGTTTCATCCTAAATATTGACAGTTAATGTTAAGAAATTCCATTAAATACAATTAGGAGTCAAAATATAACATAAGTGAAACCCTAGTTAAAATCATGCTCTTGGTTAGACTGGGATCAGAACTCACCTTGTGGCACCTGCATGTGATGTCTTTACCTTCCACGGTGGTGCTCATTGCATAAGACACATGAAACAGGAAGGTTCTGGATCCTGTGCTCACACAGCGAATGTACAGCTTCTTCTCAGTCTGGCAACCAGAAAGACAGACAGACACACACACACAATATTCCTCATTTTCTGTGCTCACTGATCCTCAATTAAAGACTTGCTAATTGGCTACTATTTCATTGTTGTTGTGCCGGATACATCATCACCAGCTGTGTGTGTGTGTGCTGATTTTACCTTCTGCCCTGGTTGCAGCTCTCCAATAGAAATATCAGTGAGCAACGCAGGATGTGCGTCATTACACATCTCCGAGCTATTGAGTGTAACGTGTGTCATTTGTGTGAGGTTTGCATCCTGACCTACAACACAGACACTCGTTATCCTATAATGCACTAAACGTACACATCTAACGAAACATCAGATGGCGGATACGTGCAGCTCTTTGAGCGTACCTGGCTTGAGGCCGGCAGTGAGACTGACATCTTTGGCCACGGTGTCTTCCTCTGATTGGATGGTGACGGTCATGCAGTACATCTCATTGGTCAGGGCTGGGGGATCGTGATGCAGCTGTACGGAGATTCGGGGCACTCGGGATATGATCCTTCACACGAAGCACACACATACACACTTACAAAGATATCTGTCATTGAGTCATCTTTATGAAGTATGCCATGTTGACCAAATGTTTACAGTTTAACTTACATGGTCTACAAAAATCACTCAATTTTGGGCTGCTTTCACTGAAGAATTAAGTGGCTTATCAGGATGTTGTCAGGAAAAAAAACATGACTGACACCAGCTGATTTGTTATATTAATTCTCAGGTATCAGAAACCATGTCCTATCTAGCAGCACAACATTCTGCTTTTTTAAGAACTTTAATTTTGTGCATGCATGTGTGTGTGTATATGTATTACAGCTGCCCTTAAGTATTAGGCATTTGGTAAGGCACTATGTCAGGGATTATTACTGATTAACCTACATGGTGCTAGCTTGGATGGAAAGTGTGTCCCAGTCAACCTGCTGCTCTGGGACACGGGTTCTCCTCTTAAAAGAGCGGGACGCCTGCAAAGCCTCGTGGGTAGATGCAGCATCACCGCCTCCTCCCCTCCAGTTCAGATATACGCAGCGGCCACTCTCACTTCCCAGCATCAGGTCCACGTGCGTGATCTGAAGCAGAGAAGTCATTAATAACGCATACAAAAGAATAACATTTTTTTTTTAAAAACGTCATTTATTTTTACACAGCGGCATCTAACTGTGTACCTCAATCTTTCTTCCAACGTCCTCAGTCTTCGCCACGAATTTGAAGCAGTACTTCCGGGCTTTGCCGGGAACGAGACACATGTTCTGCTGCAAGGATGTTTCCAAGATGTCTTTTCCTTTGCATGCCTCTTCCACCAGGCAGAACTGGTTATACTCCTGAAAATAACAGTGACAATAGCAATAACTGGAATGCAGTGAGAGAGAGAGAGAGAGAGAGAGAGAGAGAGAGAGAGACATGTCGAGATGTGTGTGTGTGTGTGTGTGTGTGTGTGTGTGTGTGTGCACATACCTGGTTGCTGAGGCTGACGCACAGCTTGGCGAAGCGAACAGGATGGGGACAGTCGGCCCTCAAGTAAACATGGAGCTGAACAGGCTCGTCTACATGAAAGCTGGGAGACAGGAACTTGGCCTTGCACTGGACTGAGACAGATGTATGAAACACATCATTCAATGACAAAATCTTGTGTCCAGCTCCTTACAAATGCATTGTGACACATATACGGACTCAAATTTGCTTTCAGTTCTTCAGGCTAATTTGGATACAAAAAAGGGATGCTTCAGTGACAAACCTTTTTTTTTTTTAAAACCTGCAGATACACAATACTGCTCATTTGTGGTTAACAGTTTGTCTCCAGCTAATGAGCCTTTTGCTGCTCGTTAATAAGCACCTCAGTCTCCTTTGCCATAAACCGTTCTTCAAAGCTTTACCACAAGTGCTCCATTTTTTGTGTCTAGACATTACAATGTATTCGAGTTGCTTAAATGTACAAGGTGAGAAGAAGGACTGGCAGACAACAGAGTCGATCACAAGTCCATATTATTTTGTATACTGTAGTTTACACTGCAACTATAAAAAGACTGAAAGTATTCAATATTTTGGATTCATTGTCTTCGTCCCTGTGAGTGTGTGTGTGTGTGTGTGTGTGTGTTAGGGCTGAAAAACAAAAAAATCTATCCTGCATGTATTACAAGATTCCAGCAGGTGCTAATTGGAGTGTTCCTGTTCATGTAATGCACTACATAATGACAGTGTTTACCCTATGTATTGCTCATGCAGTATATGGGGCCATATTCAGAATCTGTCACTGTGTCTCAGTTCACTGGTAGTACACTGTGCACACTATGTACTTACTTGCATAGTATGCGAATTTCAAAATTTCTAAACCGAACACGGCAAATTGCGCTTTTACCGGAAAAGATTACGACAACATTTGACCGCGATTGTCACATATCCTGCCAAAAACGAGCTTATCAGCCATCGTTTCCTCTCACCTCTGAAAAATAAACACGTTTTCCTTGCTTGTGTGCACAGATATTTCAGACGACGTGGAAATTACATTGCCGTCAGCACTGTTATTTTCAGCAACTGGCTGAAAATAAATTGGTGGTCCCTCCTCTTCTGCAGGTGAGAAGTGAACAGTGTTGCACACTCAACTTTTTAACTTTTTACTCAACCAATACGAGTATTCCATCTGGTTATTCGTAGTGCGCTGCATGTTGCCATACTTGTCAGTGTGATTGCACTTATGCACTCAAAATAGCAAGTGTAAGTATGGAAATAAACGAATTGAGACACACTGTGTGACTTCAAGTTCAAACATCAGATACATACTAGACACTCTGTGTGATAAACTGCATATCGGTACTCACTGAAGGGCACATAATCCTGAACCTCGACGGTGAACTCGTTATTGCTGGACAGTGACACGCGGTCACTCCACAGCACCTGAGCTGCCTTTACAGAGCCTGGGTCACAGTCCAGCTCTGGCTCAGGAACCTCGTTCTGATTGGAAACAAACACGATATTTGAGCATTTACACAACAAACAGGCCTCTGCTTCAGCCCTCTATCGTAGTTTATTTAAATAACACACAATCCCTCAGCTTTAATCTGAAAGCTTCTTGTAAATGAAGAGTCTTCGCTAAAGACTAAGTAAAGCTACTGATTTCCGATGGAGATTACCTTTGTTTGATTTTTATCTCTTTATAGAGCAACCAGACATGAATAAATATGAAACGTTCATCTTGTGGCCTTAATGTACAAAATCTCCAGAATTTCTTCCCATGTGAGGTAAAGTGGGTGGAGCTAACATTGTTCAAGCTTTTTTTAACCACTTACAAGCTAAATATCACTTCCATTCATGCCTGAATGGTATTTTTAAATCAGAGCACTTCTGTAAGTAGAAGCTAATCTAACCATCATAATCTAACGATTAGCTTAGACAGAGGAATTTCAATCTAGGTTGCTCATTAGAATATTAGACCACACCCACACACCTTTTCTTTTTTTCCATTCAAACTTTCCTGGATGTTACACTTAAAACTTTTACTAATTCACCATCTGACTTTAAATAAGCTGTAGTACAGCATGTAGTATTCTGAACCGAGAGGTATTTATTTACATTGTGTGTACATAATTTGCTCCATAATTATGCTGCGCTTCACTCACCATTAGCACTCTGATCAAGTTCTTCTCAATCCTGGACTTCTGATCTTCACGCAGAGTAGAAGCTGGGCATGCACACAAAGTCAGTGTTTTATTATATATACACACACATACACACACTACGTACTCGCTCTGTCAATCTTGTACACACACTTAAGTACTGCATGCACTGGACGTAATGAGTGTAGGAAGGGTGAGATGGTGATGGAGGAGTAAGCTACCTCTGCCCACCAGCTCCATTGAGTATGTGATATAGTCTTTAATGTGGCCCATCAGGTATGAGCACTTCAGCGCCGTGCACAAGATGGAGGTGAGCAGAGTCCACCAACGTTCAGTTCGATAGTCACACATCACGTAGTCCAGCAGTCTGCAGGGAAAAACACACACACACACACACACACGCAAAATTCACTCCTCACTCCTACAGCTGCCTCAGACTGCACTGAAAATAAAACGGCACGGCTTTAAGACTCACTTTAAAGCTTTAGTGTAGTCCTTGGCGTTGTAATACTCCTCACCCATCTGGACCACTGCAAACACATATTATATAGATGATCATCTAAAACACAGTGTTAAGTCAATGTGCATTGTTCACATCCCTGAAGCACCTAATAAACCCTAGACTATTTTCAGGGTAACTACCTTTAACTATCTTTACTTTTAAGCTCTTTTCTTGGTCATTATGAGAGCCATACATGCTGTACCTTTTATTTCCAGAACAGTCTAGGCTATGCAGATCTTCCATCATTTGATATGATAATACTTGCACATTTTTTATATTAGCCTTTATATCAAGGGGAAAAATGTGTCTTATGAAACTATGTTTTTACATGTATCTCAATAAACGTCTGGCAGTAGATATATCTTTTCATAATTATGTGTCTGGAGTCTGGTAATCTCAAAACCATGACGGCGGGATACTCTATGGCGTAGCAATTTTGAAAATATGTGCTTAGTGCTTAATGCTTAATGGAAATAAATATAATTATTTCATTCGGTGTGATTTCAAAACTGAATTTCTCAAAAATGCTTTGTCCCACAGTGAAATATCTAATATCAGAGGAGGGTAAGTTCTCCTGTTTATTTGGATATGTGGAACGCTGTTAAGCAATTCGTGACTCGTTTGTGAAGCAATTCGTGAAATGAGTGAAGAAACTGGTAAAGACATTGCTTTGCAGAAGTTTGATCTATTTTTATATCATGATTACTTTGGTACGTCCAATGTGACTAGCATCATTACAAAGCTCCAACTCTGCTCCGTCTTGTGATAGGTGTTCCATATTTATGCAGTGACGAGTTCATGAGGAAGTCAAACAAGAGTAATGGGTGTGTAGATGGATGCAGAGCTGTATGCAAATAGTAACTATGCTTAGATTTGATGACACTTTGACTAGTGTCAGAGCTGCTGGTATAAAAACATGAAGACACGTTCTGACCAATCAGGTTTGAGAATCCAACAAATCCGCATAGTAAATCTATTTAAGTCTAATTAACACTTCATTATTGAAAATCATTAATGAAATGTGGGTACATTACAGATGTGAGACTCTACAGTTTCTGTCAATGAAGAAAAATGAGAAAATTGGAAGGATTCAGAAATGAATTTGTGTTGAGGATGAAATTCTATGTTAGATTAATGGTTGAGTCATGCATGGAGATAATGTTGAGTTTTGAATGTCAAATGTTTATGATATGAATGGTCAAGTTTCTTCATGGTCAAAAGGATGTGGAGGTGGTGATGTCAGAAACACACTGCACACTCACTCAGATGGCTCTTCATGCGAGGACACTTGTACTTCTTAAATTGTGCAACGGCATTACTGAGCAATGCGATGATCAGCTCCTGCAGACAAAACCAACAAACATAACCACACGATGCTGAATAACATTTCAACCGAAAATTGCGCAATTAATGGAAGAACAAGAAATTCATCATCCGTGTGAAAACGAATCTGCGATGATGAGAAACAAGAACAGAACAGACTCGAATGATGCGAGTGTGAAAATGCCCCTGCTCTCTTTTAGGAGCTTTATAAAGTTTAATGGTGATAAATGTGAACGTTTAAAGAGACTGACCGAATGCAGTACGTCCTTCTCCTTCAGCTGGAGAGCGAGAATGCCCTGTTTTTCTTTCTCTGCATCAGGTGGGTCAATACCTGCAAAAAGAGGTCATGCTGGAATACTGAACCTACAGACATAGTGCACAACTGCAACATTAAATATAAAGATTTCTGTCCTGGCTCTAAAAGCCTCTACACATGCGTGAATGCTAATATTCAATGAGAAAGGAGAATGCTGAACATTTAGCAGACTGATTTTTAAACTGTGCGTACCGTGTGTAACTGTTTGATTATGAAAAACCTCTTTAACCCAATGCAAGCTCCATTTGTTTACCAGGCTTCTGGACTTTCTACATTAGTAAATACTGTTAAATTTAAGGCCAGAGTTTTGTATTTGATATGTAACCCAATGACACCAATCACACACACGGCAGAAAGTTTTAAACAGAAACAGAGTTCGTCGATGAGTTTAACATCACTAATCACCACAGATCGACTTGGGAACCAGACGAACTGGGAGGTTTTGGCTCCGATTTGCCATCTAGTGGACGGCATGCTGAATCCTCCAGATGTACAGAAGATACTCAAGTGAGTATGTGAACAATGGCTCTTGTGCAGCAGCTGCGTGTGTGCACATACGTGTGGTAACAGTGAAGTATATTTGCGCCTTAACATGGTATGGTCACTCACTCTGATGGCCTTGTCTCCATGGTCTCTGTCCATAAAAATCCAGCGCGCCGGTGCTGGTCTCCAAAGGGTCCGGCGTGGGAAAGCTCACGCTGGGCTACAGAAAGGATCACAACACACATGGAAGAACGTTACTATAAACAGCAGTAAATTCTTCACAACTACATGCTTGACAAATGCACTAATAAAAACAGTGAGTATACAAAAATGAGCATAAGCGTGTATCCAAGTGGTCACGTAAAAGTATACTACAGTATCTTAAACTAGATTAACCAATTTTATATACGCGCATTTTATCCCACGCATTCAGTGCATGTGCATGTCTTTGGATTTTGAGACCATTATTTTGCAGTATGATGCATTATATGATGTTTGAAATCACAAACACTAGTAAGTATTTGGAGTTAAGCTACCTGAGAGTTAAATTATTAGCAGCTAGTAATTAAAAAAAATTAAACAAGCAAAAAAAAAAACTCTCAGATTCAGTAAGTAACTTTACCCTCAAATCATAGTTTGTAAGTAAAAACTTTAAATGTTATAAAAAAAAATAAAAAATAAAAAAAAATCATGTTGTGATAGCAGCAATATCTAGTAACAATGATAATTGTCTCATGTAAAGGTTTTGATGGATTTATTTCCAAAATCTGAAAATGTGCACTAATCTGATTATTTTGTAGGTACTCTATAGATCCGATTTTTAAAAAAGTCTTTCAGGAGCAGCTTTAAACTCAAGAGATCAGTGTCCTGGTTTCGAAGCCCATCATCTTCTTGCTTGACTGAGAAGTACTGATGAACGAGAACGCTTTGTCACAGTGAGCTAGCAAGCTTAGAACGGAAAGTGATTGTACGATAAGCGACGGTGAGAGTGTGAGAGAGTGATATAGAGTGAAGAGTGAGTTTGAGTAGTACTACCTCATGGCTACAGAGCTGGGAGGCTTGCTGCTTGCGCTCCTGGGCATAACACGCAGCCTGCTGGTAGTAAAATCCAGGGTTCTGCGTCTGGATCGCTGTGAGGCCCAGTTTAATCGCCTCATCAAACAGATCACCGAATGACTGGAACCTGCAGAGAGAGAGACAGACAGACAGACAGACAGACAGACAGACAGAGAGAGAGAGAGAGAGAGAGACACAGGTTAGTGTGTGGGTGATGCAGAAACCACAATAGAGAGAAACTTTAAAAAAAAAAAAAAAAAACCCCCCCACAAAAGGAAAATATGACCATTTTCTTCGCAATGAAACCTTTTCAATAAGTTGAAAACATTCTTTATATTTCCAATATAAACTTAATGTAAAAGTTTAAGCCTATTATGTATATTATATAAGCAATTCTGGCATTATAAAGTTTGAAAAGTCACACTACTAGAAATAAAAAAAGATGAGGTCATGAAAACCAACCCTTCGTTAAAAATATCAGTCTCACAGTAAACACTACCTGAACACTACATGACATCATTGCTCTCAGTTAGCTGTACGCTGTTCTTGTTGCTGCTAACAAAAAAAAACTTCAGAAATACAGTAAACATTGAAAAACACTGTCTCCTACTGCTTCGACATCCAGGCGGTGTGTTCGAAGGCCAGCTCGGCGCTCCCGATCTTCTTCTTGCACAAGTCGATGTGTTTCCTGAATTGAGCGATGGCGTCCAGAGGGGTGTTGTGCTGAAAACACAGTCTGCAGATCTGAGGTGAGACGAGGCAGAGGAGAGGGAGAACAGTGAGATCGACACTGGCTTCACAACTGTGTGAGGCTTTTTTTTTTTAATACAGGAAATGTGACCAGTTTATGTGTGGCTTGTGGGCAGTACTGATGCAGAAAAACCCTGTGTGAGGCTACATTTGAACAACAGCCACGTTTATGCTAAACAATATTATGGTTATTGTTGCCGTCATGAACTAATGACTATTGTGATTGCGGCTTCGTAAATAACCGTCGTTCTGTATTTAGAAAAGCTCTCAGAAAACTCATGCTGGCTGTTTTATGTTTTTAAATTGTTATTAAATTCTGTTGTTTTTCTAAAGCTAAAGAGTGTGAATATTTCGGAGCTAGAGAGGCTGTAATGACCGTGTTTGTGGTTGATTTGTAAGTATTTGTTGATGCTTATATTTAATACAGTACTAAAAGTCATTTATGAACATAATTTCAAGCTTGATTTGTTCAGGATGTTTACATAAGTTATAATATAAGCACTTGCCAATACAATATGCATTTGATTGCGATTCTATTAATTGAAATCAAAGAATATAATGGAAAAAAAAATTGTAATTCTGATTATGAGAACACACCTTATAATTGATGAACCCAGCTAAAGTCTTGATCTCCAGCATGTTGGTCTCATGGGCTCGAAGCTCGTGGATGAGACTGTATGCTGTTTTATAGTATCTGTGAATGGATGGAATGAACAGAAAGAGCGTAAGCATCCTGTTCCTGGAAAGACAGGGCGAAGATATAAGGAAGAAAACCTGCGGCGCACTTGAGAGCATTCTGTGTGTCCTGTTTGAGCTCGCTGAAGAAACCCGTTTTAAACTGGTGCCTCACAAACAGCAGCTGAAACACGAACAGACGACAAAATCATTAAAGACTAAAAAACATTTTGGTCAGCGATATGAGACGGGTTTTAGGGAAGTATAAATTCGGATACAAATATTATTTGAACGAATTTAGTTTCAAACTTCAGTCAGATGATTGTCTATTCCGCAAACACATATTACACAACATTAAAAACAAACCTACGTACATGTAATCAAATTATATGTACCCATTTACATACAAAGCAAACAACATATAAATACCATTTTAACTTTGAAGCAATCCAATAACATGAGCTCACAGGATGCTGAAGTCTAATACAAGTGCAGAGACTAAATAAATTGTCTGTTCTACTTTGAAAAAAGCACTTTGATCAAGATTAATTAATGACAAATGAGCGCCTAGTGTTTGGCGCCCCCTAGCGACCGCTCAACTACCACTGCATGTTTTACATGTAATCCCACAGGAAGTGAATAAAAGACCAAAAATTCCATTTCCAAAAGAAAAGCAATAAGTGATCAGCTTTACCAAACAGGTCACAAAATGACGGACAAGCAAAAAATACGTAAAAAAAATAAATAAATAAATAAAAAATCATGCAGGCCAGAGTGCTGCTGAAAGAACGTTTATAATAAATCTAAAATTAATAGCCTGGCTATTTTTGGGACATGTCCCACAATAATCATGGCTGTTTACGGACAAAACACAGAAGCTCAAAATCCTTTCATGTTCTGCCTTTAAAGCTACACAAAGCGATCGCTAAACTTAGAACAATGTTTATTTCATCTTTAATACTAATGAGAAGAAATTTGACTCGTAGTGGACAACTAGGTTAGTTAGTTAGCTGATACTAGCAGGAAACAGCATTATTCATGACTTCTTCTCTACAAAACATTTAAAGAGGCATTAGAACAACTTTATTACGGTTTCATCGGTGAAATCGGATATGGATTTAATACTGCGCCCAAATAACACTCAATAAAAGGGACCTTTAAATAATACCGATTAACAAATCACACACACATAAACAACCCTCGAACATTCACCAGAGAGAACGTCTCCGACAGGAATGACGGTTGCTGTGACAACTCTCATAACCTTCAGGGACCTTTACCTGATGAGTGGTTTTATTGAGGAACTCTTTGTGCGACTTCACTCTCCGTATCTCGTTGTAGTAATAGGTCTGCGCGTGCTCGTAAAACGCGTTCTCCAACCTACACGTGTTTGTGAGACACAAAATCAAATCATGTGCACAACACACAGACCTGTCTAGCTGACTTCCCAAAATATAACGTCAGGATGAGAACGTGCACAGTATTTCAAGTGAAATCAAATGCTTCATCAGAACACGAGGCAGGTTAAGGAGTCTGACCTGATGATGTAGCCGACCAGGTGATCGGTGTGAGGGAGGACAAACAGGGACTTTGCAGAGAGGTCGCAGGAGTTACACAGAGCCGCGGCTCTCTCCGACGCCACCACGTCCTCACCTGACGGGACGCGACAACCAATAGAAAACTGATCATCAGCAATGTACGACAGCATATAGTACACTAAACTGCTTACAGTGTACAATTACTATAACGTTATAGTCATGTTACTCAGAGCTCTTTCTTGGGGATCCTATAATACATGTAAACAGATGTGATGGATTTTTTGGATTGAATTCGTTCATAAAAACAGATGGCGACTGATTTCATTGTTGATTAGTTGGTCTGTGTTACGGTGCGTGATTCCCTACATCACTTTACTTATAAGTGTTTTCACCTCGCACCAACACAGCACGTAAAGTCTCGTTAACAGCCGGGTGTTTCAGTCGTCTGTCTACTGAGTTAGACTTGTCAGAACTGAACAAAGTTGGCCACACTGGCATATAGCTGTAAATAAGTACCAGGAATGAGGGTTTTTCTTGCATTATGTTCGTTTGGGTGTCTGATTTAGCGCTCTAACAGACTAAATATCAATATGTAGTGGATTATAGCCATACCAGGGGGAAGAGGAGTCTTCTTTTGGATTAAAACAACAGCAACTTTAGTGTTTCTGCCCTGCAAACTTGTCCTGTGTAGAAAAAAAGAACACAAAACAGAGAATGTCATTATTTACATGAGACATTACAGTTCATGTTCTGGAGCTTAAAGATGCAGTCTTTTTTCTAAACCTAATACTGGTACTGATTATATGACTCTAAACGTACTTAAAATAAAACTGGGATTTGAAATCTTGCCATGCAAAGCCATTAGCTGGGATTTTATTTATTCATTTCTTTTTGGAAAGCTTTCTGGCCCTGAAATTAGATGCATTTGGCTAAAACACTTATGAGACATACCGAGTTTCACCTGCGGTTGTGGGCAGGAACATGCAATATGACAATGTGATATAGATTACTTTGATTAATCTATATAGATTATCTGAGACACTCTCATAGTTCTCTTTTCTGAGATGTTGGCAGTATTACAATATCTGTTCATATCACTGACTGATGTTTTGATGTACTGAATTCGTCAGATGTTCAATCTTTCTGAACAAATCTATATCTTTATATGTTGTGCATCATAGAAACAACTTCAAATATTGTGGCATGGTATGAGAATCGTCGGGTTCGTTGAGGGGAAGGAAAAGGAATCATCATAGAGCAGCAGGCCGTGAAAAATAAACCAAAAGCGAGATCGTGGCGGTCATCCACATCTACCTGACGATCTCTACTTTAGTGGCGCACTCGGACTGCTTCTCCTTCCACTGAGCGTCGTCCCAGTCCAGCTCGTAGAAGAGCACCACCAGTGCAGGCACGAGGTTCAGGTGCTTATTCATCCAGCCTGTCTTCAGGATACCTTTAGGGATGTACCACTCGTATGAGGTTCTCTGTTAAAATTCAGAGTATAAAGGCACCTGTAACTCCACTATATACACAAGCGAATATGAGAGACTCAGTTCAGTTGTTCTTTACCTTGGTTCTGCACTTTGGGTACTCGTGGTCTCCCGGCAGCACTTTAAAAGAAATGGGAACCCTGTCTGCCCGTCGGTTGGCACAGAAGGCGTCCCAGATGGCGCGATGGATGGCATTGTAGACCACGTCGAGGCCCGTCAGAGCCACAAAGGCCATGGGCCTGCAGCACAACTCCGGCGGGAGCTCCCACTGCGTCGGACTCATCTTCCTCAAGCAGCTGCTTCTGACAGCTCACGTCAATTCTACTGCCAACACAGAGACGCCGGATTACTGAAAAGTTTCTATTTAAACCAAACTAAATTCATTAGGCAATATTACAGGCAGGTGCAACCAAAAATAACAACTCGGGAACGACGGGATTGATCAGAATTCCCATAAACCTCTAAATGAGTGGTGTGATGACAGAGAGATTTAGAAAAAGGGTTTTAATAAACAAAATACATAGCATTAAAAACATCCACTGCTTAGGAATGTATTTTACCGAGGAACGTCTAGTCTTATCGACACGCTTGTGAAATAATTTATCTAAGAAATGCCGTTTTGTACGCAGATATTAGGATTTAGACCTGACAGTTCAATAGCGATCTGAATGTCAGTTCATTTCTAAACTCAGGACGAACGTGAACGTGAACGTGCTAAAAATCTGTTGTTTCTATAAAGTTATGATGAAATAAAGGTTAGTTTGATGCACAGAAACAACTGGCGCTTCTTTCTTTTTTATACTTTGCTGGCCTGGTAAACTAGTGAGTTAGCTATTCAAATAAGACATACTGATTAGTTAGTAGTTCATAATAAACCACTGAGGTGAATCGACCATTACAGATGTGGCATTTCTGGGTCGGAAATCACTGCGTGAGACAAATGAAATGGAAAGTAACAAAGTAATAAAGAAATAAAAAAAATAATAATCTCCTTCAAGATGACTGAAACATGATGTTTGTGTATTCTTTCGTTTGTTTTTAAGCATATTATTAACCATAGAACAACCCTTAAATAAATGAAGCACGACAGTTTAACAGTCTGACTGATTGATTTCTACTCGCACGGCTTTAGTTTTCAGTGGTAAACTGAAAACCTTTATTAGCCTTCATTTCAGTACTATTAACTCAAACTGCTGTGAAAGACACTAAGAAACTTCTCATGTTAAAGAGGTCACAGTGAGTTTAGAGTTACTATAGTTACAGTAAAGAGTTTTAACTAACGCTACCGTATCTATATTTACTGCTCTGTTTTTTTTTTTTTTTTTTATATATAATCCCGTTCCGGAGATAGCTAACAGCTAGCTCGTTTCTAAAACACTCCTGTGCTAACAATAATTTCTTCAGAACTTCAGAAACGAGCTGTTCATTACCAGGTATTTACCTCTCGGGGTGAATCTGCTCGTTGAACAGCGTAACCTCGCTACATTTAACTAATTTTACACCGTGTTTATGTCCGTGCAGCTTCAAGCTACCCGACAACCCATGACACACGATTTCTTCTTCGGGGATGTCCTGTTCCCATAGCAACGGAGACAGTACTGCCATCTGTCGGCCTACCTGAAACCATGCTGAAAGAAATATATATAATAAATTAGATGGGAAAATATAAGAAATTTAATTTCTCTTTTTATTTCAGACCCAAGATGCCTTTGAAACTAACAATAGAAGATCGAGATCAGCGTATAGACACTTAGCTGCTACCAATAACTGCTTATACACGTTTCCACAGTTTCCTTCGATTTTACTTATTTTTTCGTGTTATGCTCGAGAAATTGTGCATTTCTTATTTCCTTCAGTTTTACACACGACCATTTTAAACATAATAATAATAATAATAATAATAATAATAATAATAATAATAA
>JAQQZX010000012.1:4188269-4208829 GCA_030068355.1 Notoglanidium maculatum | reverse complement strand
TGAGAATCCAGTGATCCTGACCCCTTCTGCTTTCCGGGCCTGCCTGACCCATCCTGGTGTCCTACTCCTGGTTGGAGACATCAATTGGAAACCACTTGTTTCTGTTAAATATGGCACCATATAAACTGCCTCAAATAAGGGCAAATGGGCTTCCAGCTCAGAACTCCAGGAAATCAGTAAATGTCTGCTTAAGTTTGATGACACGGTTTCTGTTGGCACATTACTGTCTGGCCTGGCATTCCAGTAGGAGAGACTGAAAGAGTCCCTTCTGGAAGGTTACAGCGTAAGGACAGGTAGAGAGATGCCACTAAGAAGTGAGGAGGATAGAGGTAGACCATCACATGGATCCAGAGGTAGAACTGGACAGCAGGACCTGTTCCCCCTGTAGAAACCTTCCTCATCTCATCCTCTCACAGAATAACCTACTCCCTGATTACCATGTAATTGGACTGGCATTGAAGTTTCTGTTTACACTTTCACTCAAGATGCCTGTGAGAGAAGCTTCTCAACACTGAAGTTTGTTAAACAGGCTAAGCTGCTCACTGACTCCGGAGCACTTAGAGCTGTCAGGTGCCCTTAGTGCACATCTCATGCTTACAGTCGCACTTCCTTGTTTTTTCTGTGCTCAGTAATAAGTATGATCCCCCATTATTCAAAATTTGAGCTGCAAATACTGATTCTTCTTATGTCCTCTTCCTTCTTGATTCATGCTGCCACTTGTAAAAACATGAAATGTGGAAGGCGCTCTCTAGAGGTTTGTCCATTCTGGGCTACTGTAGAAGTGCAACATGATGTCGCTGTGGAAGAGGACCTGTTCCCTATGTAAATATAAAGGGCTTATTCTAAGCTTACAAAAACACAATGATTTTTAATTACACATTAATGAATTAATGAATGAATGAGGTAATTACACACTAAGGAAAACAAACTTATGAATGCTGTAGTCCATTTCTGTTAATAGAGCCCCTTAAATAGTGCTGCTTTAAATGTCATTAACTTTTATATTCTTTTTGAAACATGTCAGTAGTAAAAACTACAGGATAGTAAGAACGGAACGGTCACTTTACTTCCCCAATTTCCTCCACCACACAAAAAAGTGGGCTGGTCTTTTGGGATGAAACTTCCAGGCCGGAAATTGACTCCACTTCAACCATGGAAGGAGGCAGGATGTCATTAAGACTACGTTCAAATTACAAGCCTTATTGTTCAAGTCCACCTTTTTGATCAGACTTGCCTTAGCTTGACAGTTCACATTCATAATTACAAGTGAGCTGTATCTAACTGTAATGAGAATGTATCTGTCCTCTGAAAGGACATGAACGCACATATTGCTTCATTTTTGGACG
Source organism: Notoglanidium maculatum (assembly GCA_030068355.1). NCBI lineage: Eukaryota > Metazoa > Chordata > Actinopteri > Siluriformes > Auchenoglanididae > Notoglanidium > Notoglanidium maculatum. The sequence continues at coordinate 4,207,483 of JAQQZX010000012.1, read as the reverse complement.
AGTCGTCTGTATCACCGACAACAAAAAACATATTTGTGAGACGAGTCATGATATTAAAACTGACAAAATGGATGTGCTAGTAGCTAATGCACTCGTCGCATTTTGCTCTGAAGGACAGCAGTTTTTCAGCTGTAGCTCTCCTCCACTGTTTTACTGCACTGCAGGTGCACTGATGATTTGTGCTACCGACTGCGCAAAAACTTGAACTTGTTTAACTTGTTGAAAAATGCTACCACAACGCAAACTGACCTTAGCCATAACTTTATACAACCTTAAAACCTAAAGCTTAAAATGAAAGCTAAAATCTTAACTTTTTTTTTTTTTTTTTTTTAAACAAGTAGCATATCTTGATAGGTAGCACAGATCTACAGAACACCCTGCTGGCTGATGACACACTAAGTGCATACATCATTCATGTCATGATACTTATCAGACTTAGGACTACATATGAAAGTGACTCAAATCTGTTTGGAAAAGATCAGCTTTGAGTGTCCACACAGTCATTAAAAGTTCAGATCTGTCACACAAAGGCACAAAATCAGATTTGAGTCAGTTCAGCCTGGTGATGTGAACGTAGTTATTCAAGAGAAGTCCAGGATATTCTGGAAGCTTCCCTGAAAAGCAGTAAAGTTAACTTCTTTAATAACTGTTTAAACAAATAAATAAATAAAAATAATAAAATAAAGAAAAACCACCACACAACACTTGCAGCCTTTTATACAACTTTTTTTTTTAATGAGTGCAACACACAGAAACACTCAGAAAACCAAACAAATCCAAAGATCATGCAACAGTGCAAGCAAAAGAGGTGAAACAAACTGTAAAGTCCAAAAGCACACAAATTAAATCCTTAAAAAAAAAAAATAAAAAAAAATTAAAACATTATAAAACATCATATCAAAATGTAAAATACAAAACATCGGGTAAATGAGGTAGACAATACGAAACTAAACCATGCAACTCAGACAGCTTCAACTCTACGTACTTTCTGGTCTTAATATTGAACATGAAACTGTTGGAGAACTCGTTTTTTTTTTTCTTTCTCCATATTCTCAAAATCTTTCATAATTTTTTGTTTCTGTGATAACATAGCCAATTGTCACACTACAAGGTCATCAGTGTAAGGTGGACCACCTCGGGCAGTTTTTTTTTTTTACGCAGGAAAGCATAGCTTTACAATGTGAAGAGATTTTATTTATTTTATTTTTAGTTACTTATTTATATTTGGATCTTACTCCTTTTTTTTTATTTAGACAATGCCAATCCATGTTCCTATAATCTTGTTCTCCTGGAAATAGCTAGAAAACAGCTAAGGAAAAAGCTGGGAGGAGATGCTAACTGCCCTAATACATCCACAAGCTCCATCTGTGACTGTGACATCTTTGAGATTTGTACTTCAAACTTTTTAAACATAGGAAAGCAGATTCAGGACCATGTTCTACCTTATGAAATCACTTTCTCACCCAAAACAGATGACGCATCTGCGGTCAAAGCTCGTGGATTTGTCGCCTGCCACATGGCACTGAGGAGCTGCTTGGCAGCGGCTCGATGAACCTCGGCCTTCACGTTGTTAGAGGAGGTGTTGGGCAGGACGTGGACAATACCGCAGAACGGCATGGCCAGCCCTGAAACCACCACCCTGTAGGCAAAATACAGGAAGCCATCAGGGCCTGTATGGTCGTAGCGCACGTTGTAGTGCGGCACGCCGAGCCCGTTCAGCTCACACAGCCAATTCAGCAGGTGCACGGAGTCATGCAGTGGCTCCTCCACGCTCCTGGGCTTCAGGGGTAACATCACACCTGTTGCCCGAGCGGTTGGACCCCATACTGCCTGTGAGAAGAACGGAGGGTTTAGGGGAGAAGGTGGAGTAGGAAGAGGTGGAAGATGTGCAACGTCTTGGCTGAGCTGGAAGCGTGGAGGCGTTAAAGAATTCACGGCCATGGATTGCAGACCAGAAGGGGCGAGAGGACTCTCTTCGTCATGCTCCTCGTGTCTGGATTTGACGCTTCCGGACATCCATCGGACGGAGATGGACACGCCGTACAGCTTCTTGAAGGCTGAGGAAAGGAGAAAAGAATGGGATAACTAGGGAACCTGGTTCTATTTTTAGCTATAATACTGAGGGGAACACTGGAGAGAATTCACTCCTGTTTAACTTTAAAAGTGGGTCAAGCCTCAATGGAGTAATACCTTCCGATTTTATGGAGCATATTTTGACCCAATGCAAACACGAGTTACTGTTGCACGAAAACTGATTATTTTCCAGTAACCGTGCGTCCTTAGTTTTATTCCTCCATTACAGCAGCAATTTGTAAACAGTTACAATTAAATAATGAATTCCTACAACTCAGTTCCTGTTATTACTTATAATAGCAGCTATAAGCAGTCTCACCAGCTTCTCTTTAATCTCAAGTTAATTAGATAAAAAAATTAGTTAAAAAGTTAAAACAAAGACTGCTCTTGTTGTGTATATTTGAGGGGAAACCTCACATTATCACACTCCAATATTAAACCTCAGAGCTCCTGGCAAAATGTGTGAAGGTCAGCAAGTCTGAAAAGCATCACTGGACACTGTGGTAGTGTAAGATCATGTAAAGATGATTCAATCGTTATATTGCACATGCCTACACACTACATTCATTTTTCTTTCGGTACTTAACAAGTCTGTTTCCAAATAAGAGACACGTTGCACCACAATATTCATGTCACGAGTTTGCAACCTAAAAGTTTTTCTTTTAACTTTCATTTTTCTGGGTCGAAGCCCCTTGGCGCTCCACATACGTCGGTGGGCTTGATTTTGGTTTTATTCCAGTGCAGTGGGTGATCAGGAATCTAATGTTAAAAGGTCCACTATGTAGGGTTCAGTTGATTGCAACCAACTGAAACCCCCTCCCTTTCTAAGTGCATATTAGAAAGTACGGTGGCCGTCAGGTGTCTGTAACGTACTTCCAGGCGCTTACATTCACACTCCCTTGCATTTCCTCATGATAAATAAGTATGATCCTCCATTTTTCAAAATGTGTGTTCTCAAACATGTTAGCCGGCACCAGCAAACACCGATTCCTCTTATTTATTATTCTTTCTCTTCCTTTCCTTTCCTTTCTTCTCCATCTTCCTTCTGGATTCACGCTGCCACTTGTAAAATGTGGAAGGCGTTCTTTAGAGGTTTGTCCATTCTGGGCTACTGTAGAAAGACATGGTGGCTTTGTGTTAGTGGACCCGCTCCCTATGTAGATATAAAAGACTCTTAATTTCTTTAAGAAGTCTTCAGGAATAGTTCTCCAGGACATTCCAAAGCTCTTCTTTGAACGTTGGCTGCCTTTTGTTCAATTCTCTGTCAAGATGATCCCATACTGTTTCACTAATGTTGAGATCTGGGCTTTGGGCAGGCTGATCCGTGACCGACAGTGTTCCATTGTGGGGTTTTTTTCTATCGAGGTATTTAGGAAGCCTGGAGAACCATTCCTTAAGACTACATTTTAAAAAAATCCAAGAAAAAGTCTTGTAATTTTGGAAGCAAAATATGAAGAAATGAGGGATGGCTCAAGACAGTACGATATATACAAAATATTTGTTTGGTTCTATATAGTGAACACAGGTGCGATGTTGACTGACGGCACACACTTCATTAGTCATTACTGCGCTGATGTTTTACATCTGGGCATCTTTAAGCCTCAGTATTCTGGCTGCATCTTCACTTAGCCGAGATAACTCCTCCCACAAAAGTTTCATTTCTGTCTAATCTTTGCTGTAACTGTTACAAACTAGGCTAAGGCCACACATCAAAGTATCGCAGGCAAAACCAATTAAAGTCAATATGAATCTGAATAATTCCTGTCATCCTGTTATACTATTCAGTGATTTATGTTCGGATTTTGATTGCTCTTTGCTAGGCCTTAATTATTTTCCCACCTCTGCTGTGTCATGATGTGGAACAGCAGCTTTCTTGATTTGCATCAGATTAGCATAAATTAGCATTAAGCTCGTCAGTGGAGGATCTGCTCAGCGTGGCGTTTGAGAGACGTGCGCTGCAGGCACCCTGCTCTCCACGGCGCAACGTGACGAGCCGAACCATCAGCCTGATACAGCCACGAAAACCTCCTGCGTTTCACACGGAGCTCGCTTGCTGCGCCGCGCACCATCCGCTGATGTATATTGGAGTTGTAAACCGATGCCTGAATCAGACACCAGCTCAAATGGAATGAAAAACTTGAGCTTCGAGAATGAGGAACTTGTTTTCTTCTTAATTAAACTTTGATTCTGAAGTGTTGTATAACCATGTGTATAAGCTCATTAGCTGACTGCAAAAAGATCAGAAAAAGTCTAAGTGGGCTGTAAGTTGTGTAGGAAGACCTTCCAAAAGTTTTTAATTCACTCATTAGGTATAAAACAATAGAAAACGTGCACTGAAATAACTGAAAAGGACAAGTGCTGTTGTGAATAAATAAATACCAATAAGTTAATGCTAATAAGCATTAGAATTTTGTGAACTAGATCCATAATGTACTTTCCATGTTCTTTGACTCAGATATCCAGAACACCGCAGCTCTGTCCTCTTGCACTCGCCACCAATCTTATAGGTCAGTTTAGCAGCTTGCATGTCAAAAGCAAACAAAAACAAAGAAAACAAACCCGTTCGACTTGATCCCAGAATACACATCATGTCTGTTTCACTTTCTGCAGTCCTGTAATCATGTTCCTAATCAAACTGCAGGTGGTCTCACACAGCTCGTGGACTAATTATAGCATTTGCAAAAGTGTGCTGTGTGAATTTCAGTATTGGGTTTCTAAGTATCAGATTTACAGACTGGTACTCGGATTTCATTTGGAGCATTCAGCCTCCAGCCTGTAGAGAAAATGACAAAGCAAAGAAGCACAGAGTCCATTTTTTCATTGAGTATCAGCTTGATATGCGAGAGACAAAATTAGTGTCTCAAATATCACGATCCAAAAGACTGATGAGACGAATTTGATGCTTATAATGCGGATCGCAATATTGCCGTTTAATATTCATTCTGAGCTCTACCTCTTCTTACACACTAGGTGGCAGCACTAGAGGTAGTAGCCAAGGACTGCAAAAAAAACACATGGACGGCATCGCTCCATGCCTTTCTGTTCTATAGAAGTGAAGGCAAAATTCCTCAGAGGTTTTGTCAAATTTGGAGCTAGAGTTTGCGCAGTAGAGACGTTCCGCTGCTATCTGGAGCCAGATTCAGGTACACTTTCTCATTTGGTTGGCCTGCCTCTCCCAATAACAAGGTCCAGCGCGTTGCAGAATGTTTAATTTGACAATTATAAGAAATGGTAAAACAACGGTACATTAGACTAGGTTGCCTGACAAACTCGACTATAAACCATGTAATGAACACAGTGCAGGTGCTGCAGCTGGTTTCTTCCAGCCAAGGCTATAATCACTTCATCTGGGGGAAGAAAACTGTGCAGGCATCAGCATAGGGAAAACTAACTGTTCAAATTAGACACTATATAGATAGAAAGACGGTTTCTACAAGAAAAGTGACAGGGAAAATAATCTGATCTGTCGAACACGTGGGGATGGGCGGGGCTACACATTATACTACAACCATCCAGGAGGGCTGCTACAAATGTGGTTTCTTTAATTTTTAGAGACATCACACTGTCCAACAGTCCACAAGACCTGCAGTCTCGTTTTATTTGGCTTGCTCTGAAGTCAATCACATTTAACATCATATGAAGTTCAGCGGCAAACATTGAAAAACGAGTCTTTTCCATAAACGAAGCCATAGTCCTTCATTATGATGTGTCAAGCTTTTCAGGTCACACTGGCAGTCGCTCAGGTGCTTTCGCACTATGTGTAACTAAATATATGGTGCAAATTGTCTGCATTGAACACTCAGATTATTATAAACCTGTTTTACCACTGCATATGCTAAAAAAAAAAAAGTTTATTACTGTGTTAAAACCAGACACGTTTTTCATGGCTGGTTTGAAAGTGATGAGAAAAGGATGCAAGGAAATCAAGGACAAACACTCCTGTTCACTGCGGCGTCACTTACAGGTTTTACAACTGTATCACGTGTATAACATGTCTGAATGTACACAACGTCATGTGATTATACACTGAATTTAAAGTAATGGAAACTGTACGTCTACTCATCCCCTTACTTGATGATGCTCCTTACGCTTACATCCATCTTTACAATAAAATAAATTCCTTACATTGCTCTAGAAGCCTCCTATAGTGCTCTCACTATTCCTCGGAGACCATCTTAATAGAGATGTCCGATCAGATACAGGCTTTGACTGATTTCTGGGTCACAGGCTGAAGTACGAAGAGTTTAAGAAACAGTAGGTGCAACTCGGACCCCCTTGGCTCTACGTCCTTCAGCCTACAAACCAGAAATCAAAGTCCCTGTCTTTCAGGAGGCATCGTTATTAAGATTCACTCAGAAGAAGTGAGGAATGTAATGAGATAGGAGAACAATAAGGATCTACAGGTGCTTCCTATGCAGAATTCTGAAAAAAATTAATTCATTGTTGACATAACCATGTAATCTGTGCTCTTCCCAAAAATTATATTATAAAAGGCAAGAATTAATACATTTAAACAGAAAATTTAAATTCATTTCAACAGTCTCAAATACGGACTCATCTGTTTATAGCCCTAGATCAGATGCAAAAGGAAATTTCTTCCAAAAAAATAAATAAATAAATAAATAAAAAAAATAAAAAGATACAGTTAATCAATGAACACAATGTGAATATTCTCACTTGTTAAAGCACGTGCATGCAAGCAAGAGTGTATCGGTGCTGAACTGAATAATTTCGGTGCTGAATTGGTTCAAATCAGTGCTAAAGAATCACATCGGAGCTGAACTGAATCATATCAGTGTTGAACTGAATCATATTGGTGCTGAACTGAATCATATTGGATCAGTAATGAACTAAAGTGTATTCGATCATTGCATATCATCTCGTCTGAGACTCACAGCCCTAACAAAAAAATCATATGATTTAAATAAATCAATCACAGTAATTAAGTAAAAAAATGGGTAGTAAAAAAAAAAAAAAAAAAAAAAAAAAAAAAAAAAAAAAAAAAAAAAATCCTTCGATGAAAGTAAAAACAATTAGATTTTTACTTTTATTCTGTAAGAATATTTGCGATTGACTGCTTCTGTCCTCATTTCCTTTCCTCAGAAAAAAGGAAACCAAGGAATGGAACCACGGAGGTGCAATTTAAGAAATGAAAAGCAAATGAGAGCAGTGGGATGCTTCCCTGTCTAGCCCACATATCCCAGCATACCTTGCACCAACACCTTCTTGGCCATGGAGGCAGCATAGTGGGAGGAGTACTGAATGAGCGCAGCGACGTCCTTCTCCTTAGGCCCGATGGTCCTCATGGTGACACCCTCCACTCCATCGGACATTTGCTGCAGCACCGTCAGCAGTTCGCTGTGCTCCATGGTGGGAGGCAGATCGCTGACAAACAGCTGCCTCTTTTCTGTGCTCCTCCTGACGGCGAGCCTGACACCACTCTGGAGTGGGTACATGTTTAGAGCCTGGATGGTGGCAGCTGCACTAGCCGTGTCTCCATATTTGGCGTAGGCGAAGCCTCGGTTCTGCCCACTGAAGTTCATCATCAGGCGGAACTCGTAGAGCGGGGCTACGCTCTGGAACAGCGGGATCAGCCGGTCCTCGTACATGTCCCGAGGGATCTGACTTATGAACACCTCGCAGCCTGGACCTGGTGCCGGACCTCTCCATCCTGGGAGATGAGGAAGAAGAGAGGAGCAAGAAAGGAAAAATTGAGTTAGAGAGGAGACAAGTAGAGGGATGTGATGAGAAATGTAAACATGAGGAAAGAGAAAACCAAAGAACCCTAAGAAAACCGACAAGGACACACAAAACCCCACAAGAACAGTTCTCCGAACTCAGGATCAAACCAGGAGACCTGGAGCTGTGAGGCGGAAACGCTACCCGTTGCACCCATCATGCTGATTGTAGCATGAAATAAAACGTGAAACACACTGCCACGGACAGTTTTTCATGGTTGCTCACACACTGTTGTTGCACCCTGGATAATGTTGGACCCATTTCTAAATAACCAAAGCTCACCTATCATTTTTCCATCCAGGTTTAGTGTACATTGAAAAAGTAGAAAGAAAATAAATACAACACCAAATTCAGTTCATTTCTATGCAATATATTCTAGCTGATATGTAACCATGACATCAGCACACACGTGCGCGCGCACACACACAGTGAAAGCTGTGTTCACAAGTCATCTGTGCAGTGTGAAAAACAGATTACAGATTAAGAAAACGTGTTGTTGCATTCGAGACACCGAGACATTTTCCACAAATGTGTGCAAGCAATTGAGAAAAACTGTAATACGACAGGATTATAAATTATTTTCACAACAAGCTCTTTGTTAAGCAGCATGATAAATATTCAAAGCATTAAAGTAAACACAAGGTTGCTTCAGGCCTTATCTTAGAGTAACAAAGACTTTTAGAAGAGTATCTCCAGTCATTAATCAAAGCCCAACTATAAAGACCTGATAATACTTGGTACTTAATGCAACTCAATATACAAGTTGTCAAGAGTTTGTTTCTATGGTAACAGCCAATGATTCAATGACACTTAATATATTTAAATTTTGCAAGAACAACATGTGGGCAGAGATAAATTCCCCACTACACAAAAAAAAATGTGGAACAAGTCTCAGCCTTAGAACTACGTTTAAAGGCGTTTTAACCAACATACGTATCACCTTACTGAGCAGGACCCCCTTTGCTCTCAAAACATCCTCATTCACCTACTTTCACCACTGGTAGTCCAGGCTGATGCTGCTTGTTTTCTTCTGGAAAAGGGTCACATGATTGGATGGGGATGAATCAGGGAAGCATACGTAGTGACTGATGAGATCCAATCAGGAAGTGAAACTGGATGCCTGCGTCATCATTTCCAAAAACCTAAGTTTCCATCCAAATCGAAAAAGTATGGATGCCAGGCATAAAAGTAGCAAAAGTGATGCATTTTAAAACTAAAACATATAAGCGTGGGCATAGCCAAAGTCACTCAGATAACATTATTCCCCTTTCTGATGATTGATGTGAACATTAACTGAACCCCTGACCTTTATCTGCTTACATCATGATTTTATGCATTGTGCTGCTGCCACATAATTAGCAAACTGAATTGCAATAATTGACTATTTAATTTATTGCCTTCATTTTATTTGATTTGTTGCTATGGTGATAAATGAGAGCTGAACTCTAAATGGTTGAGACCTCCATTACATAGGTTAGCCAGTGAGAGGAACTGGGGGCTCCTGGAATTATTTACCACAACTTTGCTGTGCCACTCGTGTCTTGGCTAGCCATCCAAAAGATCCATGTTAAGTGGCATGTTATGTTTGCAGAAATCAAAATTCAGTACAATGGAGTAAAACTGGCTGTGCTCTCGGGGATGGGGGTGGCATACACGCTCTCCCTGTCAGTGACAGCAACGCAAGCCCATCATGGGTCTCTGTAAGCTCACTGATGAGAGCAGGCATACTCCTAGCCCTGTTGTCAGAACCACCACACCCCCTTTTGGGTGTAAACAAGAACTGTACAAAAGCAGTTGCCAAATTGGAAAAACTAGTTGCACCATACCTAAAAGCTGATGCCTCACATTTTGCTCATCAAATAATAGATGAACAGTTGTGTGCAAGTTGCAACTATTTTTTGTCGTCGTTGTGATGCATCACTAGATTGGTTTTGTAGCCGAAGACGTAGCTCAAAATAAATACATGAAATAACGCAGTTATATATGCGCAAATAAAAATTCTGTTTCCATTCCTGTCATACACACCGTGCCCAGATAATCATGGAAAGACTTACTGTTCACAAGTTATTACTGAAGAGTTCAAGTCAAAACGGAAGACATTAAGGACGAGTTGCAAGCCAAGTCTAAAGTCTATTTTTATGTGACTGAGTCTGATTCAGATTCTAGTCGCAAACTTGAGTGCCCATCTCTGGTGTGGGCCAGTCCATTTATTTCATTGCTTGACAATTTTGGTAGCTTTATTTAGTAGCTTTTTGTAAAATCTCATGCATTGGAGCTTTGTTCAGCTCTATAGCAGATTATATAGCAGTACCACTGCATGAAAACAGGCAAGGTAAAGATATATTTTTTGCTGTTCACATTTCTATGAAAATGACTTGGATCACATTGGATTTGGACCATTATTACCTCATAAACATGTATAGCAGTTTGAAAGTTGATGTTTTTAAGGCAGGCCTGAACATGAAGGAGATTTAGAAGAAGGTTCACAATTTCAAGTGTATTAGGCACAGAAACACAAAACCAGAATTGTTTTTCTTTCTTTTTTTAAATTGTGTGTAAGGAGAAACTGGGGTTACAACTAACACTAAAGCCTGGGCCATACTACAAGATTTATACAGTCCAGCTAAAAACGTTACATTTCAGATATAAAGACAGATTTTACTCTTGAGATTTTTGTGGCACTTCAGTGATCAAATTCAGGAACAAGTCTCCAGCTTTGTGTTTTTCTGCCTCACTGTTAGAGAATTTGCACTACTCTAGCACATTGAGTTTAACCTCATGATAGGGATTCTAATGTGTTTAGTACTAATAAGGTTTGTTAGGGAGCTAATGGGTTGAATCAGGTGTATTAATCAGGGAGCAGAAGCTCTTGTGCAATGAAGGAGAACCGCAGAACCACTAATTTGGAGCAAATGGACTTCTTTTTTTAATTAGCTGGTTAACTGATCAGCCAATTGGAGTGCTTGATTCTAACAGCTAATTACATGCAGGTATGAAGGCGCTGACTGGAAGTTTAGAGAGATGGTTAAGGCATGGGATTTTATTCACTCTGCATAGTGATGGAATTTTCTAGTTAATGGATGAGGGGTGAAACTTTTAAACAGGTCTGATTAATAGCTTGAACCTTAACAAGGGTGAAGGGAAAAGGACAATTCTTTTCAGCCACAACATTGTCGGGTAAAATGAACTGAAAAAGTTTTAGCTGAGTGGAAAAACCTTAATGCGCACTAGTATCTCACGGTCATGTCACACATACCCGGTGGAGGCGCGCCATATTTGCGCTGTCCATTAATCTGCGTTAAAGTCGTATTGCTTTCCTGAAGCCACTTCTCCAGAGACTTCAGTCTTTGTGAATTCAACACCTGCAAGCAGAAAGAAATGCACAGCCCTTTCATATTCAACTTAAGATAAACTTCGACACACTTTAGCGCTGCACATTAGTTACTACACCCTGGTACTCCAGTGCGTAATGGTTTGTGGGGGAAAAAAATTATAATACTCTACAGTATAATTAAAAAACCTTGTCAATCCATGCTCAGGAAATATTTGAATTAAAAGCCCTAGAGTATTTTTCAGTGATGTTTCCACAACATTAACATTGTATTTCAAAAACAAACACTGAAACTTATGATGCATCAAATGACGCAGTCTGGTGTAAATAAACTTCTATCAGCACTTACCTGCATCAAACCTCGTTCCATTTTCAGGTGTTAAAGTTAAAGTGTGTGTGCTGCACCCTCGTCCCTGCGACATAAAAACAAACGGATGGAGAGAAAGTGGGCGTGGTTTGAAGGCGAGCTTAACTTTGGAACACGAATGAGAAGCGGCCTGTTTCGCCAAGCCAGGATTTATTGGTAATCAGATATTCTACAATTTCTGACTAACCTTCTATCAAGGATTTGGCTTGCGATTTTGACAAAATAGTTTGTTTTAACCAACATGAAATCATCATTAATTGCATGTAGCCTATTTAGTGTTTAATTTGCTCTATCACACCGGAGGCAAGCCTCTTTTACATTTAATAACGTTCCTAAAAGGCAAAAACTAACTAACTAACTAAATAAATAAAGTAACAAAAAGTAATTAGGTCAAAAGTAGTGTTTTGAAAATTGCCATTGTCATGTCAGAACACGCAAAGTACACAAATAAAATGAAAAACAATCTGAAAGTTTTTGAGGGAAAAAATAAAAATAAAAAACTTTACACACTTTAACTTTAAACAATAATCTAGTTGCTTAAGTATGCATTCTCTAACCTAATGCTTTGTTGAAGCACATTTTGATTTTTATTGCACCACTCAGTCTTTTTGGGTAAGACTCTATCAGCATGGCATATCTTGACTGAGCAATATTCTCCCACTTTTTTCCCCCAAAAACATCCTAGAGTCATCAAATGGTGAGTTCACTTCCTGTGCACAGCCTGCTTCAGGTCACCTCACAGACTTTAGTTGGATTCAGGTCTGGGCTCTGGCTTGGCCAATCAAAAACATTGACCTTCTTTTGGTTAAGCCATTCCATAGATGATTTGGATGTGTGCTTTGGGTCATGAAAGGTGAAATTTCTTTTCATATTCAGCTTACTAGCAGACACCTGAATGTTTTGCACTAAAATCGACTGGTATTTGTAGCTATACATGATTCCCTCCACCTTGATAAAGGCCCTAGTTCTGACTGAAGAAAAGCAGCCCTAAAGCATAATTGTCACCACCACACTTCACACCTTGGCTATGGTGTTCTTTTGGTGATTCTTCCTTTCTTTCTTTCTTTTTTTTTTAACCAAGCCTACATTTTCAAAATATAAAATTATTATACCTTTTGGAATTCGCCTCATCAGACCATAACACATTTTGCCACATGGTTTGTGGTGATTTTTTTAGGGTTTCGATGTTTTTTGTTAGAAAGGGTTTCTGTCTAGCCACCCTACCCCACAGCCCAGACATGTGAAGAATACAAGAGATTGTCACATGCAGAGAGTAATCAGTATGTGTCAGATGTTCCTGCAGCTCCTTTAATGTTGCTGTAGATCTCCTGGCAGCCTTTTTGGGGTAAGTTTTTGTCTTGTCATTTTGTAAACTTTGGAGGGATGTCCTGTTTTTGATGACACTGATGTCACTGTGATGCTCAATTTTCTCCACTTTTTGATAATGGCCCTCACGGTGGTCCATGGCACATCTAATGATTTACAAATTCTTTTACACGCCTTTCCTGACTGATAACGTTTGACAACTTTTTAGATACCATACAGGCTTTGTGAGCTCTTAGAGGACCATGGTTTCAGTATGAAATCAAGAAGATATAAAGAAAAGCCTACAAAAGCAGGTGGTCTCAATTTGGGGTTGATCAGAATAATTGAATTAATAACAGCTGTATGAGAATTACTTTTAAACCGGAGATTGAATGTGATTGGTTCATTCTGAACACAACTACATCCCCTGGTGTAAAAGGGTGTACATACTTATGCATCAGATTGTTGTAACTTTTTATGTTTTTCCTATTTTTTTTATCCTAAATGTTTCTGACTGTTTTTCACTTAATTTTTATATGTTGGAATTTCACATTGACAGTGGAAAAACTTCTGAAAAGACATCATTTATCTTTTCATTTTTTTACTTCACAAAAACCTGTCATTTTAACAGGCAGGTGTAGACTTTTTAAATTCACTAAATAGATCACTGAAATACAGCATGTAAATTAATTGAGTCATTCATTCGTTTTCGGTAACTGCTTTGGTCAGGTGGATCCGAAGCCTATCTCGGGATCACTGGGCACAGGGCCGGAATACATCATTCACTCTCAGAAAAAACTAGTACTAAAGTTCTAAACTAAGTTAAGAATCGAACCTACAGGCATGCTTTTGGGAGGTGGATGGGAACCAGAGAACCCTGAGGAATCCCATGCAGACATGAAGAGAACATGTGAAACTCCACACAGTAAGTCAGTCAGTCAAACTCCGGGTCGAACCGGCAGCTGTGATGCATCAACTATTAACTCAACATACCAAATAAATTGATAAAGTGCCATAAATAAATGTATAAAGTGCCATGACATTATATATGTGTTATATTGGCATCATTAGAGCTTTTTATTCCTGAACCTCTCATCCAAGGAAACCCAAACCAGTTACACTGCATTATGCAGATGCATTGTGCCTCATATTAATGTCATTGTAGCTACTTTTATTAAAATTACATTTGAAAAATTACATGTTTTTATCCTTTAAGTTTAATATGAACCCATTCAATACCCAGTAAGTAGTGAGCAGTCACTTAGGCATAATACCTCTAAAAACTATAGTAATACAAGCACCTAAGAATAATAACCTACAATAAATAATTCAAATCTTTAATTCCCAAAAACACTGAATATATTGATGTTTAACCTGTTCTCACTCTGAGCCAATTTATTTGAAACACAAAAATCTAGGCTAGAGTGGTGTAGGGAAACTCAAGAGTAGGAAACATTGCTTTAGTCAAATAACATCCCAGTAATTGCTGTTACAAAATTAACATACCCTCAGGATAAAATTCAGCATACAAGAAGTATATTATGGCCAGAAAGACATTTAGGCTTTATGGATATTCCTTCATTATTCCAAGTCTAAAAATTGGTAGAACTGTGTATGTTTAATGAAAAGACCAGTAAATATTAAATGTGGTATCTATAGTCCAATAGCATTTATGCCCAGTCATGATTTTATAACTGCCTCCAAATTTCTTCGTATCCTCTGAGCAGTTTTTGGATCAGCTGTAACGTTCACATCCATGTCCTTCCTTACATAATTGTTCCACTTATGAGATTGCTGAGCTTTGAACAAGTTTTTGACACTCATGTAGGAGAAGTTCCAGAGATTTACCAAATTATCAACTTAATTTGTAGATAAATTTCAGAAAGAGAAGAATAAAAAAGAAGCTAATGACAATATTCATGTACAGACAAAATATACATTTAAATAGAGTAAAAATATATAAATAGATGAATTTATAGATTCATAGATCATAGATTTGTTCATTTGTCTATATATATTTTTATCTAACCATCTAATTATTAATTTATTTCAGCATTCATATTTTTAAACATGTATATTTTCCATCATCACTATAGTTATTTGTTCCTTTTTGTTTGTTTTTTGACTCTGTTGTAACTCTGAACAATTTCCTTCACTTCCTTCTTCAGATCAGCTCTGGACACTATCTTGACAAAAATTTGACCTCTTTCTTTAGGTTCTTGATTTTTTTATTTTTTTTTGGAATGTTGTCTTCTTGTTTTGTCCATATTTCATTTTTTTATTTATAGACAAAAATGAGTAGAGTATAGAGCTATATTGTAATTTCAGCCTCATACAAATATACAGCAGTGTTCTCCAAAGCCCTGGTGCAATATATCATAGAAAAAGAACAATAGTGCGGTACAACATAATCATCGGACGACATGTAGTGCAAATGAGAAAAGTCGCTGTGCAAACAGACAACAAGATACAAGACAATTAGTACATGCTGAGCAAGTAAACCCTGTACAAAAAGTACAACACAGTATATAAAACACAACACAACGGTGTGAAACATAACATACAGCACCTATAGTCACATGTAGGCCAGAACTACGATGTGAATTTCAAAATGTTTCATATACATAATTAATGTGTAAGTTAATATATCAATGCTGATTGCATAGTAAATAAATTGATCATATTGAATCTGTTATTCTTACATTTGTCCATAAAACTCTCTGCTTCCAGTTGTTTATTTTTATTGGGTTAAATATCTTGGTTTACAAGACTCTTGAATTATGTTACCTTAAAATACGATCAATACATTATACAATAATGAACTTTATTATGGTCATAGTATGTTACGAACAGATTTATTATTAAAAAATGCCATGCAAATTTAAAACAAAAGAGATCAAGAGATCAGTAAAACGGTAAAAAATCAAATAAAATACCTCCCCCCATTATTCCTTATTTAAAAAAACAACAACAACATAAAAATCACATTCAGGTGAACTTTGTTGACAGGAATTACAAAATATGGAAATATTCTTGACATGTACACAGTTTATGAAGCTTCAGAAATTCCAAAAAAAAAATTATTTATTTTCCCCCCTGAAACTACAGAGCACCAGACCTTGGTTTCCTTATAAATAGTCATGGCCATACATACAGTAAACAGCAACACAGTGTGAATGGAATAGTGTGTGATAGGTAAAGTCACATCACCAAAACTAACAGCATAGGAGTAATCATCCTTACTGGGCATTCCCTGCATGTTATGAGTAAGCAGTACAGTACATTGTGCTGTAATCAGGTCGTGCAATGCTGATAATGCATAATGACATTCAGGATGAATATATACTGTATGATCTATGAATATGGAGTGATAATGGATAACAAATAAGATGCTCTATTCATTTAAATAATGTTCATGTGCTTAACCCTTTATACCCTAGGCCTCATTTTTATGTCCATTCTTGAAAATGACATACCCTAAATGAAGTATATCTCAGCAACTATAAGGTTTATTTGTAAAATTTTGGTATGATAATGAAGGTAACACTTGTGAGATTACTTTATGGTGTTAGAACCAATATATATGTTACTTGGTCTTAGTGTAACATCACGAGCCATTGTGGCATCGCCAGTCACTTCACAGGCAGAGCCGCAGCCAACCCGGGGTCCTAATGTAGGCCCAGTCACTAGGCGACGATCACGTGGCCGCAATCGGGGGAGACGCGCCGCAGCTGTGAGCCGTGTTTAAAAGACGCCAAGCTACACAGCTCGGCGTGCGGAGATTATATGCTGCATGCCACGCTGTTGGAGCTTAAGAGGAAGAAACGGGAGAAATATTCTGATTTAAAAGGAATGCAAATATATCTTGGTTTAAAGAAAAGAAACGGAAGAAATATTTTGGTTAAAAAAGAAAAGCAATATATTTTGGTTTAAAAGAAACGGTCAAAGCAAAGGTCAAAGCGATCACGGAGTGGCCTCGCCCCACATCGGTCCGCTCAGTCCAGCGATTTCTAGGGTTTGCTAATTTCCTCCGTCGCTTTATTAGGAATTTTAGCACTTAATAAAGATCGGTCACTGCACCCATGTGCCTACTTCTTGCACCGCCTCACCTCTCCGGAGAGAAACTACGATGTGAAACTACACAGGCTAAGTGCGTTAACCCTCGACAGGCCAGGTGGGCGTTGTTCTTTCCTGGTTTGATTTTGTTTTATCTTATCAACCGGGCACAAAAAACGTGAAGCCGGATGCCCTCTCAAGGCAGTGGGACCCAGACATCTTGGCGCCCATTCTTTGGCCGATCTTACCCCCTCAACAGGTTGTAGCCCCATTGCAGTGGGGCTTGGAACGAGTTATCCGGGAAGCCCTCCGGCAGGAGCCTGACCCTGGAGGTGGCCCACCAGGGCGGCTTTATGTTCCCTCAACTGTCAGCACACATTCCCCTTCATCGCTCATCCAGGGGCTGTCCGGACCCTTGAATTCCTGCGGCGACACTTCTGGTGGCCGAGCATGGATA
Source organism: Notoglanidium maculatum (assembly GCA_030068355.1). NCBI lineage: Eukaryota > Metazoa > Chordata > Actinopteri > Siluriformes > Auchenoglanididae > Notoglanidium > Notoglanidium maculatum. The sequence goes on along the minus strand of JAQQZX010000012.1, from coordinate 4,190,155 downwards.
AGGACGTTAGGGCCTTTATGGCCGCCTGTCAGACCTGCGCTCGGAACAAGTAGCTGCGCACTCGTCCACAGGGCCTTCTTCGGCCCCTCCCTGTTCCCTCGCGTCCCTGGTCGCATGTCTCCATGGACTTTGTCACCGGCCTTCCAGTCTCCCAGGGGAATTCAGTCATTCTGGTATGTGTCGACCGTTTTTCCAAGGCATGTAAGTTTGTGCCGTTAGCCAAGCTCCCATCTGCCAAGGGGACGGCGGAGCTTTTCTTACAGCACGTAGTCCGGGTGCATGAGCTCCCCACGGATGTGGTGTCCGTGTATGCTCATAACACCCTCTGGCACTCTGCTCTGGGCATGTCACCGTTTAAGTGCCAGTTTGGCTACCCCCCACCCATGTTTGCGGAACAGGAGGAGGTTTGGGTCCCAGCGGTAGAGCAACTGGTGCGCCGATGTTGGCGGACATGGCAAAGGGTCAGAGGGGCATTGCTGGTGGCCAGACAACGGGCTGTCCGGTCTGCCAACCGCCGCCGTCAGAGGGCTCCGAGTTTCCACCTTGGTCAGAAGGTCTGGCTGGCCGCAAAGTAATCTCCCATTGCGGGCCAACTCCAAGAAATTGGCCCCGTGCTACGTATGACCATACAAGATCGTGCGCCGCATCAACCCGGTGGCGTATCGCCTGGCCCTCCCCTGGTCCTGGAGAATTAACCCCACATTCACGTGTCCTGTCTGAAGCCCGTGCTCTGCAGCCCTCTGGCACAGCCTGTCCCGGCTGCCCCGCCACCCCCACGCATTATTGACGGGTCACCGGCCTTTACAGTTCGATGCATCCTGGACTCCCGATGGGTGCGCGGGTGTACTCAGTATCCGGTGGACTGGGAGGGGTATGGGCCGGAGGACCATTCTTGGGTTTCTGCCCATCAAGTCCTGAACTCGGGGTTAATCAGGCAGTTTCACGAGGAACGGAGGACAGCCCTGGGAACGTCAGGAGCCATTCCTAGAAGGGGGGGTCCTGTAACATCGCAAGCCATTGTGGAGTCGCCAGTCACCTCACAGGCGGAGTTTAAAAGAAACGGAGGAGATATTATGGTTGAAAAGAAAAGCAAGTATATTTCGGTTTAAAAGAAAGGGGAAGGGGATACATATACATATATATGTATGTGGTCTATCATTCCAGATCATTCTCAGCGAGCTAATTCCTGCACACCAAGAGCTGGAGAGTGCCGGCTCGAATCCCCACCTTGGCAAGGTCATTGCCTAGCCCAGTTGCACAAGCACTCCATCACAATCTTATTTAACTCTCTCATGCATCTTGGTTCCATTAACATCAGGTTCTTTAGAGCCAACAGGCTAGGGGTTCCCCTACCACCTTGGGAATCCCTCCCATAACACTTAGTACATGAAGATAGCACACAGCAAAAAATTTACAATTTTATGTCCGTCTAACAAAATCTTACAATTTTAGAGTGAAAATCCATTTGAAATGATGAGGTTGTAGACCAAAATCTCCAAGAAACTACTGTGTAACATATGACCATTACCTGTACCAAATTTGGTGCTACAAATGTGAAGCAGAGAGGTTTCAGAGAGGTAATAGAGAAGGGATGTTCAGGAGGATTTCACATTTGGGCACATGGGTACATTTTGGGTACATTTGGGTATCATGAGTGCCATTTTAGATTTTTGAGGTACCAAACTAAAACTTATTTTGTTTCACTTACATGTCACCAAAAGTATTCATTTACAACATTTTTGGGGTTTGTACTGACAAAAAAACCCACCAAATAGACACACACTATATTGCCAAAAGTATTCGCTCACTTGCCTTTACACACATATGAACTTAAGTGACATCCCATTCTTAATCCATAGGGTTTAATATGACGTCGGCCCACCCTT
>JAQQZX010000012.1:4172416-4188169 GCA_030068355.1 Notoglanidium maculatum | reverse complement strand
AGTCATACACCTGTGGCCATGGAAGTGATTGGAACACCTGAATTTAATTATTTCGATGGGTGAGTGAATACTTTTGGAAAAATAGTGTATTTACCCATTCAATAAACCACACAAAGGAAATTTGACTACAACAGGAGCAGATTTACTGATGAATATATATATATATATATATATATATATATATATATATATTACAATAGAATAAATATTATACCAATATATCTATAATGAATATTACATTTTATATTTATAGATATCAATTACAATATAATTGTATATAAATGTAATTAAATGTAAATATAAATGTATATAAATGTAAAATAAATATTATATTCATATAATGTATAATAAATAATAATAAAACAATAAATACAAATTTGCAATAAAACTTATTAAAACTGTGACAACAATACCATAATGCAACAATAATAATGACACCGATAACAACTGTAAGAACAATGGTAAGAACATGGGTAAAAAACAACAATTTGAATTTTGAGCAATTTTAATTTGAAAAACACACACAATCAACAATAGTCACACTCACATGCATGGTAAATGGAGCGACCTTGCTGCTGCTGAGAGGTGGAGGTAGGGGTAGGTGGCTGTGGGAATGGGGCACATTCTGGTGCAGAAGCTGGTGGTTCACAATCCTTATCACTGTCATCATTGTGTAACCAAAAGTAGAAGAAAATATTTATATAATAAAATATATATATTTATATTGCAAAAATATTCATTCATAATTTATTCTCATGGGGTAAACAGTCCTGTAGTGAGGAATTCAATAAACAGTGTATGTGTGAGAGAGCTGGCCAGCCTGACTGCCTGTGAATAGAAACTTTTCATCAAACTTTTTGTCCTGGACTTTAAACTTCTGTAACAACAGTGTGAAGGCAGAAGTGTGAAAACTCTTGATGACCCTGAGAGATAACGGTCCTACAGTAGGGGGAAGGGTGCACCCCTTCACTTATGTCAAATGACCCAAGGTGGAGAGGTTACTGGGAATGGAGGCAGATACAGCATTATTTTGACACCATGCTAGGGGAAGGGCACGCCCCCTCCACCTCTGCCCAATAACACAAGTTATAACATGGTTGCAGGGCAAGGAGGTAAATATGTCTGTAATTTGACACCAAATGGATAAAAGAAATAAATAAAACAAACTTCTTACCTTTCCACTGATGGAATTTCATAATCAGGATCACAGCCATTGTCCGAATCCCGTTCTGGATGCAGCAGGTACCATTTGAGAATCAAAAATATTTTCCCTGTCATGCATTATTATTTATCACTTATAAAATATATATAAAAAATAAAATAACTCCAAAAAGAAACGCACAGTAGAAAGAAAAACAAAGCTCTCCGGCTGCTGGTTCAGTGATTTTTGGTCGTATAGTCATAAAACTTATATGCTTGTAATCTGCAAAGTCTCAGCTTTCATATGACATGTCGTCATATGAATTTTGATTCTTTTTGGTTCATTCTTTCGATAGTATGCAGTTTCAAGATCGCGATTGCCAGTTGTTGCAGGTAGCTGTCGCTAGCGTGTTTTGACTGTTTGCTTATTTAGTCGCTTTGTGTTGGAACTGTGTTTTGTCTAGGTAGAAATGCTTGCTGGGTGCTTTTAGATGAGATTTGTCCCATTAAGTGGATAAGCATCATGTGGAGGTTGTTAACTGTTTAATATGCATTTGAAACATGTTTATTATTTAAGGCGCGTTTGTGCCCAAGGGTGCCACCTCTCGGGCTTAAAATTAATCTGTACTGACTCTTTTTAAAAAAATTTTTTTTTTTTATTTTTTATTGAAGTAGCACCCAATGCACGAGTGAGGTATATAACTGGCCACTGATGTGAATTATATTACTGTCCACCACAAGATGTCAGGCATGTGTTGCACGTCTTCATTCGGTTTCACTTACACTGATGTCCATCCTGAAGGGGACTTAACAGAGGGGACACGTCCATTGCAGCCTTTTTACTCCAAACTGAGGTGATGAGGATCATTTACATAATAAAAAAAACCCACGACTTAGAAACAAGGGAACAAATAATGGACACTTTGCTCCTGAGATTGTATAACTGTTCCCTTACCACGTGTGAAATTATATCTGCTCAAACAAATAAGTTTTTGATATAGGTTTCAAGATTTTCTCACTACGTCAGAAAACATTCTGTGTTGATACATCAGACTCTCATGTCTATACTGTAGATCTGTGACTGCTGCTACTCATCCTGAACACACTGTACACACACTCAGTACTGTCTGTCTTTACTCTTCTACACCTGTATACTGTAATGGTTACACTATCTGGTGTAAATTGGATGGGTTCCCTTTCGAGTCTGGTTTCTCTCGAGGTTTCTTCCTCATTTCTTCTCAGAGAAAGTTTCTTCACCACTATCACCTCTGGCTTGCTCATTAGAGAGCCTGCTTTCTGAAAAACTGCTTTGTGACAATGTCTATTGTTAAAAGTGCAATACAAATACGCATGGAATTGAAATGAATATTTGTCCACATATACAGTATCAGCAGCTCCTAAATATAACCGGTTGCACTGTGGGGACGTTTTCATTGCCTCGACCATCTGTTCATTATTGTTCTTGTTTATATAAGTATCAATGATTGTGCAACAAAAAACCCCCACCAATGTCTATTTTAGAAAACAATGTTCATGTACTTTCCAAATGACCGTACAGAGGGCCCCTTCTGAGTTCTGACTGTGAAAGGCGTCGCCTTATGTAGGAGTAGAGTGTAGTCATGATCACTTCAGAATGGACCGCAGCCTTGCATAACTTCATAATAAATGTAAGCTTTTCGCACTTGATTATGTAAATATTATGCTGTATAAGCACATGTTAAAAGCATGTGACAGTGTGCTTCATCTTCATTAAATACCTTGAAATTGTGAACTCCAGGAAAGATGTAGTATCACAAAAGCTATAGTAACTCCCACTCTTTACAAATGTGATGAGCAGAAAAGCATCTCAGATCCAAGAACAGGAATCTGAGGCTACAGCGGGCACAGGCTTACTGAAACTGGATGGTTGAAGATTGGAAAAAGACCACACAATATGTTTTCCAATGAAATATTTGATGTGAACATTAACTGTGAAGCTCTTAGAGGTCTGCTATGTAGGATTTTGAGGGTATCTATTAGCAGAAATTGAGTATATTTTCCATAATATACTTATGGAATTCTTAAACATGTATTCATTAGTGTATAATTACCTGTAATTATGAATCATTGTGTTTTCATAAGCTTAGAACGGGCCCTTTACATCTACTTAGGCCACAGGTCCACCTCTAGAAAGGAGCCATGTTGTGCCGCTACAGTAGCCCAGAATGGACAAACCTCTAGAGAATGCTTTTCACATTTCTCATTTTTACAAGCAGCAGCATGAATCCGGAAGGAAGCATCGGAAGAAGAAAGAAGAAAGGAAGAACAAATAAGAGGAATCTGTGTTTGCTGGTGCTGGCTAACAAGTTAGAGAACCCAAATTTTGAAACATGGAGGACCATACTTATTTAGCATGGAAAAAGCAATGGAGTGTGAATGTAAGTATTGGAAGTACGCTACAGGCACCTGACAGCCACCATACGCTCTAAAACGTGCTCGGAAGGGGATGGGTAAGAGAGGGGCAATCAGTTGGTTGAATCCTATATATTGGACCTTTACTCTGTATCTGATGATGTTATGCATTATAGTAGCTGCTATATGAGGTGTACACGTGTCCCTAATAAATCGGACAATAACTATATGTGAAAAAAGAATCATAAGTGAGTCGTGTGAATTAGCTGATGAATTCACACAGGTGTAAAATGAGATTCAGTGCTAATGTCAGCAGTGTTGTGGTTACAGGAGTGGAGAGTGACACAGTGATTTAGAGCACATTAGAGAAGAATGAACTACAAGTGGATTTCGAGTCACTCAAAGATTCAAATCGGTTTCTTTACTCCCAACACAGCTGATGACACGAATCCATTTGCAAAGGTTCTCTGGTGCTCCTTGTTAAATATGCTGTATATGTTGTATCTCTCATTCCTTGTGCCTCTGTATAGGTCAGAGGTGACACACAGCCTGGCTCGGCATGCTTTACTAATCTCTCCATTTTCTCCACTTTTCTCTCTCTATCTCTCACTCCAAGCATACAAATTATGGAACATCAAGAAGATCACCAGTCTTCTGTCTATGACTCAGCTTTACAAAATTTCTAACAATCAGTGGTTAGAAAAGTGTGTAGTGAGTTTAAATCCCAGAATTCACATACAGCCACTGGTGAACCAAGACCATCAGCATCTTGGGCATTGTGGTATAGACCACATTAAATGATGATTGAATGATTTACCTTTTACTATTCAATCACACAAATACTCTATCAAGGTTGAGGATATAATTTCTATATTTACAAATAAGTTAAAGTAATTATTTTTCCACAGTGGTCCATTAATCAATCCAGGCTCTACCTGAAGTTTGTGCTGGGCAGATGTCAACTTCTGATACATACTTACTAAATACAAGAAAATTTCTGCCACCTTTTTCACACTGCTGCACTTCACAGCTTCAAATTGAGTTCACATGAGGATCAGATGCTTATTTTTTACCGCACTGTCAAAGAAAGTTCTTGATTTTATTCATGGGTTACGACGGAGATTTGGACCTAGTGACATTTCAAATGGCGAACTTTACAAAAATCTAATTTCTCACTTTCTGAGCTGTGAATTGAGGAGCTTAAGAAGGCGCTAGCACCTCATCTTGAGATCTAAAGTTGAAATAATCCTACTCTGACTTCATGCTGCTTCTCTGTGCACATCAAGAGCCATGTTCACTAGCATGTATTTTTCATTCGGTAAAGAATTCTCATCGCGACGTGCTCTTCAAATGTTTTATTCAGGGTAAAGTGTACAGGTGGTGAGGCCTGCTTGAACAAGCTGGCCAATTGCTACTTGGGCATTAGCTGAGGATTTTAAATCAGACTGACTCATAAACAATAGACCTTTACATATCAGGTGTATATTTAACATTTATTTATAGGTTATATATAAAATGTGTATATTCATAAGCATAAACAATGATATGTGTAAAGCCAAAATTGATTAGGGAAAAAGTATTCCATATTAAATACGTACACAGGTTTTCACACAAATAATTGCATTAACAGAGAAGGAGTTTGAGTTCTCATAGACGACATTATTAAACAACACTTCAATGGAAAAAACTACAGAGTCATTGCAAGAACCATAACCATCCCTTTCAGTACAACTGGTTCGATAATATACAGATGGAAAGTCCATGGAGCCACAGCTTATCTTACCCAGACAAGAGCATCATATAAGATCACACAATGCAGACGATAAGGAAGGTAAGACAGAAACCAGCAGTCACATGAAAAGAGTTGCAGGACAACCTGAAAGCAGCAGGAATGACAGGTTCACAGAGAACAATAAGCTATGAATTTCACTGTGGTTATCTCTGTTCCTAGACCTTAAACAAAAAACAAGCACATAGATGTGTGTCTGAAAACATTTACACATGAAATACAAAGAAAAAGAAAAAAGAATGCTTTGACAGTCATTCAGCTTGTCATGTTTGGGGAAAGAAGATTGTGTATGAGCCAAAGATCATCATACATACTGTGAAGCATGGGCACTGGGGCATTACACCTCTTCGAAGGACACATGAATGGAGCAATATACCAGAACAGGAGTCTGTAATCTCATTGGTCATCAGCATATATCTACAGTGAAGATGGAGGGTTCAAAAAATATATGAAATATCAAAAATGAAATTGTCCAAATACCTTTTCCCCTTACTGGATGTGGAGCACCAATATACAAGGGGTAGCTGTAAACCTGGGATATGCAGCTGGAAGAGCTGCTGTTATAGAAAATTAACCAACACCTTAATGAACACCAATCAGATTTACAGAATTCTACAGTCATTTCGTATTAATCACTTTATTACAATATTCAGTAGGTATTTAACAGGTTCAAAGAAAATAATGTTCCTACAATGTTGGAAAAAGAAAAAGGATATGATGTAATGATGGTTTGCTTCCCAATGTTATTATAATGTTTCTCTCACAACGTTCCCAGTTACTTTATAGAAATGTAATGTTAACAGTTCTACAACTAAAAAATGTCTATTATACAAAAATGTATAATAGAAAAAAACATGACAGATTAAACATACTTTTAATCAAAATTTCCTTGAGCTGTAATGTGTATCATGTATCTATGAGCTGAATCCTAGTCATACGTTTGCTATATTCTTACATTTTTTTATTTAATGTTAAGAAATTCCATGACAAAACCTACAGAAGCTCCAACAATCTCTTTCTTAATGCTATACTCTTTTTCAACACATCTTTCTCAGCATGTTCTTATAGAGATGTGTCAAAGTGCAAAAAAACCTGATATGTCCATTATTAATTTTGCTTCGAATTGGTGCTGACAATGATTTCAGCATGTAACAATATTATGAAAACTCTGATCTTGTCACATTCAATAATCTGATTTGCCGCCTCCAGTGATATTTGCTTCTACTTTGCATAAAATTCCCATGTTTTTTTTTTTTTGTTGTCGTTCTCATCACCTGCATTGCAAAACTTTTTCTCTCTCAATCCTTAATGCAGGATTTCCTCCTGTCTCCATTGGAAATAAACAGGAAATTGAATGGCAGGTTTCTGTGAACATGTTTCTGGCCCTGAAATAGGCTCCGCCCATAGCTAGAACAGAGTTGTCTAGCACTGCCTCTTTTTTAAATTGGGTGTTTTCACATATGAAGTGTTCAGTGCATTAACTTGGTTTGACTGCAGTGAAAAAGCAATTCAATGGTGTGTATTTTGGGTTGCAGCATCTTTTAAAAGATACGAGCTACTAAACTGAACAGTGAGGCACAAATTGAGCCAAAGCGCAAAGCTGTAGTGCTGAAGAAATGCAATGTGTTCTGGATATTTGGACTGATACACAACTGAGCAATGAAGTTAAAAGTTTTATGAGTATGTATCCAGGCTTACACATTGCTAATGTAAAGGTTTTTTTTTTTTTTTTGCATTTTGTTGATTTAAAGCATGAACGTGCAGCATGAAAACCCCCCAAATCTAACTAAATAACAAACAATTTTGGACTTGCAGAACAGGCCTGTAAAATAGGTGTGAAAGCACCTTAAAAGGCATAGCATCCACAGAGCAGGTGGGGTCAGTCAGGCAATTGATAAAATAACAGGAAATGACAAACTGCTCCTTTAAAATGATAAAAATAAAATGTGCCATTAGGTTCAAATCAATAAAGTTAAGCACTTGTAGAACAAAATGACAGTGAAGTCATTTGTTTAGACTTGAGAGCATGTTGTCTTCTTCTAGCCAGATCTCTTGATGCAAGATCCAGTTATTAACCTTTAGTGAAATGCTTTACATCTGTAATTCCTTTGTTTACTTGGTGATTGTTAGATTCAGGTTGTTCTCAGCTCTGGGGGTGTCGAGAATGAGCCGTCTGTAAGTGTGAATGCGTTCACACCATAAAGGTGATTTAAACAAAATGAGTATGTTCTGTAGCTCATGGTCTTTTCTCTCTGATTAAGACACTGGAGGGGGGGAACGAGCTTTGTTAATGAACGTTTAACCGACACAGTAAAAACTCCGGGGCTGCTGCTGATGTCTTCAGTGCGGCATATGGCTGCAGCAGCGCACTGTAGCGTGCTGAGAGCCGTGCCCGTTGGCTCAGATCGCATTGTGAGCCACATCCCTCGTTCTTGCATGAGAGTTATTTAAAAAGCTTTTAGCAGAGCAGCAGTTACAAAGGCCTTTTCACTTTGGAGAGAGGAAAAGAAAGGACAGCACTTAGCCTACTGAGTTCATTCCAGGTTTCATCGCTCTGCATCCTATCTCTGCCCTTCTTCCTTTTGTCGAATCTCTCTATCATTCTGTTGCATATGAAAAGTTTTAAGGATATTCAAGCAGTTTTCTGATTTGTCTTTGTGCTCTGGTAAAATGGTGTTCTCACCTTTTAATGTACGATCTTTTATGCTAGTCTCACTCTTTTCTGCTCTCTCTCTCTCTCTCCCTCTTCCTCTCTCTCTCTCTCACACTCATTTTCATCTATGGCTGTGTTGAATGATGGGATGGCGTGTGTAGGTGCTGTTTGTTTATGACGGACTGCATGCTCATCAACAGCTCTTAATGCAGAGAAGGTCACTATGGCAAACACATAACACTCAATCACACACACCTAGCAGGCGCGCTGATAAGCATATTAAAGCGTCCGGTAGCGACCTTGACTGTGTGGTTATGCATTTCCCACTCGTATGGCTTCGTCTATTGATTCCCCTGACTGTATTAGCCCTGTCCTCGCTGGGTGTAAGGCATCAGTGCACAGGAAGTAAATACACAGACAATAATGGAAATGTTCGAAACATGGAGGCAGGGATAAATAGACAATCCGCAGGATTAATTAAGCGTGGCCAAATAGTGCTGAACATCACATTTATTCATCTGACAGATGCTTTTATTGAAGTGACTTGCAAATGAGTCTGAATCCAGTCCAGGTATAAAACTGAACAAGGCCAAATTTGAGCAATTGGTGGTCACACTTGCTGGAGAACTCCCATTCTTCAACTAGACATCATACTAAATATGAGAACATGCCCTCAACTCGGCGGGTGAGTTGGTGATTTGTCCTGGTCAGGGTCACGGTGGATCCGGATGAATGGTATATCCTAGGAGCACACACTCACACCTCAATGCAACTTTGAGAACATGAGGAAACCTTTGGAGACATGGTGAGAGCGTACAGAATGTTACACAGACAGAAACCTGAGCTCAGGACTGATCCTGAGCACTGTGAAAAGGCAAAGGTACCCACTGCGCCACCATGCTGTCCAAGTCTCCATGAAAGAGCTCCTTAGCTGTGATTTGATTCCGTATGTTGACATATTTATTTCTGAAACAGAAAGATAGGAAGTCAGAGTGATGATGTGTCATGAATCATCAATTTTTTTCCCCTGGACGTGAATAAAATTAAATTTCCCAAACATTTTTTTGTGATTTTTTTTCCAGATATAGTATCATATTAGATTCTCTAACACTAAAACAATAAAGCTCTAAAACAGCAATTTTGATTTCAGGGACACTGTAAAACTCAGGACCCTATTAACTCCTTCCAATAAAAGTACACTCTTAGATAAAATGGCTCCATCTAGCACCTGAGTTCATTTAGTAGCCTTATCCTTCAGCTCAATGAGCTGTATTGTAACTGAAATTGAACCTTATGTTGGAATGTGCAAATGATTCCTGAAAATGCTTCTGGTTTGAGACATGGTGTTGGGTCTCATGGTGTCTCTAAAAGTAGTGAATCTGCTAGTTTAATTAGTGAGTTGGTAGCATGGTTACTTTTAAAATCAAGTAGCTCCTAAGGAGTTAGTATGTTTGACTGACTGAAATTAAATGCTTGTTTGTTTTTTTTATTTATAAATGAAATTAAATCCATTCTTCTTCAGTAACAGCTTTATCCTGGTCAGGATCAGGTTGAGGTGGAAACACAGCCTGAATGGAATGCCAGTCCAGTGGTTACCAACCCTGTTCCTGGAAATATACCTTCCTGCAGATTTTTATCTCCAACCAAAATCAAACACACCTCTTTTAGTTGATCAAGAACTTCTGAAGGCAATGATTGAATAGTTAGCTGGGTGCAATTATGGTTGGCGATAAAGTCTTTAGTCTTTGGTGACCACTGATGTAAAGAACCTTTGAGTACACTGTTATACTATTAACTGATTATGAACATTCCAGGTTTGAACCAAACACCTATTATTGTAAAAGCTAGCTAGTGAACAATTAACGTCTTCATTTGACCTCCAGCATGTCAAAAAAGGTTTGTGCAAGAAAACCAGCAAAAATACTAAATCGAACTAATTAGAGTTCATTTTTGTGATGGTTTCTCACTCTACTGCATTTTTCTTTTGCTATTTCTGAGCGCCGGGTCATCATGATGCCCCCATGGCACATTTTTAACTCGGGTAGCTTTCAACTTTTATTCTTTGTTCTTTTCAGACCGCAAAAAAAGGAGCCCCTGACTGCCAGAACCATAGACGCTCGGCATGTATTTCACAGAAAAGAGACAAAAAACTAAACCTAAAAACCCTTGGTGAGACTACTTAGGCCACTGAGCTCAGCTTATGTGAGTTATGAACCTTGTTTAAGGCTTTCTGTCAGTTTTTGGTTTCCTAGAAAAACTTTTGATTGATGGATAGTTACCCATTTTTTTTACCTGAGCCATAGAGAACAAAAAATACATCCTACTATTGTTCCACCATAATGTTGAAGGATGTTGGGAATACCTTTCACATGGTCAATTTTGACATTTTCCGCTATATATGTGGTTCTGAAACTACTTTTACTCAATTGAATTGTATTTTTCTTTTGCAATTATAGTTCTATCATTTTAAAAAGCAAGAAAATGACATTTAAAGACTTTGTTCTGAAGGCAGCATGCTGGTGTAGTGGTTAGCACTGTCACCTTACAGCATGAAGATTCTGGGTTTGAACCTACTGGCTGACTGGGACATTTCTGTGTGGCGGTCTCCCTGTACCTGTGTGGGTTTCCTCCCAAAGACATATAGATTAGATTAACTGGCTACTCTAAACTGCCCATAGCTGTGAGTGTGAATGCTTGTTCGTCTCTGTGTTAGCCCTGCGATAGATTGGTGTCCTGTCTAGGATGTACCCCGTCTCTTACCTGGGATTAGCTCCAGCTTCCCTGTGACCCTTAACTGATATATAGATAATGGATGGGTTTCTTTCTGACTTCACAATGACCTCATCATTTTGACAGTCAGTATCCGATAACCACCAGAATTGATTAGGCTTGTATCTGTTTCATTACAGTACTTAGCTATCTAACAAATTGATCAAAGTGTGACATTTATTGTGTACACACTTACTGTAGCTTACAAGTTTTTAGACATCTTTAGTTAAACTGACTTTTTACCAGCTTGTTTTTTTAATAGAAATAATAATAGTGGACTTTGTAGAAAGCCCAGACAAGGTTAAGTGTAAAAAAGTAGTGTTTTGTTGAAATACATGCTTTCTTAATGTGTAAAATTAAGCTATGGGTAGAAAAACCCAATTTTGTCAAAAAACTGATTTTCCACTTGTTTCCTAGAATTCCTCCTGATGCTTTTTTTTGCAGACTGTTACACACAAGTTGTGGGAAAATAATGATTCAATTTATTGTCAAAACAACAAAATTTGGTCAAAGAACCATGCACCAAAATGTTTTTTAGGGCTGTGTTTCAGAGTTTTGCTCTATCTAACTCGCATAACACAGGGATAGAGTAAAAATACGGACTGTCTGAGGATGCACAGGTTTACACTGTAAGATTTTCAGCCTGATTTTGCTTTCACATACAAAATCACACATTGTGAAAGAATTCTTCGGTCATGATTGAATGGGACCAAAGACTGCTGACAACGAAGTTCTGGCAGTGTCAGACATTTTCTTGCTAAAATCTCAGGGTGTGAATGCTGCTAAGACTATTGTCTAAAAGCCACCAATAGGAGGATGACATAGAATGAAGCAAATCTCATTGGACAGCTACAAATACTAAATTCTCATAGACTTCAGTCAAAAGTGCTTCAACTTCTGCCTCAAATAAATTCTTCTTTTTTGGCTGTTTGGTAGCCATTTTGCATTTTCCACTTTCATCACTTATCTGCCAACAGGGAATGGGTTCTTGAACTGGTTCCATTCAGGGTTCTTTGAACCTTAGTGCCAGCTAGTGAACCAGTCCATGTGAACCAGTGAACATTTCCACCAGTTTTGTGAGGAATTATTGTAATCAAGGCTGCGTCATCTATGGAGGGTTTTGCACAATGCACAACAGAAGTAAACAGTAGTATCCATATGGAGGATTGTATTGATTACCTGTGAGATTTTGCTCTGTTAATGCAGATATTTATCTGGTTTATCCTTTTGCATTGTGTTCATCATTGCTGTGCTCTGCTTCCTCTCCAAACTAATGACACTCCCAGTGATGTTGTCATGGTTCACACTGGAAAAACCAGCTTTCTTTTGGTTCCAGCCAGGAACCAATTTATTTTTGTTTGAAATGCTCAGAACAGTTCAAAATTTGGCAAACAAATCAGAATGGAACCCGGATACTTGGAAACAAAATGCAAATCACCAAATGCAAATCAGCTGTGCCATGTAAGCACCTGGTAATTTATGGGTGATTTACATTTATCAATATACACACCCAAATATGAAGAAAATAAGCGTTAATGAAAGTTTTGTATATCTGGTGTAAATTTTTAGTTCACTTTGGCTTATGCAAACATTATTCATTGTTAACTCTAATAAAAAAGACTGATAAATGAGGCCCATTATCTGTTATAGAGTTCAGCCAAAATTTTCTTTAATTATCTTGTACAGTAAAACAAGCAATATTCCCACAGTTTAAAACAGGTTTTAGGGAATCAAAAAAATGGCTTCTCTATAGTACTGCTTTAAAGAACTTTTACTTATAAGAGCACATGCAACACTGCCACAAATTAATTAGTTTATCGTTTATTCCTTGCCTGCTTTCTGATTAATTCATGACCTTTCTCATCTCCATATTTACATCGGTCACATTCCTGTGAGGAGTCAGCTGCATAGTGACAGGAGTTCCGCTGCCGGAGGTGAGGCACATTTGCACATCTGTGAGCCCTAAACCACACACACACACACACACACAAATACACAATCTCATCTTGAGATGAGGAGGATCTTAATTTCCACTGGAAGGCTCGCCACAGGCTTCTGCAATCTGTCCACTCTTAAATCTCCCATCTTCAGCTGTCACCCACAGCTAACTTTTCAGCCCAGACTTTCCAGTGCACTTTCAGAGCAATGTGTGAATGACAGACAGCTTTGCTCTAACTCCGTAGTTTGACACTTGCTTGTTTGATAACAGTAAAGGTGAAATAGATTAATTGTTGAAGCAAAAAGGTTCCCTCTGTTCCTGCATTCCGTCTCATTATTCGTTTTTTTTTCATTCACGAGCTGCTAACGTGATGTCTGCAGGGGAGAGAAAACAGGATGGCAATTTAACTGCCTGCGCTGGAAAAGAATGAGCTTTTTTTCCTGCTCATAGCTACTGAGTTATACAATAAAAAAAGTAAGTGCCCAGCTAGCATAGCTGCAGGCCTTCCTCCAGCTGTACGCACGAGAGAAGTCGTCCTCCCTTGCTTCTTTGTAATAGACCTGTGATTTCTGCGGTGCATCCAGATTATGATGCACACTGATTGAAAATAGACTCATTAACATTATGCACTAGTCTGATTTAGAACAAAAGCGTATACTGGAGGCTGCAACTGAGCTGTGATGCAGGTGTGTGTGTGTGTGTGTGTGTGTGTGTGTGTGTGTGTGTGTGTTTATGACTTGGGTGTGAGGACATACTAAAATAGCACTACATGATTCAATTATGAGAAAATCAGAGAGTTTGACAGAGTACACATGAATGCAATCAGATTCGTGATTAATGAAGTCAGCTCACTGGAAGTCTTTGAAATATGAAATCAATACTGTCACAAGAAATAAAATTAACAATGGAGTGCTGTAATGTGGCGTAACTGCTGTTACCAATACAAAGTTGATTCTTTTCTAATAACAGCATGCCCCTGAATGTTGTATTCATCTTATACCATAGCAACTGGCCAAGGAGTATGATTTTTTTTATTAATTAAAGAACTTTACCTCATACTCCTAATTTTTTTCACTTATAGTCATTTTTAACGTTGTGGAATGTCCACAAGACTAGTTAAGTCCTGTTATCACTTATAGCCACTATAAACATTTGTTCCCTCACCAGACTCTTTTTTGTCTTTGTCTTGAAGTTAATAGCCTATTTTAGACAGCCTGTTAAAGGCGGGAATGTTACTCGGGAATGGGTAAGGTCAGAATCCGGAATGGCTTAACTGGTGGTAACGGAGTCGGGATCAACATCTGTGAAAAAGGGACATGCTGGCATGGTGGGACAGGAGTGTGAGGTTTTTGACATTGACATTCTTTCCGTCTCTGTATATGGTGTCCAAGGTTTGCGCGTCTTTCTGCCTCAAATCGCTTCCCACTTTTCTTTCCCTTCTCCAGTGTATTTCTGATCACACAAACATGATGCTCAGCAACTCTGCTTGTGTTTGAAGAGTGGTATAAATATGCACAGCTAGCAAAAATCACCTCGACACTCACTTCACCTACCGTTATTGTTTTGAAAGCAACACCAGTATGCTCTGAGCGTTCATGTTTCTGACGCATAGTATGTTATACGTACACCAGACGCTGATGCTCTGCTGTGATACATCACATGTAAACAACCAAAGCCGGCATAATGAGGGGTCTTCTTTAAGGCAATATTGCGGAACACCGTGTAAAAAAGGCAAATAAGACATAAAGACACAGCATGTCATGTTGCCAAGACACAAGAAAGTGTGAGTCTTCTGTACTGAAGACTTTCCCATCATGGCAATCTTACTGAGCTTATAGCGGAGAGTCCTTCCATAAATAAAAAAAAAGATCTAACAAAAATCATCACTATATCAACAACTAATAACATATTTTTTATTCATTTATTTTACATTTTAGTTATGTGTATAATGTGCAATGATACCTGTAAATCCTGTGTATTTATTATCTTGCATTTGTCTCACACAGATGTGCACTTTATGTAGATTTGTGTACTTTTATATGGTCCTGGAGAAATGACATTGTGTTCCAATGTATAGAAGTTATGTAGAAGAATGACAGTAAAAACACAGTTTTTTGACTTGATTTGGACAAACTGTTAATCTTAATGAAAATCCTTAGCCGGGGTCAGACCACAGGAAGAAAGAAACGATTCCAAATCCAACTTGAGCCATGAGCAGAGTGAAGCCCGTGAGCTTAGCATGAGCTTTGTGTACTTGCAAATCACAACACCTTGCTCTCTCTGTTAATAATTAAGCATTCAACTAAAGATCATACATTTGGAACCCCACCTTGGAGAAAAAAAACCCAAAAACACCCACTCATCTGACGAATGCAAAATGGACTCCTCAACTCTGAGCTCAGCAAGTGGTGCCTAATCAACAATGGCTGCTTTGAGCATCAACAGTAAACAAGATAGCGCTCCTTACCTTTAAATCTTATGCTGTATTTACTTATATCTGCTTTAGATCAATCAACATGCAGACATATTCTCTTGTTAAATCAATAACATTAACTATAGAGTTTGCTGTTTAGAGGAAGTAAATACACATCACTCATCACAGTAGCTAGCTTGTTGCTAACAAATGATGAACATTTAAGCATCCATGTTTTATTTCCCCCCACTTTGCACCTTGAAAGCATGTAGGTCAAAAACCTCTGAGGTCCAGCCTCTGACTTCTCACGCCCAAGGAAAGTTAAATGCAACTTGCGCTCGCCAACACTGTTCCACACAGTTTACCATCCTTTTACTTATTATTAATAATACTGTTTTAATGCCATAGTGGGTCAAAACCAGAAAGGATGGAACATGAAAGACTGATAATTCGAGCGTGAAACTTCCTACACCCTCTAATCAACTCAAAAATTTAAATGAACAGTTCGAGCTGCTTCAGTTACATCGTGTTCACATTAATTTCCAGGGGTGCCAATACCTGGATCCTGGAATACCTGCCAATGCAATTTTGTTGGAAATAATTATTTCCTGATGAGGGATTTGTTTTTCTCTGAATAAATGTAATTCTATTTATTTATT
>JAQQZX010000012.1:4137500-4157669 GCA_030068355.1 Notoglanidium maculatum | reverse complement strand
ACACACACACACACACACACACACACACACACACACACACACACACACACACACACACACACACACACACAGATGACCAGGCTCATCCCTTCTGGTGTCAATCAGTGTAATGTGTGCATGTTGTTGTGTTAACATAATGGCTCCTGTTGTAAGTGCTGTAGCTCTTTGTTAAGACTTTGAACCCTACACCTCCACATGGAGAAGATTTAAAGCCTTGCCATCTCCATTTTTACCCCGTCAGCTGAACTTTGAGCTTTAATATTGCAGCACGCATCCATCATCCATCCTTCCGGGCTCTTTTCCAAAATGGAATTTCCTAAAGTGGACCTCTATGTAAACAAGTGGAAAACTAATATGCTGTGAGCCAACATTATAACCTGAATCTCCACTCTCATGCTGAACGCTTTAATAGTGGTGTGCCCATATGATCCAGGTAAAGTAGCCATGACAAGTTGTTTTTTTTACACTTGTCTTGTTTTTTTTAGTTACATGGTGTGTTGATCACAGGGCATTGTTACATGATCTATGATCTATGTTACATCTATGACCAGGAAATAACCTGCTTGGTTTTACACAATTCAGCAAAATTAGGGACATCAACTCACTTCTCACATCACTTTCCACAGCCTGAATTCACACACACACACACACACACACACACACACACACACACACACACACACACACACACACACACACACACACACAAATTCTGGCATCACAGCGCAATATCTCTTTCTCATAACATTGGATCAAATTTAATAGAAATGTCTCCTTATTGCTCCTTTAAGTCAAAACTGTCTGATAGACCAGATTAAAGGCTGAGAAAAATGTGAAGGGAAAACTACAGGCTACAATAAAAGTCATTTATAACAGTCATTTATAAATATATGTAGACTACTTTACTATATGTGTGTGCATCAAGTCGGTCTTTTTTTCATCAAAAGGTTCTGAATGTGTATAGATATTATACACTTTTTTTCCCACTATTACATCTCAAATGTAATGTTACATAGAATATTTAAGCCTCTTACAGCTAAATGCATTAGATGCCTGTCCCGGATCATTTTCATTTTTATGGACAATTTATGTTTCCTTGAGACCACTTTGGCACTTGGTGTCACCCCAAGCTTCCTGTCCTTTATGGCACTCCTTTGTCTCTGAAGAGTCATAAAATTGTACACAAAAAATACTCATTAAACAAAAGACATGATATGTATTCATTTATTTATTTACTTATTTATTTGAAAATGTACAAAAAAGTTACAATTTCTGGGTTCGCTTTTATAATAAAATTATATTAAATCAAGTAAAATTGGAATTAGAACTAGAGTTAGAATTGGCGCAATGCTACAATCAGAATTAGAATAAGGAGCGCGTTAGTATTTGCACTATATTTATATTAAAGCAAATGAAATTTGAATTTTTAGAAATAGAAAAATTTGAATAAAAATGTATATTCGGGCATGTTAGTGTTCATAGCAAATTTATATTAAAATCAAATTATAATTGACGTGAGATTATATTTCATATTAAATTTATATTAAATTGAATAAAAAACAACCATATCTCCTTTACTCTAATTTGCCTGAATCTTTAATGAGATCAAGTTTGAGAGGATTGTTAAATTTGTATATTCACTTTAAAGTGGTACAAACAACAGTGATGGTGATTTTCAGTGATGGACGGTGTTGAGTGTTGGACTGTGTTCAGTGTCGAAAAGTGTTCAGTGTCAGACAGTGTTCAGTGATGGACAGTGATCAGTGTTGGATTGTCTTCAGTGATGGACAGTAATCAGTGTTGGATTGTCTTCAGTGATGGACAGTAATCAGTGATGGATGGTGTTCAGTGATGGACTGTCTTCAGTGTGGACTGTGTTAAGTGTTGGATGTGTTCAGTGTTGGACTGTGTTCAGTGATGAACAGTGTGACGACCCCTCCACCAGGACACTGGGGTTCACTGTGTCTTGGAGGTGCTGGATGGAAAGTCGTCAGTCTGTTGAAGCACACGTGAGCCCGGCGTGTTTCACCCCTTTAAAATCCTTTCTTGTTCAGCAGCCAGCAGTCCAGGAGAGTGTCCAGGAGAGGGTCCGGTATGAAGGGTTCGGTACGAGCTCCGTTGGAGAGTTCCAGGCTGTCAGCTCAGCAGTTCTGTCAGAGAGTATCTGATAAGAAGCGCTGTCGGGGAGCTCGCTTGTTCTAGGAGCTTGCTCGCTCTGGAGGGAAGCCCTTGTTCTCCTCTGTGGAACAGATGACAGCTGCAGTTCCTTTTGTTCTCGTTTGTTATTGGGATTTGGGATTACATGTGTTAACTTGTGTTTTCTTTTATAAATAACTCTTTTTTTTTAATTGCCACCTTGTGTTGTCTTCCTTCATGTCACGGTGTGGAGCTGTCTGGTGATAAATGAAGGCTTGAACCATGACAACAGTGATCAGAGCCGGACTGTGTTCAGTGATGGACGGTGATCAGTGCTGGACTATATTCAGTGTTGGACTGTGTTCAGTGTTAGACAGTGATGGACTGTGTTCAGTGTTGTACTGTGTTAAGTAATGGACCGTGTTAAGTGTTGGACTGTCTTCTGTGTTGGACAGTTATCAGTGTTGGACGGTGTTCAGTGATGGACTGTGTTAAGTAATGGACTGTGTTCAGCACCACTTGACATTAGTTTTCACACTTATACATTGATGTACTTCATGTATTATACATTTCAATGAGCACTTGAGTGTTTTCCTCTTTGCATTGCTAATCAGTAGTTGTGTTGGATCTGTCTGCTTTCTGATACAACCTCCAACTAATGATGGGAAAAATGTCCATTGCTCCATACTCCATTTTACAGTTAAACACAGTCCATCAGTCTGCTTCATTCCACTGTGCATTTCTCTCAGTGAACACCTCAGACAGTCATGTACACTCGAAAATCAGCAGCGACTGCAGAGTATACGAGACGCAGCGGATGTGTTCTGGATCTACGGATAATTTTTCTTCAAGCTAATTAGAGAATTGCACGTTGGACAGTAGAAGAACTTAATAAATTGAAAAGGACTCCAGCTGTGTTGTAGCACAGTATGATTTCCCTGCTCACACACACACATGCAAACACACACACACACTCACGCACGCACTGCTCATTAACTGATGAGTTATATCAGAAATTCCTGCTCCAACACACCGGATTTGACTCATCAGTTAATAAGCAGAAGAATCTGATCACATGAGGCACAAATTTGAACAAGTGAAAATGATGTGGTTGGATATCATACAAATGAAGTCGAACAAATTTGTCTAAATTTGCAAACATGAGACCATGTTGGGTAGAAAAGGATTTTAACACAAAACCATAAAAGAATTATTCTAGGTTCCCTGAAGAGCTTTTTGATGAAGAACAATTTTTTTAACTGAAGAATTATTTAATAAATACATGTTTAAAAGATTTGTTATGGTTTTGCTGTGGGAAATCATTCCTGATGTTTCTGCTAGCTCCAGCACCTAAAACTATCAAATCTGTCATCTATCAAAATGTTATTTACAAATCCAAAAGCACTTCTTTTGTTGCACTGGTTCCTCAGTCCCGGAGTTCCCCACCCTGCAGGTTATATTGTTTTCCCCGTCTTAACACACCCACGTTAACTCAGAAATGGCTTTTTAATTAGATGATAAGTTGTACCAGGCGTTTGAAAGCAGGGGAAATAGTCAGGATTCAGGACGGGGTAAAGCATGCAGAACCAGGGTTCTAACCAGAGAAACCAATTCTACATTAGACAATACATTCTTAGCAAAAAAACAAAAACAAAAGCTATCTATCCTCTGGTGGAACTATTAAATATTCTATCTTGAGCTTAAGTGTGTCTCTGTCAAGAGCTAAAAGCCAAGCTAAGAAGGCCAAACTGTCAACAGAACACAACAAAACAAAGAAAGAAAAACATCGAGGAACACTCGAAGCTTCTTTTTGTTCACGAGTGGGAAAGTGACTCCAGCTGTGTCGTAGTTTGGTGTGGTAATTTCCATACACACACACACACAAACACGCACACACGTGCATACACATGCGCATACATGCACGCACACACACACACATGCTGCTCAACTGATGACTTGAATCAAGTAACACAACATGGTCTTTAGAGCAATACAATAGAGCAGTGGTGCATTTCTTCAACCATCTTTTGTCGGTTCTACAAAGAAATGAAATCATATTTCCTAACATAATTGCTTACATGATGTGGAACCTTCTTCATGATGGGAAGTTATTCTTCTGTTAAGATGGTTCTTGGTGGGTGGTGCAGTGGTTAGCACTGTCAACTCACAGCAAGGAGGTTCTGGCTTCAAACCTGCTGGCTGACTGGAGCCTTTCAGTGTGGAGTTTGCATGTTGTCCCTGTTCCTGCATGGGTTTCCTCTGGCTGCTCCAGTTTTCTCCCACCTGCAGCCTGGCTGCTCTAAATTGCCCCTAGTTGTGAATGATTGTTCATCTCTGTGTTAGCCCTGTGATAGATTGGTGATTGACTTCAGCTTCTCCGTGACCCTTAACAGATAAGTGGTATAGCTAGTGGATAGATGGTTTTTGGTTTTGCAAGAGCAAATGCATCCCACTGATGAGAGGTTCTTGTATCATAATTAGAGGGGAATTAATTCTTGTTTACAAGGTATAAACAAAGCACTAATTCTTCTACATCATTGTTCTAACGAACCTTGTCCAGAACACATTCTTTTGCGAGTGAGAATCACCAGAAGCCCTTTGGTCAGTCTCCTGTTTGTCCGGTGTTTGGTCTGGTCTGATGGTCTCCCGCTGTGTTTGGGAATCACGTCTGTGGGGGCGTGGCCAGGCGCGTGGACGTGTGTCCGAGCCAATCAGGAGGCAGCCGCCGTGCATCAAATTCCCCCTCTCGAGTTTGAGCGCTCGGTTATAGCGGACTGCTGGAGCGACCGGGACCGGAAACGCTGCTGGACTTAACCCAGACTTAACGGAGACCCTTTACTCCGTCCAGCTGTGACGACGCGCTCTCGGCGTGTGAATGTGGATCATAAACTCCACAGAGCTCCTGAATCGCGCCTGAGATTTTTCACGGGTTGGAATCGGGTATTTTTTGTTTGTGCCCCACGCACGCGTTTTTGAACTTTACCGTTTTTCCTTCTGCAAGTATAAAGAAGCGTTACAGAGACATTAACACTATAACCGATTTGTAATGCGTAATTAAACGGCACAGACGGCACCGGATGACGTTTGGGAAGTTTGATATCATTTTCTGCGCGTGTAGAATTGCGCCCGCGTGGATGGACTTGCTGGGTGTATAGTGGGAGGCTGTGTGTTGGTGATAAGGGAAGCACGCGCGCATTTAATAGAAAGAAAAAGTCTCCAACCTGTAAAGGTAGATAGGTCCCCGTGCGTGTCTGCACGTGTGTCGCGAGCTCCGGATATACCAACAACAACAACCGTGTCTCCATCAGCGAAGGAAATGTTTCGACTGGGAATCCTCCTGAACCTGCTCTTCATTAGAGGTAAGGACCCGGTGCGCGCGCGTCTCCGGTGCATTTGTTTTCGCGCGCCAGTAAATCAGCGCGCGAGCATGCCTTTTGCATTATAACGCTTTTCATCATGGAGCATAAAGTTCACGCTAAGAAAACCATCAGCTAATTATACTAGTTTTTTTAAATATATATATATATATATATATATATATATATTTTGCCACTTTCCATTTTCTCGTGCATGTACATCATTTGGTCCTCACCCGATCCAAGTATCATGTCCAAGTGGCTATTTCGTGTTTTTTTTAACCACTATTAGTATTCTTCTTTTTGTTGTTATATATGTAAGAGGAATGCATGAGAACAGTGCAGTTCAGCATGCTTAAACATAGTTAGAACGAGCACAGATAGTCTGTTACTTTTAATTCTGCAGATGTGGAATTTGTTGGAGGTGTCGCACAGATGGACTGGCAGTGCAGCACGTCTTTCGATCCCGATCTGTATCATTAACTTTTCATTGCTTGTCATCTGCTATCCAAACACACAGCACAACCCCCCGCGTTGAATGAACTCACCCAGTGTGATGTTATACACCATGACACATACTGACTCAAAAGTAAATATATAGAGACTACATGTTAATTCCACACTGTAGATCTTCCTGTGTGTTTATTTCATGTTTTGGAGCTATATTAGAAATCTAAATAAGTAAACTTCAGGAGAAGTCACGAGCATAAAGAAAAATCGGATCACACTGGGACTTTCAAATTCTGCAAAATGTGAATGCTATTGAACGCCTCAGACAGTTAAAGAATTTAATATGTACCTGATTTGAATCTCTATGCAATCTCTGTGTTGTGAGAAATAATGTGATGAACAGCTACATTTTGCTCCCCGAGGTACACATAATAGCTTATAAATGTATCTTCACAGACACACGAGTGGTCCAGTTCTTTGCCTTAATTATGTTGTGTTCCCCTAAATAAAAGTAGCTGGTCTTTTTTTTATTGTCTCATTTACGCATCATTTACTGTTCCTGTACTTAGACGCAGATATCTATCTTTGGCTGTTGTTTTATTATAGATGGTGTTGTAAGAAGTCTTTTGACTCAGTTACCCCCTTGTCTAAACTTGGTTATTTGTCTGATTTAATCTAGAGCAGGATGCAGACAGGCGCGATTTATTAAGAGATGATCCACGTCTAAAAATATGATTCCCCGACAAATTACAGATATGATAGCAGACCTCTGTCACTGACAATATATCGCGAGTTAGTACGTGAAGATCTCTACCCCCCCCCCCCCGTCATTCACACACACACACACACACACAAACGCACGCACGCGAACGCACGCACGCAGGCTTGTCTTACTATCCTTGTGAGGACCTTCACAGTCACATAATCACTAATGCAGCCTACACATAACCATAACTAAACGCAACAACAACTTTAACCTCATTTAACCCCAATAACCAAAGGAGAATCTTAGCTCTTTTTATTTATTTATTTATTTATTTTTAAATAGTAAAAAAAACTTATTGTTTTCACATAGGGGACCAGCCAAATGTCCCCACAAGGTCAAGCGTGTCAGATATTCTTATCCTTGTGCACAGCGACCTATGATCTACACCAAGATATAAAACATATCCAGACTGTGTATTTTGTTCACGGCAGGTCGTTTGGTGTTTCTGGACCTTTTGCAGTGCATTGTGGGTTTTCATGCACACTGTGGATGTTATGCTCTCTCAGAATAAAGGTCCTTGTGACTGGGGTAAAATTCTCGAGCATGCAGTTTGTACACATTTAGTATGTATCTTCTGACTACAATAAGGTGCATACAGTGTACCGTGCAAGGTCATTACAGTCCAATTATGTACATTTAATATTTTAAAGGTACACTAAGTCAATAAAAGATAAAGGTTCCGCCTCCAGCAATAAGGAATGGTATAGTTTCGTAGCCTTTGTTTTCTGAGGGTGTGCTTTCAGACATGAATCGCTTACAAAATCCCGCTTGAGATCGGATGAGGCCTATGCATGAAGAACTTTGTAAGGATCCGGAACAGTTTGTTGCTCGAGTTGTTTTGGCACAGTACACAAACCTACTTACGTGAGATGCGTGCGTGTGTGCGCGTGCATTCATCATGCAGAGTGGTGTTTTTCACGTCGCACCCCGCTGCAGCTGAGACACGCTGTAATGCGCGCGCTGAGCGACAGCGTTTATTTACGAGGCGCTTTAAATAATTGCACATTTGATGCGCGCGCTTTTTGCCCACTCCACTCCACTCCACCGCGGGATCGGGAAGGGCCTAGCGCGCGCTAGTCACGTGACACGAACCGAACTGATAATCTCCCTCCCTCTTGGAACACGGGCTATTAAAGATGTGCAATATGATTCTTTTTAAGTGATTCGAATCATTTAGTTCGGTACACTAAAATGATTCGAATCTTTGAGTCACTAATTCGTTCAGATTTGGAGTGTAGGATAATGCTACATAGTAATAATAATAATAATAGTAGTAGTAGTAGTAGTAGTAGCTAGAGCCACTTATCTATTTACCAATTTATAGTTTAATATTTCTTCTTCTTCTTCTTCTTCTTCTTCTTATTATTAATTTTATTATGCTGTAAAAATTGCTGTAAATTTTATATTAATTTACTTCCAACCTAGTTGCCAGTAAAATACTGTAAAATTTTCAGTACTTTTTTAGTGATAGATAGATCAATTGATCGATCGATCGATAGATAGATAGATAATGCTGCAGTAGTAAGATCACTCATCTACTACAAAACACTTTCTATATCTGAATATTTACTACTGTTTTGTTGTAGGCCCTTTTTTTAACTAAACAGCAACAAATGTGATAAGGTACTCATTAAAATAAAATATGGATAATATGGATTTTCTTGTATTAAGTTTTTGTCTGTAATTGCATGCAAATTAAATTTATACGTACTTAGAATTTGGGCTGGTTTTTAAATTGTAGCTCTTCACCAGCCAGCTATTTAATTTTATTATGAAGATTTATTATCCAGGTTTTCGTGCCATCACTCTCCAAAATGGCCCTGCTTCTTCAGACACATTTGACACACTGACAGTGTTTGGTGTCACATAAAAGACACTTTGATATCTCTGGCAGTCTGTAACTAAATGATGACCGAACAGGACACTTCTGACATTTTTCTGAGACTCAGAAAAAGAATAGGCTATTTTTTGAGATAGCTTTGGTGTAAAATCTGCCTTGATTATAAGTGTATAATAATTTACACAAATCATTAAAAAGTTATGTTCTTGTTGTTGACTTGCAGTTCATTGTGTACTTATTATTCAACATTATGTTGTTTTACTGTTTCAAGTTCAGTAAGGGTGAGATGATTATTTAGCTTAAATTAAAGGTTGAAATTTGAACCTTGAGTCTGTGTGGGAAGGGGTGAGTTTATGTGGTTTACAAGTTTTACAGACAAACCTAAAAGGAGCACATTTACAATTTTTTTTATAACTACAGGTTCTCTATAGGCTGAACTGGACTGACAGTGATACACACCAAAGATTCACTTGAAGTAATTTAGCTGTTTATGTACTGCACATCACTAGGATAAAGATTAAACATGTAAACCAGGCTTATACATGATTAAACAGCTTTCCACTTTGCTCAAAGATCTTGGTTTTAAAACCAAGCCTTTTACATGTGGAAACTGGTTGTTAATTAGTATACAATGGAAAACCTGTAAATGTTATATGAGGAGAGTGCAATTGCCTCATTCTGGATGTGCAAACGTCAGAAAGTCTCACAGACGCCGTTTATTGTAGACACACGTGTGTGTGTGTGTGTGTGTGTGTGTGTATGAGTGTGTGTGAGAGAGAGAGAGAGTTTTGAGCTTGTGTGAACACAATGAACACTTTGATTTGAAAACTGAGAGAACAAAATGTTTCACTTAGCTTACTTAAGTTAAGGTATGGGTTAGTAAAGATATTAAGACATATGTGTGTGTGTGTGTGTGTGTGTGTGTGTGTGTGTGTTCTTACCACTTTTTAAGAAGCAAAATGGACCAAATGTCCTCACAATCACCTGGTCCTCACAATTTTTTTTCAGCTTCTATATGAAAAACAAAACTTTATTTATATTTCTGGTTGCTGAGGTTAATGGAAAGTTAGTGTTGCTTTTAGCTGTAGACATAGCATTAATTATCTATCATTATGTCAGAGCAAGGTCCTCGCAAAGATAGAACAATGTGATAGAACACTGTGTGTGTGTGTATGTGTGAGAGACCAGGTGTGTGTGTGTGTAAGTGCGAGTGTGTGTTTTAGAGCTAGAGGGGGCAGGAGGCCGCTATCTGAGCTCTGACTCTAGGTGACAGATGTTAGCAGGTGTGGAGAATCAATCCTACAAAAGACTAAACAAACAGTTTCTCATCATGTGTAGCGGCTGTTCAGGATTCAGTGAATCTGTCGCAATAATAGTAAAGAAATCATTTTCCCCTATTCATGGCAATAAGACACAGCATTTTGGTCTGACGTTTGCTTCTTTAGTTTAGTAACGAACCTTCAAGCCTATTGGTGCTCAAAAGTGATGGAAGATAATAGCTACCAGTTTAGCACTGAACCAGTCATACACTGACTTCAAGTGACATTGTTTGGGTCGGTAACACCGTTAGGAATAGAGCTGTATTAACATGCATAAATGTAATTGTGCATCATTGATAACAGTGATCACGTTATCATCTGAATCATGTTGATGCACAATTCCACCCACACACTTTAGGCCACGCCTCCTTCCTGATTAATCAAAACTATGTGCTATCAGCTTTGAGATGAAGCTATAACTGTTTGTGATGTCCTTTTGTGCATTTTTATAGAAACAGTGTGTCTTGCAGTGTTATAAACCACATAAACAAGTCAGTCTGAGATATTGAATAAAACAATTTGAGTCAAGAGTGTGTGATGATGTAGACATGATTGTGTAATGTTAAACTGAAGGCTATGAGCTCATAACACATAAAATCCTGGACGATTGACTATATTTGGGTTGAAGAATCTTTTTAAGCAGTATAGCAGTGTTTATTAGCCAGGCTACCAAAACTAATGGAACATTGCTGTCTTGCTTTTTCCTGGATGATATATTATGAGTGATATATCTCAAATACACAGTGTGTAAGGAGGTACAGAGCTGCTGGGTGTGTCTGTACACAGCTCTTGATTTTTATGTAGCTCTGTGCTTTGTGTGCATCTCCGCTACCTCATGTGCCAAGTATAAACCCGGCCTAATTGGCCGTTTGTGTAAAGCCAGCACTCTAGTGCTGTCTCAGATGGATACATGCCCAAGGACAGACTGGACATGCCGTATCCAGAGACAGGTAATGACACTCCATTTTTAATATAGACGGCCAATTCATTGTAACTGAATTACCTCACTGTGGAAAAGTAAAGCAGCAGTTAATCAAGTGGCCTTGTGATTCCAGACATGTTAATAATGTATAAGAGTCACATCCATAACACTAGATTTTCCTCAGTAATGTATATATAGAAGCAGAACACATTTTTCTTAGATAGATTATTTTAGAAACCTGCTCCGAGTTTCCAGGATTTTTCCACAAACCTGTTTTGCCGATTTTCAGTGTGAGCAAAAGGAAAAAGGTCCTCCACACAGTCCATGAAATGAAATATTCACATCAAAATACACATCCACACAACAATTTCTACAATGAACGGATTATTTGACACCGATTATTCAAAAGCACAGCCATTATAGTGTTTTTAGCAACGTCGTTGGTGAAAAAAATGCAAAATGTGTAAGAAATTATTAATTTTTATTCACTATTGTTGCTTATAGCAATCCCAAAAAATAAGCCAGACATAAAATATACACCACAGGTTCATGAGAATGACTGAATAAATGAATGAACAGCAGACTGTTTCCATCAACAGTGAGGAAAAAACCCCAATCAAAGTGGATCCCGCCTATCATTTCTGATTTATTTTTTTCTCACCTCATTTATTTTTCTGCCTAACAATGATGAAAAAAACCTTTATCCACTTTCATGTGAAATTCATGGTTTACTGATAAGGCCAACAGATGTTACACTGAATTTTATTTGATACTGTTTGTCTTTTGCTCAGTCTCTACCTCTATACTCCTCTATCCTTCTCATCAGGAGAGTCGGTGTGCTTTGATTTACCTACTTTGGTGCTTTTAACAGCAGAATGTGCTTCTCGTACAGTGATTTTCCTGTGCTAACATTGGGCCTGTCAATTACAGGCTTTTAAAGAAGAGAGATTGTAGCTATTCAGCGTTTATACCACAGCGCTGTTGAATACTCCATTTTGGTTGGTCAAAAGGTGTTGATTAATTTTCTAGAACAGCAGCTCTGACAATAAGTAAGATCACAGGTTTATGTTAATACTCTCGTTCGAATGCATTATCGTTTCTATAGCAACAGCTCATTCACAGGGACTTGAATGGCAGACACTCCGCATAAACTCTGTCTTGGTAGGTGATAACAGGAACTTATTTTGCAAACATTCTACAACATAAGTGTAACTATAAAAGGATAACAAGTATTTTGTCATTCAATTAGTAAATTAAAATTTTGTAATTGTTGTCAAATTGCTCTCAAAAAAGAGGAATAAAACAATTCAGGGCATGCCGTTTTAGGAAAATAACCAATTTCAGGGTGGTAACAGACATTCAACTTCATGATGGGCCACATCACACCACCCTGTCATTGATGATTTTCCCGTCAGAACACTGCATGTAGGGGTTTATTTTCACATAACCAGGGACTGTGTGCTGACACCTTTTGAGGTGGCTGACATTAAAACATTAGTGACAATAAGAGGAAAAGTCATGTATGGATAAGGAGAAGAAAAATTGTGTGTAAATTGGTGTGATTTAAATGGAGGAGCTGTTGGTGATTTGTACTAAGGACTAAATTCATTATCATATGGATGGGACAGCCCAGAAATGGTCAATTTGACAGCCAGTCAGCAGCAGACTCAGGGGAACATGGTGTAAGCAGAGATGTAGGGGATAACAAAGATGTAGGTGATAAACTAAAGGTAAAATGTATTGTTTAAATAGACAACGTATTATGCATCACGGGACTTACGTGGCAAATACATTGGCATTAAAACTATATTAAAAGGTTTTTTCATAGTTTACATGCAGCTTCTGACAACTAAAATAGGAAGAGAAGTTAAACAGTGTTCTTTTAATTACTTAAATGTTTATATTGTGAGCGGGGAAGCCAGGGACAACACAACGACACTAGAGACAAGGATGTTCACAAGAACGGTAAATGGTTTATTGGTGCTCAAAGGTTCAATAATGGGGTGTAGACGTGCAGTCGTGCAGGGGAATCAGTCAGTGCAGTGAAGGGGAAGTGCTAGGCTTGGTGCGAGGTCACGGAGGTCCAGTATCTCAGGCCAGCTAGAGCAGCATAGCCATTACAGTGTTTCTATCAATGTCACTGATAAAATACATGTTAAAATGGAAGACAAAACATTAGCTGGTCACATACTATACAGCACACTTTCATGAGAAGGACGGAATAAATGAATGACTACTCAGAACAGCAGAGCTGTTTCTTTATTCTTCAACATAACAATGATGGAAAGATCTTTATCCAAGGTTTACTGAAATTCATGGCTTACTGAAAAGGCTACCAGATGTTGTGCTGAATTTTATTCAAGACTGTTTGTCTGAGAAAGTGTGTAAGTGTGAAAGCAAGTCAGAGTCAAAATCAAGCCTGTTTTTTGATTTAGCCAGAAACATTTTGACACACAGTGACTTAATGCTGATAAAAAGTGTGAATGATGCAATGACGTACCGAGGTTTGAGCACAAAACATTTATGACAGGATGGTTGGTCATGAAATTTGTGCTCAGAGGTAGAGCCTGTGTGAAGTCTGTTGTGGAAAAAAAAGTGTTTGGAATTTTAAAAGCAAATGACTTCGGGTTATTCGAAAACAATACCTGTTTTTAAGCAGTTTTGAGGAAATGTAAAAGAATAGACCTTAGGCAAGTAAACACACATACACCGAGGGAGGGAGAGAAAGACGGGCCTGACCGCAGGGGCTCGAGGGATTAACGAAGTTGATTGTTTTGCCAGTCACCTGATCTTGACATACGGTGAAGGACAGGGAAGTTTTGAGGCCCTTCAGGGTCGCTTGTGTGTTTTGTTGATAACAAGGATTTGGAACGCAGTCGTGAAAATGGCAGATGGTGTTGGGTCTGCGCCTCGGCTCCAAGACTCAAGCCAAGAGACAGAATCCATGAGTGACAGAAAGAAAAAAGTGTGTGTGTGTGAGAGAGAGAGAGAGAGAGAGATAGTGAGAATGTATGTGTGTGCTAGAGGGTGAGTGCGTGAGAGAGAATGGCTGTGTGAAACAGAGATGGCTAAGTAAAGACTTTGGAGGGAAAATGTGTGAGAGAAAGAGAATGTGCATGTGAGAGAGATTGTGTAAGAGTTTATGTGTGTGTGTGTGTGTGTACCCCCACCTTCCACCTCACCCGGTCCTGATTTTAGCATAATGTTGCAGCTCATTATCATTAAACGGATGGTGTTGGCTAAGCGTTCTAAATTAGCGGCCCGTTAATGTGCTGCGGCGAGAACTTCCTCCCTCAATCTCAGCTCCGTTTTCCTTCGACCTGTCAATCACTCTCAGCCTCCTCCGCCCGTCCGCTTTAATACAGCCGCTATGCTCTGATGTGACGTGTCACCGATAGCGAGCAGGACGGCGCTCTGACCCACATTTCACTAAAACCTCTGACTGTCTGATTTAGAGAACAGCAGCCCTCAGGCCCTCTTTTACTTCTTTAGAGCTCGGAGAGAACTTATCCTTCATGTTCTGTGCAGAGACCCAGATCAATCTTTAACAGCTCAATAGACATTTTTTATAAGTGGTTCTCTTGAAATGAGGAATAATAATAATGATAATAATAATTATCATAATAATAATAATAATAATAATAATAATAAATGATTTCAGTAGTCATTGGATGTTATTCTTTTTTGGGTGTTTCTTTACACAAAATACCAGAGTGTATAGAATCAGGAAATTGAACCTGTTCTTCTTCATCAGCCACCGTTCGAGTAACAATGCTTCCAGATTGATGGCTCTTTGTACCTGCTTATGATATGCAATACATACATACATACATATATACACTTAATAAAAACAACCTCCCCAAATAGCAATATTTTGGTTAATTTATTCAGTTTATGCATTTTTTTTATTTCTTGACCTGCACAAAGATTAAATCTTCAAAACCTTACCAGAACAAATATATAATCTTAGAAAATGTAGGACCTTTAAAGGTTATTCATTTGCTTCACTGAGGAAACCCTTAAAGGTTCTATATAGAACCATGCAACAATGTTTCCCAATCAGAAAGGCTTTTGACTAGAACCCCTTTAGAATGCTAGAACCCTTAAAACATATCAAAACCCTTTGAGGAAAGCTTAAAAAGCTCTAACAACCTAAATGTTCTATTCTACACCCCAAAATATTCCCCTATCAGAAAGGGATTCAAGTAGAATCCTTAAACCATACAAAACCTTTTGAGGAACCCTTATTTCTTGTAGTGTTGAAGCTCAGTGCTGGAGAAGAAAGTTCCAACAATCTATTTAAAGCCTTTATTACCTCTGCCAAGGAGGTTAAGTTTTTGGGGTGGGTTTTTTTTCTGTCTTTTTGTTTGCCTGTCTGACTTTAAGCAGGACTGCACAAAACCTACCAAACCAAGTTCTGTAAAACTTGGTGGCAGGATGTAGCATGGGCCAAGGAAGAACACATACAATTTTGAAGCGGATCCGAGTCACTGGGTGGATCCACAAATTTTGTTTTACTCATGGTAGCGTTGTGAGATACGGCATGTAGCCTTGGCAGAACACTGCACTTAACAATGCCATCTTAAAATCCAGTAGATGTAAACTTCAATAATGACAAAAATGTAGCCAGTGAAGAAATATGATGACTTCATTGGAAATTTATACAGACATATAAAGTGGTTGCAGCTGCAGATTTGTATATCATAGGTGAATCGACTATTGTCCTTGGCAGAGGTCTGCACACTCAGAGTGTTTCTATCAGTCTTTAAGCTAGTTCTAGAGAAACAAAGTTCTAACAACCTAATGCATTCTTTGCTCTGTCAGTTTGGGAAAACTCTTGAATATTCTATGCAAAACCCAACTACAACAACAAGTCTTCCTATTAGAAATGGATCCAAGTAGAATGATTATTAGAGATCCAGAACCCTTAAAATATACCCAGCCCCTTTGAGAACCCTATTTCTAAGAATTTAAGTTCTACCAACCTAAAAGGTTCTTTGGTTTTTAGCTTTGGGAAAACTCTTAAAGGTTCTATGTACAATTCTGTAACAAATCATTTTCAATTTAGATCTAAGTAGAACCCATTTAGAGAGCTTGAACCCATAAACCTTCAAAATGTTTTTGAAGAACACTTATTTCTAATAGTGTTGAAGCTTACTCCAGGAGAAAAAAATCTGAAAGCATAAAAGGTTCTTTGGTTTGTGAATTTGGGAAAAGTCTTAAATGTTCTATGCAAACAACAACAAAAAGTTTTTCTATCAGAAGTGGATCTTAGTAGAACCACTTTAGAAAGCTAGAATGCTTAATATATACCAAACCCATTTGAGGAACTATTTTTCAACCTAAAGGGTTCTTTGGTTTGTCACTTTGGGGGAACCCTTAATGGATATATGTAGAACCATACAACAAGTTTTTTCCTATTAGAAAGGGATCCAAGTAAAAACTTTTTAAGAAGCTAATAAGCTTTAACAATTCCAGTGAACTCTTAGAGAACCTTGAATACAGCACAAACTGAAATGCAAGGGAGGCTCGAACATTACTCATGTAAAGAGGCCTTGAGGAATATTTTCAAAGACTGTAGGATTAATTAAACATGTTTGGACTGCAGATTATGTTACAAGTGTAGACAAATGTCTAAACAGACAGAAGAAGAAAAAGAAATAAACTAGAAAGGAAATTAGGCAAGAAATTAAAATAAAAACCCCAGAATAGGTAAATAAACTTACTCAAAGATGCACACATGCAGGGAAATAGAGCCAAAACACATCATAATTAGACATCAGCTTTTATTCCTCTATGCTTCTCTTTCCCCTTTACTGAGCGACTAAACGGGTGGGAGTGAAGATTCTGTAGGTATTGTGTTTTAATGTTTTATGCTCATTAACAGATTTTATCAGCCTTGTAATTCACACACACTTCACAGCAGAAAGGAGGGTTGAGCCTGTTGTCATTTTCTGCAAATTGGGGTTTAATTAGTTAAAAAAAAGGGAAAGAGCAAAAAAAAAAAAAAAACAGAAAAGGAGAAAATAGGTTAGTGTAGAAATTAGTAGTACTTTTATACTATATATTATTGGGGTCTCAGACGCCTGTCAATGAACCCCCCCTTTTTGGACCATGTCAGTGGAATGAGAATGAATACAACCATACAAAAACACTACCAATTAATTATTTGAAATTACTCATTTACAACAGAGTGTTTCAGGTTTTATAGTTTGCTCTTCAATTTTATAACATGTACTCTCTTAGAAGGAAAAAACTTTCAATTTAACATGTGTCTTTGGTTGAATCTCTGAAGGAACCCTTAAATGTGTGATATATGAGACTGAGTCATGATGAAAACCTTAAAAGTGTGACATAAATAAGTCATTAGAATTCAATAAATGTTTTTCCTAGTGGAATCTGGAGACCCATTAAGCATGAGAACACTTCATTGAATGCATAAATGGAGGTTATGTAGAAAAATCATGTAATTATTGTGTCACCTATTTGCAATAAACAATGCAAAATAAAACCAAGTGAAGGTTTTCATTTGATTCAACTTCACAGAACTCTATAATAGAGTGTTTTACTGTCAGAAATGGATCCAGGAGGAACTCTTTCAGGAAACTAGGTTTTAAAATGCCCACATTAAAAAGCGTTTTAACTCCGTATCAGAAATAATCTCTGTCCGTACTAGAATGTCTGAAAACACATATCACATGACCATTCACGTACACTATGCATGCTGGTATTAACAGGATGCAGATTGCCTACTCTGCAGTTGGTTGCCTAGTTGCAGATCGCTTGAATAATAGCTTGCCTCCTGCACATGTAGGCAGTTGTAGCATTACGAAGTGGAGAATGTGACTGCACAACAGCTGCTAGCAAAGACAACAAGGTCAGCAGCATTTATGATTTGTTATCCATGATGCAGTCACCACTGGTATTTGAGGCTGATGCTGTTTGTTTTTTGTTTTGTTTTTTACAGAAAAGGGTCACCTGATAGGTATCCAGGGAATCAAAGAAGAATATGTTGTGACTGACAAAGTTTTATCAGAAAGCTTACATGGTTGTCTGCATCAGCGTTTCCAAAAATCTACGTTTCTGACTGCCCACACTAAAACCTTTTCAAACTAAAATGGGGCCAGCAATGTTTCCAAAACCCTCCATTTTAAAGATGTAGTATGGACACCAGGTGTAAATGTATCAAATGTGATAAAGTTTAAAACTGAAACATATTAATGCGGACATGGTGCAAGAACGCTTAATTATCCAGTGATACCATGAAGAACCTTTTTTCGAAGGGTTCTTTGGCTTGTTTGTTTGTTTGTTTGTTCATTCGTTCGTCACTCCGGGGAACTTCTTTCTCCAGAATTGATCTTGAAATAAAGGTAAAACCATTTACTAGAAATCAAGGTTCCTCTAAGGGTTTTTATATGTTTTAAGGGTTCTATCTCTGTAAAGGGGTTCCATATGATTATTTTCATTTGACTTAGCCTTGTAGAACTCTAAAAAAGAGTGTTTTCCTATTAGAAATTTATCCATAAATTTAAATTTTAAAATTAAAAATAAATAAAAAATTTAACCTTTTAGGAAGCTAAATGGTTTAAAGTATCTAGAGAACCTTAAAAGAACACTTGAAGAACCTTTTTTTCTCACAGTTGGAGAAAAAATTCTAACAAACCAAATGGTGCCCCAGTGGTTTGTCACTCTGGGGAAATCCTAAAAGGTACTAGGTACTATGGTACTATTCCAAGTAGAAAGTAGAACTCTTTTTAGGAAGCTAAGAAGCCTTTTTTTTTAATTCAATGAACCCTTGAAGAAGAACATTTCTAACAGTGTAGGTTTTATTTCTTATGACTAAGTTTATTTTTATATTGTGCATACTTTGCTTAATCTTGCTAGTTTATGTTTATATGGCACTCATGTTAATTTAAAAAAATCTGTTACTGGTGATGCTCATTTTAATTTAGTCTGGTTCCAAACAATGGATGTTTAGTAGGTTTCCCTTCCCAGTTTTTTTTTTTTGAAGATGACACTCTAGTCTCGCTAGTTTGATATTCCCATTAGAAGAAATAGAAGCAATCTGAGCAAAATGTGGATAAAGATGGTGTTTTTCTTGTTTCCTTTTCTAGTACTTTCTCTCAGCTTCTCATACACTTTCATTCACTTTTCTTCCCTTTTCTCTTTTCTTCTGTGAGAAAATATGATCAGCGAAGGCTGTGGATTAGATTTTATGATTGATAAATTCCTCATTAACATTCCTTTCTTGTCAGCCTGGCTATATTGATCAGTTAACACTGTTGGAGCTGTATACACACACACACACACACACATACACACACACACACACATGAACACACATGCCAGCCTGCACACAATCCCTACCATTACTTTTCTATATTGCTGTGCAATTTTTCGTAATGGCGGTTGCTGTTTCCGTCTCTGCCTCTTTGTGTGTGTGTCTGTGTCTGTGGTGCAACTAAAAGCAAGTTCTTCAAGGTGTCTGTGTAAGTGTGTCGTGCCACTCGTGTACCCAATGTATTTTCAACACACACACAGACATGCACACACACACACACACACACACACGTATACACACATACCATAATACCTAGGCCAGCATGTGTCTGATTGCAATCGGCCTCCATACTGAGACCGTTTCCTTGCTTGCTGCTTCCGCTGTCTGTCATTCCGTGTTTATTCCCCTCCCCACACACACACTTTCTTTTTTATTTTTATCCCTCTCTCTATCTTCTCACTCCTACTCTTTATTTCAGACTTTCCTCTAGTTCTGTGCTTATAGCAGTAGCATATGTCGTGGGTCTGTGCCGCTTTCTGTTCATTATGAGTCTGTTTGTATTTCATCATCATCCAGATCAGTGCCGTGTTTTGGGTTTGTATATTGTTTATCTTTTATTTCCCAAGAAACCCCAATTAGCATAAAAAACCATTTACTTAAATGTGTAATTTATCTTTCTGCAAACCGTCCAGTGTGAAGAATCCACACGAGAGGATGGCTAAATAAAAACTAGTCACTAGCCTAACTTAGATTAGACCTGTGGTGTTTCTTGTGTATTCATGGTTGGACATGTGGTGTTTTTTTTTTTCAAAATCATGATTGAACATGTGGCATTTTAGAAGCCATGATTAGACATGTAGTATTTTAGAAGAAGCCATGATTAGACGTGTGGTGTTTTAGTAGAAGCCATGATTAGACGTGTGGTATTTTAATAGAAACCATGATTAGACATGTGGTGTTTTAGTAGAAGCCATGATTAGACATGTGGTATTTTAGAAGAAGCCATGATTAGACATGTGGTATTTTAGTAGAAGCCATGATTAGACATGTGGTATTTTAGAAGAAGCCATGATTAGACATGTGGTATTTTAGTAGAAGC
>JAQQZX010000012.1:4113785-4137400 GCA_030068355.1 Notoglanidium maculatum | reverse complement strand
CATGATTAAACGTGTGGTATTTTAATAGATACCATGATTAGACATGTGGTATTTTAGTAGAAGTCATAATTAGACATGTGGTGTTTTAATAGAATCCATGATTAGACATGTGGTGTTTTAGTAGAAGCCATGATTAGACATGTGGTATTTTAGTAGAAGTCATGATTAGAGATGTGGTGTTTTAATAGAAACCATGATTAGACATGTGGTATTTTAGTAGAAGTCATGATTAGACATGTGGTATTTTAGTAGAAGCCATAATTAGACATGTGGTGTTTTAATAGAATCCATGATTAGACATGTGGTGTTTTAGTAGAAGTCATGATTAGACATGTGGTGTTTTAGTAGAAGCCATGATTAGATGTGTGGAATTTTTAAGTAAGCTGTGATTGGACATGTGTTGATTTTGTACAAACTATGATGAGACATGTTCTGTATTTAGTAAAAGTTGTGATTAGATATGTTGTTTTTTCATTGAGGCTGAGATTAGACATGTTGTGTATTTACTAAAACCATGATTAGACATGTGGTATTTTTTAATAGAAGCTGTGATTAGATGTGTGGGTTTTTTTTGTATAATCTATGATTCATGTTTTTAGTAGAATCCATGTTCAGAAGTGTTGTGTTTTTAGTAAAAGCCATGATTAGATGTGTTGTGTTTTTTTTACTAGTTGCTGTATGTGTGTTGATTTTGTATAAACTGTGATTAGACTTTTTGTGATTCTTGATGATGTTTTTTGTAGAAGCCGTGATCGGACATGTGGTATTTTTACTCGCCGCCATGATTAAACGTGTGGAGTATTTAGAATAAGATGTGATTGGACCTGTGATGTTTTTAATAGAGTTTGTAAATGGGCGTGTTTTGTTTTTTATATAATCTTTGATTAGACGTGGTGTTTTTAGTAAAAGCTGTGATTGAGCATGTGCTGTTTTTATAGAGGCCCTGTTTGACATGTTTTTATATAAACTTTCAGTAAACATCTGGGGTTTTTGATGAAACCATGACTGGATATGTGCTGTTTTTAGATAAATCTAAGTTTACAGGTGGTGTCTTTAGTAGAATTGATGATTAGACATGTATGTTTTTTTTAATTGACCCAATAAATGGTGTTTAAGTATAATCTCTAATTGAATGTGAAGTGTTTTCTGTAAAAGTGATTGGGTTTTTAATAGAACCCATGATTGGGTATGTGGTGGTTTTAGTAGAATTTGTGATTGAATGTGTTTTTTATGTGATTGGACATTGGATGTGTTTTTTAAGAGTTATTGGACATACGGTGTTTCTTTTGCATAAAATGTGATTGGACGTGAACTTTTGCAAAAACTTTTATCAGAAATGCAGATTTTTTTTGCATAAACTATAACAGGACAGGTGGTAATTTTAGTAGTAGAAGTGATTAGATGTGTGGTGTTTTCAGTAGAAGTGATTAAATGTGTGGTGTTTTTAGTTAAAGAAGTGATGAGATGTGTGGTGTTTTTAGTAGAAGAGGTGATAAGACATGTGGTGTTGGTAGTAGATGAAATGATTAGATGTGTGGTGTTAGAGGGAGTGATAAGATGTGTGGTGTTTTTAATAGAACAAAATTATTAGATGTGTGGTGTTTATAGTAGGAGACATGATTAGATGTGTGGTGTTTTTAGTAGAAGTGATTATGTATGTGGTGTTTTTCCGTATATTAAGTTATTAGATGTGAGGTGTTTTTACTAGAAGTGATTAGATGTGTGGTGTTCGCATAAGAAGTGATCAGATGTGTGTTGTTTTTAGTAGAAGTGATTAAATGTGTGGTGTATTTAATAGAAGCAGTGATTAGATGTGTGGTGGGTTTTTTTCTCTTTCAGAAGCCAAGTTCAGAGCCTCCGCTGCAGTGTAGTCTACCGCTCACAGCCGCAAATACTCAATCAGCACATAGTTTAACACAAGGCCTTACAGCAATTAGGATACTCTGCTGTTCTGGCAAGAGAGAGAGAGAGAGAGAGAAACAGAGCGGGTCAGAAAGAGAGAGAAAAAAGGAGAGGGATGGGAAAGAGAAGTGATGAGAGGTAAAGCGAAAGACATTAATAAGACCAATTATATTTACTATTAGAAAAAAGTTATTATGCTGTATGCATAACACATTAAACTGAAATGTTATGAAACACTGCATGGTGAATACAAATTAGCAGAATGCCTCATCAGAATGAATGGCGAGAAACAAAGGCAAGTCCACTCCAGGCTGCATACCTGCCTCGCTCCCAGCTTTCCCCGGATAAACTCTGGATCCAGCGCAACCCTGACCGGGATAAAACGCTTACTAAAGATTAATAAATGAATGATTTATACATTTATTCAATATTTACATAGAAACAAATTTGAACCGTAAGCCTTTACAACTGGGACGGAAAAGGCGAAAATAGAGACAGAGAGAGAAGGCTGAGGTGGCGTGGGGGGGTTACAATTGAGGCAGAGATTGGAGAAACAGACAGACAGAGATGAGGAAAGAGAGAGGGATAAGAAGAGAAAAGACAGACAGAGGGTATGGCTAGGAGATGGGGATAGTGAGAGAAGAAAAGTTATGGGGAAGAGAATAATAGAGGAACAGAGAAATTGAAAAATGAAACCGTGAGAAAGAGAGGGAGATGGATGGAGGATAGGAGAATGAAACACAGAGTAAGGCAGGAGGAAGATAGAGATGGAAGCTTGAGAGAGTGAAACAGAGGAAGAGAGAGATGGGAGAGAAAGAATGAAACAAAGGGAAAGAGGCAGAGATGGACAACAGGGAGAATGAAAAAGAGAGATGAAGGATGGAGAGAATGGAATGGAGAAGGAGAGATTAGGAAGAGAGTGAGATGGATGATAGAGAGAATGAAACAGGAAAATAGAGGGAGAGATATGGAAGAGAGAGAATGAAAGAGACTAAGAGAGGAGGACACGAGAGAGATTAAGTGAATGAAACAGGAAGAGAGAGATGGAGGATAGAGAATGAGACAGTGACAAAGAAAGGGGGAGATATAGAGGGTAGAGAATAAATCAGGGAAAGAATGAGATAGATGGAGGAGGATAGAGAGAATAAAAATGGTCAAAGAGAGAGAAGGAAGAGAGTGAGATGGAAGACACAGAAAATAGAGCAGAAATAAAGATGTATGGAGGACAGAAAGAAAGAAACAGAGGAAGAGAGAAATTGAGGATAGAGAGAATGAGGAACAGAAAAAGAGAGATGGAGGATTGAGAGAATGAAACCGTGAAAGAAGAAAGAGCAAGGGAGAAAAACGAGAAAGAGAAAGGGGAATGTTATTTTGATTCACACGGGAGTGGGGTTCATGCTGGGGAAAGAGGAAATGACCGTGAAGTCATTCCCTCACTTTTTTTTTTTTTACATTTTAAACAATTATGAAATAATAAAGTCCAGAGGAGAAGAAGTGACAGCAGCTGTGCACACGACCCTGCACTGACCCTTCATGATTTAGGACTGTTTCTCTCCGTCTTTGTTTTTACAGGTTCCAAACTTTGGAAATGAAAGCCTTTTCCTCTGCAGTCAAAATGTTTCCCATCATAAATATGTGTTGTTATAACAGATCCCAACAACATTAAAGTTCTTTTCTGAGTGTGAAATGTTATCTGAACATTTCAGCCTAATTTGAGCTGACAAGAGTGCAAACACAAAGTCTAAATCATATTCACAGTGTTTGAACAACAGCACACTGCGGCTCCTCACGTCGCTCTGACAGACAGAGTTCATCACGTCTTTGTTTGCCATAGTGATACATCTGCTTTAACTTTTGAACCCATGGTGTTTAACCTTTGACCTTAAAAGCTGTGCTAACCCACTATGAACCCCATCTGCTCTCGCTCTCTGTTAAGTGTTTGTTGAACTGGAGAAGTCCAGCTTAGTAGTTGGGTTTATAATACACCATGATATGCATTCTATACGTGTTCAGTCATGACAACACATACCCACACGCAATTTTTTTTTTTTTTTCAGTTTTAGCAACCTTTAAAGGTTATAACTAGTAAACTCTTGTCAAATTGAGTATTTGGAATCGTTATAGAGCTTTGTTTGTCAGAAACAATATTCCTCATACACCATAGTGATTTGC
Source organism: Notoglanidium maculatum (assembly GCA_030068355.1). NCBI lineage: Eukaryota > Metazoa > Chordata > Actinopteri > Siluriformes > Auchenoglanididae > Notoglanidium > Notoglanidium maculatum. The sequence continues at coordinate 4,133,326 of JAQQZX010000012.1, read as the reverse complement.
CAACTATTATAATTTTTATTTTATTTATAAACAACACATCACACTTAACTGTTCATAGTTATATTTAATGATATGGAAAATCCGCAGGTCTTCAGGACATGAAACTTACTGACTTTTACAAAGCACTGACCCCTGAGATTCCTTCCTTACATGTTCATTAAATGTCTTCACCATAATCCACTTTGATTTGTTAAAAAACATCATATTTTAAACCAGTTTATTATTAGGTGTAGACTGTGTGGCGCATTTACCATTCGAGTTCCTGTTAATGTGCTGTTGTGAGGACGATAATGTGCTAGAACGAGTGCATTAAAATAACATTTACCTTATAGTCATAAATATGTTCAGATCTGTTATTATCAAAACCTTCTGATTCGAGCATTCAACCGTGCTGTGGTGTAATTATTGTAATCAACACAAATTCTGCTGAGAAAAATGATTTGACGATAATTTGGGTGAATAATAACTTTAATAGCTGAGGTTACAGTTCCAGTTGCCTCGCATTATGTTTTTAAACACCGCCAATCTCGAATGATGACCCATTTTACAATGGGCCTCATTTATCAGTCATTAAGTAAAGTTGCATGTGAATGGTTTTGCATAAGTCAAACCGAACCAAAAAACGTGCGCCAGATTTACAAAAGAATTAGATTTTCTTCTCCTGCTTCTGTTTGGAGTTTAGTCACCTGAAAACCACTCGCTGGTGCTGAGGATGGCCCCACATGCACTGCCTAACTAAAGATCGCCATGAGATTACTGTGGATGGTACCACATAACTATAAAGATTGCTGTGGATTCCTTGGATAGTCTCAGGATTTCAGTTGCTAAGAGATTGGAGTGCAAACTGTTGTTAACCATTGAACAGTTAATATCTTCAGTTTGATACAATAGACTTTAAGTTCAAGCTATGATGACTTCAGAAATTATTTTGATGCTCATTTTCATGAGTTGTTCATAAGCTCCTGTTTACTCAATTGCAATTTTTGACTATATAGTATGCAGTTATAGAAAGGAAATTAATTATTTTCGTACTATATGGTGTCACGCAGATGAGGATGGGTTCCCCTTTGAGTCCGGTTCCTCTCAGGGTTTCTTCCTCATGTCGTATCAGGGAGTTTTTCCTTCCCACCATCGCCAATGTCCATTGCTAAAAGTGCTATACAAAAATAAAAAACTCAAAGAACTCATGTGTATGTAAAGTGAAAAGCATGGTCCTAACTCAAGATCATGCGCATGTAGTGAGGCACACAAAACTCTATAAAAGCTCAGAGCGAGCTAGAAAAATAAAATGAGGACAAAAGGTGCAGAATTTCTCAGAGGCAGAATTAGAGGTTATTTTTGACTCATGTCTACATCATTTGAAAAAGCCAAAATCTTGAGACAAATTAGGGTCAATTAAAGGTCAATTAATGAATTAAGTGGGGTGAAAAGAAAATGGTTTGACATGCAAATGAATAACAAAAACGTCTACACTCTACCCAGGTGATCATGGACTCCAAGCATCACACAGGGAAACTGCTATTTTTAAATGATTTAAGTCTCTCATGCCAACACTCTAAAATCATGACATTTATCTATTTTTGAAACGAGCCAGTAACAAGAAATTCAAGTACTGACAAAGCTTGGACATGCACAGGTTGGTCGTATTAATGTTGCACAGCGTTTAAAGAGGATGGCATAGCAAACGGAACCGATTTATAAGCCAGCTTTCATCCCTGGAAAAAAAAACGTACCGGTTTTTAAATACCCGTTCCCTCATAAACGCGGCGTGCTCTAAATCACGCTCAGCTGAACTGTTTGCTTACGGCTGATGGATATAAACAGACCACAGGTGCATTTCTTTTGTCTTAATTAAATGACTAGTCTTAATTAATGGATTTATGTTGGCTGCTTTCTTTCATTTATTTCAGATTTAATATTTTTTTAATTAATGTGCTTAATATTAAATGACTGCGTTTCACTAAATATTCAATGCATTTTTAATTGAAATAAATAACCTACTTAAAAGTGCAGTAATCCATGCAAATATGGACATATGATTCAAAGCTGATCAAGTCGAGGTTTACAACCGTTCGTTTTCTTATGCGTTCATTTACACACACTCATGAGCACCAGTAGGTTATGAACGTTTTTGATTTTTGAGATTGCATGACCTTCATGAATACCATATTTACTCTGTAAATGTTCCTAAGTATGGATTTATTTGTATCCAGCTTGAGAAATGAGGCCCATTGTGCAATTTTGCAGACCAAAAAATGCAGGTTACCACCTGCTAAAAACTATAGTCAAAAGGTTTCAGTCCATTATCAATTGATTACACAAACATTTTGTATTGTTGCACAACACTTTTACAAAATCTTGAGTCAAAGGCATTTATAAATTATTCTCTATATCTGAACAATCCATCCTTTCAGGGATGAGACTGTTTTTATATTTGCATTAGTCGTGGTGGTGTCAAGGAGTTTGATCAAATACATTTTACGTCAGCTGAAGTCATTATTCTCGTAGTTGAGATATATGATAGAATAAGAGGCTAGAGCACTTTGGTCTTATTTATCAAGCTGGATATAAACAAATTTATTCGTAAATTGTTCACAGGAGCGTATGGTGCAGAAGTGCAGGTTCAAATATTATATCTGGCGATGAGTTACAACTACTAAAATATACAGTACAGTATGTTGATTATGTTACATAATTGCTTATTTATTTCAATTACACACACAAAGTTCATGAAAAAATTGTATAAGTTATTTCATATTAATGACTTGAAATTAAGCAATCCAAAATGTCCATAAATTGACACAAATGAGACTAGCTTTTGAATGGGAATGAAACAAATGGCGCCCTATAAATGGAGGAGGTATGCCCTAGTGTGTTCCTTCATCGTACCATAGACTACTTTTTTTCCATACAGTATTCATTACTTGCCTCTGTTTGCATTCAAGTTTTGGAATGATTACTGATCGACATTGTGTTTGATTACTGAATGTCAGTAGTGATCAGAAGTGTCCTGCGATGTCATCCCTTAGGCTCGTTGTCCTCGGTGGTGCCCCTGTTCCCGGCCACGCAGGACTGCGTGCAGGCTGTGCAGGATTGTATGGCCCAACCCGAGTGTGAAAAACTGTACAGACAGCTGGACTACTGCGTGGATGAGGAAGCCGTGGCACCGCTGGGTCATGAAGCCCGCCAGTCCTGCGCCGACGCCCAGAACGCCCTCCTGCACTATCGGCCTCTGCAGGAGTGCAAGTGCCAGCGCGCATCACGCAAAGAGGGTATCTGTCTCCGAGTGTACTGGACCGTGCGCTTCCCACAGGGTGAGGAACCTGTATGTGTGTTATTACATGCACATGTATGTTTCTGAATGTGTGGGAGTGTGGATGTGCATGAACGCTTCATTGGGCATGAGTGGAAACCCCGTGTTTTATATATATATACAGGGCTGGGTGATATGATGAGATCATATTCTAAAAGTATATGAAGCTTAGGAAAAATGTTGGGTGACATGGTGGTGCAGTGGTTCGCATTGTCACCTCACCGCAAGAAGGTTCTGGGTTTTAACCACATGGCTGACTGGGGCCTTTCTGTGTGGAGTTTTCATATTCTCCCCATGCCTGCATGGGTTTCCTCCCACAGTCCAAAGATATGCAGATTAGGTCAGCTATCTACTCTAAATGGCCACAAGGTTTCTGTGTTATCTCCGAGGTAGATCGGTGACATGTCCAAGGTGAGCCCTGTAACTCACCTGAAGTCAGCTGGGATTGACTCCAGCTTCCATGTGACACTGATGGATAACACTATAGATAATGGATGGATGGGAGAAATGTCATGCCAAAAATGCCATCTCCTTCCTATAAATTCCAATTTGTTGCTTTCTCTATTAGTGACACAATTTCCACACCCACCGCCTCCCCAACTATACCCTACTATTCAACAACTCAAGAGACTTTAGTGGGGTGTTTGTGGTTTGGCGCAAAGCATAAGTCACCCATCGCTCTAGCCCAAGTTCTCTGAGTTCTCCCTACTTTTTAGAGCCCCATAATCACTCACCATATCATTTTGCTTATACATGGTTGCAAACCATAGCATTAGATTAAGAGGACCATGTTTTACAGTTGATTGAAATGAGGAAAAAAGGCAAGGTTGTTATATTGTTATCCTTCTTACCCTTCATACATTCAGATCAGAGTGAAGCAGTTACATTATATGAACATCTGCATGCAGTTAATGAATTTTTTCATTCATAACAATATAAAATACTTGATTATTAATAGCAAAAGTGGTTCAGAATTCACTGAAATTATTTCTGTGTCTTCCTTGTTGACCTTGGATGCAGTATGAAAGAGTGCTATATAAATACATTGTGTACCATATTTATTAAAACAAAATAGTGAGCTACATACCGTGTATCATTGAAATGATTTAAAGTACCGTAATATGCTAGTCTCTGAGTGGTGATACGGGTGTGTGGAGTGTCAGGATAGAGTCTGTCAGAGGAGAGACGAGCAGTCCCATGAAACAAGCGCTTTTCAGCCACTGTCAAATGGAAATGTCAAGTGTTCAGCCCTGCGTTTCAAATTGCGAATCGTATCTCGGCCGCGGCTCGCAGCTGCGTGATTGCGCCGTGATACACGTCGTGCCAAAAACACTCATTTGCATTGTGCTTTTCTGCATGCGAAATCGTGATAAGAAAAATGATGCATTATAATTTCGATGTCAGAGAGGGAATATGAGCCATTCACTGTGTGTGTACGAGTGCACATGTTGGGGAGGGAGGTTGAACATAGCTCGTCGGAATGATATCATACACATGGAATAGTCGTCTGTCTGATTTTAGCTCATCACGCTTCCTCACTGATGCCGCCCAAGCAGATAACCTCCCTCACACACGTACACTTTCCCCAAGGAGTCTTATAAGTCTAGATGATAACTAGGCAATATTAGTTATGTTATTATGTGTTATGCATCATCATAGAGCCATCATATAATCCCCGTAATTTGATTAAATGCAGCAGCTCCCTTAATTAGCTGTAACGATAAGGTAATGGTGCGCTTCTGCAGGCTTAATTACGCCGGAATATTCCACCACTTGTTTGGCTCAAAGTGTGTGTATCTGCACTGATAAGACTGAGTGTGTGTCTGTTGCAGGGTATGATGACATTGAGACGTCCCCGTATGAGGACATCGAATTGGGCCTCGTGAGAAATAGCGAAGTAACAAAACTGGCCTCCATCGTGGCAGGTACTTCACATCTTCAGCACTCAGTGTCAGGTATACCAACCATATAAGTGCACTTTGTAGGGCTACAATTACTGACAGGAAGCACGTCTATTGCTATGTGCAATGTGTCAGCCCTCTTCTACCCCATCCATCACTGACAGCATCACCTCTGGCCACATATTACTCGGATGATGGACTATTCTTAATGGTGACACTGACATGGTAGTTGCACCTGTGTGAGTGTTTCAGGCGCAAATTCTTGCTTGGGATGGAAAAAACATAACCATTAACACTGTCCTTTCTCAGCAGCTAGCTATTTATCTTTAGCTAACATACTAAAGGGAGCAGGATGGCACAGCGGGTACCGTTATTGCCTCACAGTTCCAGTATTCCTTGATTGATCCTGAGCATGGGCGCATCTATGGAGTTTCACATGTTCTCCCTCTGTCTTTGTGGGTTTTCTGGCTTCCTCCCACCTCCCAAAAGTAGGTGGATTGACTAAAATATATTGCCTCTAGGTGTGAATATGAGCACTTCAAGAGTCTGGTGTCCCATTCAATGTGTATTCTTGCTTCACATCCAGCGATTCTGGGATGAGCTCTGCCTGAAGATGAATGGCTAAATTAATGATTAATATTCATAAAATATTTAAGGATAAATGTCATAATAGCAGGTTACAGCTAACTGTTTTGCATTTTTGTTCATTCATTTATTATTAGGAACACATCCAGTCCATCTCACACACACACACACACACACACACACACACACACACACACACACACACACACACAGATTCACATACCCATTCAAACCTAGGGACATTTTAGCCCAGCCAGTACATCTCCAGACATATTTTTGAAAGCTGGGAGGAAACTGGAGAACTCACAAAGACACGAGAAGAACATGCAAACCTACATGTAGACAGCAAATAGAGCTCAGGATTAAACCCTAGAGCTGAGCACTTGCACCATCATGCTGCCTTTATTAACGATTAAATTCTTTAAAATTGATCTGGCGCATACCACATCTGGTACGTCTGTTCACCACATCTGATTTCTGCCAGTGGATCAGCAGGTTATGACGTTGAGATGGTCTAGTTCAGCAAGGCAGACTGCCACAACTCTCACCAAACCTTTGCTGTAGTTTATGAATAATCATGGTCTGTGGAAGTCTATGCCTAGTTATGGCTGTGTCTGGCAAGATATGATGGTTTGAGTGAATTCTGAACATCTGGCCCCTAAATTCCCCAAGTGGAATCTATGTAACATGAGGAAAAAACAGTAGAACTTTCAAAATAAGGCTTTAAATAGGCTTACCTGCTTCATATCTGATGGGACCCTGCTGAGATTTATTACTGTGAAAAGAACAGGGACTCAAAGAGAATTGCGGAGAGCCGTCATCACCTGAGAGGATGATGCAAGTAACCGCTCAGAAGTATAAAACGATTTCTGTCAGCTAGCTATTATGTTAGTCAGTCCACTTACTGGCCATGCACATTATGATTGTCAACAGCCTAAAGTTTTGTGCTGTCACGGTGTGACTTATTTTTGTCAGGGGTGGATTTAATATTTGGTGTGAAGTTGCGAGAATAAAATTGGCCTCAAGGTTTATTTCAGGGCAGCCAGGATAAATTTCAAGCCACAGGCTTGTAAGCGTAGGTACAAAATTGGTGCACCTAATAAAATGGTAATCCATGTACATTTCTCTTAATGGCTGTGGAACAATGAACAATTGTATCTAATTTCCATTCATCTTATAAAACACCCCAAAGGCCAAACAGTTATATTCCATCATTCTCAGGTCCCCGTGTTCTGCGGCACTGGACCAAAAAGGTGTCTGGCGCCCAGTCTGTCACCCTGCTGACTCTATCGTGCTCTAATTCACACCTCACCTTACACCTTACTCTTTCCCTCTCTACCTCAGTGTCCTCGTTTCCAGTAGATGGACAGAACCAGTGTTTAAAGGCAGCTCAGGACTGTGGGCTGTTTGAGAAGTGTGGTGCCCTACGTGCAGAGTATGTGCTGGCGTGCACCAAGCGAGCACCAGGCTCAGATCGCTGCAACAGACAGAAGTGCCACCGAGCGCTGCGGAGGTTTCTGGAGCGTGTGCCTGAAGAGTACAGCTTTGGTGTGCTTTTCTGCTCCTGCACCGAGCCATTATGTGGAGAGAGGAGGAGGAAGACCATCGTCCCTTCCTGCTCTTATGAGGAGAAAGACGCACAACCCAACTGCCTGCACCTGGAGAGCTATTGCCTCCGTGATGACCTGTGCAGGTGGGTGTACAACTACAAATGTATTATACAGAAATCCTATGTAAACTGGTGTCCCACAAGGTTCTGTTTTAGGCCCCTTATTATTTTTCCTTTATATACAACATCTAAGGTTTAACTTCTATTCTGTTGAACAGTTTGGCCAGATTCATTATTATTATTATTATTATTATTATTATTATACACAAACATGAACATGAACAGACACTAGCACAAACAAATGAACTAATAAACCCACAGAGACATGCACATACACCTACAAAGACACACACACCCACCCACACTGTCAAACACCATTTTCTCTGAGACATCATGTTTCCGTTTCTTTAACAATTATGTTTTTCTCCTCATTGCTGCACATCTCCTTCTTGCACTCTCTTTCTCTGTCCTTTCTGTCTGAAAATTGAGTCCCTTTTCCATTTTTTGGACAGACTGAAAAGCCTATTCTCACTTCTAGAATGTTGGGTGAATTTTTAGGTGAAATTTTCTCAGTTCATTTTTTGAGCCCATGTATTCAACAAGATAAAAACGTGTTCTTGTTCTGCTTACTTCGTGTATTTGCTACAGCAAAACTAGCTGTATGGATAGGAAAACAAGGAAGAATCGAATGTCAGGACATGGAGCAGTGGAAGTGCTACACTGCAAAAAATTATATTTTGAATGTAGTTGAAATGATCAAGCATTTTCTATTAGAAGATTACAAGACACCAAATCTGTGATTATTAAACCTATTTCTAGACTGGAACCAACTTATTCCAAGATGTTTAGTCAAGTAAAATTTTTGTCCATGTTGCAAGATAATTTCACTAGTATTATGTAATTTTCTCCTCAAATTCAGTATTCAGCTTTTTGCCTGTAGCCATGTTGAAGGGTTTAGAGGCTGCATTGGTAAGCATGAATGTTATGCTTTGGTGGGGAAGCTGCTGGTGTTTATGGGTAAATGGGGCATGAGGAAAATGGTAGTTTACTATTTTATTTCTAATTGTGTATATTTTCAAATGTTTTGGTTTATTTTCCCTTATTTTGTTTTGTTTGTTTCATTTCATATTATTTTATAACATGATGGTTTCAGTATTTTTTTATTTTTTTTTGGATGATATTTGATTTGATTGACCTCTCTCTCTCTCTCTCTCTCTCTCTCTCTCTCTCAGGTCCAGACTGGCAGATTTCCAGCAGAACTGCCAGCCCTCCTCTTACTCCCCTTCAGGCTGTCTGCGTGAGAGTGGAGCTGTCTGCCTGAAGGCGTACGCCGGACTGATCGGTGAGCAATCATTTGCTTATAAATGCCCTGTGACAGCCCCCCAGAAAACCACAGCCCCGGGTCCATGCCCATTCACACAAACTGAGCACAGATGATCTGCGTCACAATGCTCCAAGTCCAACAGTTTGAGGTGACAAGTGTGTGTGTGTAGATGTTTATTACAGTTAAAACCTCAGAACACACAGAACATGGACCACGTATGAGTTTTCACTCAGTGTTTTCTTGACCTGGCTGATATGAAAAAAAATGATTTAAGACAAATATCTTGATAACATTTACAGTATGTCATGCATTCATTTAAATATTGTTATTGACTCCAAGCTTAATTTTAAAAAATTTTCACGTCCTGTTGAGGAGTTTTGGGTACACTTTTGTGCAGTTTTAAAAAAATATGTAGATGATATGTAAAAAAAATGTACATAAAAATATGTAAATCCAGTAGTGATACCTGGCAGAGGAAACATACGCCACAGCACATCGTGTTATTTATAGGTTCTCCTGAAATCGTGTAGTGTGTCTGTGAGCCTTCCATCCTTCCTCAAGGTGTGTTCTGACAATAACACATTGCAGGAGTATAAGCCAAATTTGACCGAAACTCAGCACAGGCAATCCAACTTCAAATGCACCAATCCTCCCTGAGTCTCTTTTAAATAAGCTCACATCAAAGAAACAAACAGGAAGGAGGAATTCAAATTCCACCTGGATTATGTGCACCTTTATAGTGTTGCAAGAAACTAAACCGCAACAACATAAAAATGAAAGAAATGACAAATACAAACACTGATGTATTCAGCGCCGCCAGTGTACCAAATGTAGCTGTAGGATATAACAGCGTGAGGAGAGCAGAACCGAGATGAATTAATCCAAATGCTCTTAATTAGTTGTTATTTCTCTTGATTTTATCTAAAGGGAAGTCAGATGGTTTTCAGTTTCATGAGCCAGTCCAGAATGATCCTGAATCTCAGCATAGCATTCAGGGTATTGGACTGAATAATGAATAAAGCTTTTTGTTCCGCTAAAAGAAATTGTAATAATTTATTTTGCTGTTTATACTTTTGAAAATGGAAAGCATTTCAACTTATTGACTAAAACATAATTGAAAAGATACAAGGTAATGAAAAGGCAAGTCTGACCTTTTTAAATAGACCATTACTTTATAAACCTGAGCTGACAATAAACAAGGGAAAATTACAGAAAAAGTGAAGCTGTTGGGCAACATGGCACGGCAGTAGGTAATGTTTCCGCCTCACAGCTCCACGTTTTGATCCTGACCTCTGTTAGTGTGGAGCTTCACATTCTCTCCTCACGTCCACATGGCTTCTCTCCTTGTTCTCACCTTGTACTCCCATCTCCCGAAAACATTCCACAAGGTACCCTGGTTACCCCAGATTGTCCTTAGGTGCGGATGTATGTGTGCATTGTGCCCTGCGTTGGCTTGGCATCACATTCAGGGTCTATTCCACCAAGATCAAGGAAGACCAAGAAAACTTTCAGATAAAACTGCCTGTATCTTGGCCATGAAATCTCCATATGACATTAAAGACCTGCAGGAAGGAGTGGCGGTTCACTGTTTTACTGGGCAGCATTGCTTGCACAAACATGATCTGCATGGAAGTGTCATCAGAAAGGAAACATTACTGCAACCTTATCACAAAAGTGAACATCTGATGCATGCGAAACAATATGTTATTGTTAGTGTTCCTAGGATAGACTCTGGATCCATCCCTGATCAGAACAAATCACTTGCTCAAGATGAATGATGATAAAACTGTTGTTTTTGGTCTACATATTGCCCAGGATGTCTTGCTTTTAGGTGGTCTTTCAAACTCTTGGTGGGAAAATCCAGAAAATCAAAAGAAAAAAATCCATTTGATTCTTGGTGTCATTTTTGAAAAACATTTCTGCGGATGAAACTTCAGTTCATCCCTTATCGGTATCTGTAAAATACCAGATTATTGCCAGCTCTAATATTTTACCTACACCATTTCATTTCATGGAAATTAACATGTTTGTCTTGAGCTGTAAATATATCTGATTACTGAATACATTTCCTGTGGGCCAAGATGCCATTACAGAGGATCAGTAATTAGGAAAATGTCCCGGCAGTCTCGAGGGTTTGTGTTGAATCCCCGGGGTGACACGGACCTGAACTACCAGGACATCAGTCGCTTTAATGAAATTAGTCAGAGATGTGTCACATAAACGAGAGACGATGTGGCTGCATGTGTTAACATGATTAAAGCCGAGGGCCGAGCGAGCTGCAGATTCTCCCAGATGGAGGTCTGACTGATGAGCTCATCATTTCTCTCACTGTCATTCATTTCAAATATCTTTTTTAGTCTTCTTTTAATTCTAAACCTTCTGTATCTCACCCTTCTCATTCATATCTCCCTCTTCTTGCTGGCAGGTACGATCATGACACCAAACTATGTGAGCAACAGCAGTATGGAGGTGTCTCAGTGGTGTAACTGTGAAGGCAGTGGGAATCAGCTGCAAGAGTGCCTGCGCATCCTGCACATGTTCAACAGCAACACTTGCCTGCGTGAGTGTTACTGCACCACTCGTTCGCATAGCCAAGAGCATGTTTAAAAGGGCAGTACAATCTAATACATCAGCCTTTTAAAAATGTGTTATACATAAATTTTCAGTATATGTGCAGCAGACGTCTGAAGTTTTGCTCTATTTTTGTCTGTTTGAATGCCGATGCTCTCACAGCCTACTTTGTGTGTGGGAAGGACGGCCTTGTTTTCCTCTTTGCTTATTAGCATGAGAACAGCTAGTCACGGCTTTGGTTGACTCATGTATACAAAATAGAGCAATTAGCACCCTTCTGTAAATGCATTCAAATGTACTATGATGTCGTGTGAGCAGAATTTGAAAAGATGCAATATCTAGGACGAAGGATGTGTTAATCCTCACTACCCCAGATTGCTAACTGAAATGCAGTAGGGGTAACTTTATGATGCACTTGGCAACTTTATGATGTAATTAAAAAAATACTGTGTAGATTATTTTGGGCATTCTTTAATATATCCTAAATATAACTTTATTTTTAGATATAAAAATCCATATAAACATTGATCTGTCTACAATTTTATTTCTAACATTGTAGGCCCATTATTTATTTTAAGGTTGGCCTTTTGGGCTCAATATGCAGTACAAAGTCTTATAAAGTACAATAGTTCTTTACTTTTACTATAAAGTGGGTTGGGCTAATGTTTGGCAAAGCTTGTGTAAGCTTCACCAGTCACAAGGCTGATGTCGCTTGTCCCACATCCAAAGCTTTGTCAAAATGTCTACACTTGGACAGTCATGCATGTAAAAGTCAAACCTTAGCCAAAACTAGCAGGTGAAATATAAGCGAGAAATTCCTACTCCGGAATTTGGAAGGTTTAGACTTGTAGAGTTGAACAGTCCCAGTTCACCACATTTGCTGTTGTACATAGTGGTGTAGCAGAATTTTAGAGTGCCGTCAATCAGCTGTTCTGATTAGAATATTAGGCCACACCCCAACAGTTTTCAGATCAGTATGTTCCTATATTCCATTCAGACTTTGTTTTATAACACCCCTGTTTGGTATCATGCAGAATGTTTCAGCACCACATTCCTTGGTACTTTAACACATGCTTGTGAAGTTCTTTCAGGTTGTATTTGTTTCTTGGAGTCTACTCATTATATGATCCATGAAACAAACAAGCCATCATTGTTCTCACATGAATGCCAGAGTGAATTTTCTGTTTGTGGCAATGATGTTGAGTAGTGTGCAATATTCATTTCAAACATCTGGCAGCAGTCAACTTTGATAAATATGTTGCTACTTTAAATGGTCTAACTTATTAATGCATGAGAATGTACAGCCCAAATTAGTGGCAAATGGCCATGTTGGTTGAAAATACTGATGCTGACTGGAGAGAAAACTTAAAAGCTGAGTGTCATTCAATTCCACAATACATTGATCTGTTTATTCCTGTTTTAGAAAATTATTGACTTATGCAGCCTACATTAATGCAGTCATACTGGAATAAGGCTTTACCCAAATCTGACTGTCAAGTAGTAGATTGTGGGTAATAGCAGCAACAAGTATGAGTAGAGACAGGCCACTCTTAAGTACTCAACATGGTGGCTATAAAGTAAATCCAGCCCCTCCAGAATAACAGGGCCAGTCAGCTTGTTGGTTAACAAAAACAGTGTCTGGCCTGTCAGTTTCTTACACTGAAGCAAGCAAATGACGTTCTAGTAACACTGAAGGATAAAATCTAGCATTTGATTTTATTAAGTAGAATAAAGCTGCATTAAAATTGTGTCTGTGTCATTGGTTGTCACAGGAAATGCCATAGAGAACATGGGGAACTCCAATCCTCGGCCTGTGGAGGATACACAGCTCACTCCCCCTAACCCCTCCCCTCCCAGTAAACAAGATGAGCTAAACGTCAACTTGTTCGAAGACCTTAACTCGGTGGGTACTGACACTGACAACATTACTGAACACACTACTCAATAAACTATAAAACTATACTACTGAACACACTACTCAATAAACTATAAAACTATACTACTGAACACACTACTAAAAAAAGTATAAAACTATACCACAGAACATTCTACTACTACATTCTACCAGTTAACTACTCAAGTGAATGATTGTACAAACTCCATAACATACTATGTATCACTACTCTAAAACTATACAAATAATCACACAACTGATTTTACTAGTCTAAACTACTGAACACACTATTCAGCAAACTATTAAACTAAACTACTGAACCAAATACATAACATTCTGAAAAACTAACTTTGAACACACTTCAAATTTACTACACTATAAGTATACTACTAAGCACACTACTGATTTCCCTTCTCTAACTCTGTACTACTGAACAAGCTATTAGACTAAACTACTGAACCAATGAACCATCAAATTAAACTACTAACTATACTGCTAAACTGAATTATTGTACACAATACCCAACATACTGAAAAACTAACACATCGACAACACTACACTACTGATTTCATTACTCTAAAAATTTACCACAGAACACACTGCCTACACATTAAACCTACTGAACACTCTAGCCAATGTACATAAATTAACATTGTTAACCACTTTATTTAATAGACTTTATTAGCTGACACAATAACGTACAACAGAGTGTGACTGTCAGTTTGCACATGAACTCCACTGTGGGCCAGCTCTTCTAAATGCAGTAATTTTGGCTTTGGAACGGGATGTTTACAGAACGCATGGCTGATCAGGAGCACAGCCAAGACAAAGTCACAGCCCAGTGCGCTGAAAACCTCCAACAGGAAGAGCTGTATGTGTGAACCAGACCGCGTTAATTGAATAACCTATACAATGGAGGATGCGACAAGAGCAGCTTCATTATTATACAGTATAGATTTAAGAGCATATTTCAATTAATGCTAACATGGCTTACAATGAAAGCTCCATCTTAGGTACATAAATGTGAACTTAATCAACTAAACTATAATGATATCACTGCTTCAAATTCAGAAATGTTAGCCTTCTGGGGCATTTTGTTGGACAATTTACCACATAATACAAGTACAAAACCTACTACACATAACACAAGTACACAAATTAATACACAAAGCACAACTACACAAACTGCTACACACATAAAACAACTACACATAATACAAGTACGAAAACCACTACACAACATCTACACAAATTAATTCACATAATGCAACTACACAAATTACTACACATAATACAACTACAAATATTACTATGCATAATTCAGCTACAAAAACTATTTCAAATAATGCAATTAAGCAAACTACTACACATAATGTGACTACAAAAACAACTACATATAATGCAACTACAAAAATTACTATTCATAACACAACTACACAAACCACTACACATAACACAAATACACAAACAGATGCACATAATACAAACACAAAAACTATGCATAATACAACTTTACAAACTACTACACAAAATGAAGCTACACAAACTACTATGCATAATACAACTACACAAAATGCTACAGAAAATACAACTACAGAAAACTGCTACTTATAAAACAACTACACAGTCTATAACACATTACACAACTACACAAATTACTACCCATAATGCAACTACACAAACTACTATGCATAATAAAACTACAAAATCTGTGTTTTTTTTTTAGCAGGAACTCACAACAAAAATGACACAATATTCTCAGAGAATCCATCAGTTTCAGGTTAGCAGGATGGTATTTTAGCCTCGGTCTCTCCAACAGTCAGATGTACAGTGTATATATTTAATTAGAGGTATATATGCTTAGCTTTGCACTATCAGAATATTGCAAGTTACTATCTGACTGGTACTGCCAGTGTTTGAAGTGGAAGCACTTCAGTGCACAGGTCTGATGGGAAATCAAATGTTAGGATATGTGATTTTCAGAGCAAGGTGCATTCTGGATTGAGCAAAAGTTTGTAAGGCTCACAGCATCTCAGGTTTTTCAATAAGATCTTGTATGAATCATGTAGTGATGAGTAAAGTGTGAAAATAGGCAGTTCAAATAACAAAACTGCCAGACACTCTAGCTATAACTAGATAGCTATAAGCTTGTTAGACTAGCCGAATGGTTTCTGAATGTTTGAGAAAACATTCAGAACATTTAATCTTTTTTGTTCTGAGAAAGTTTTAAATATCGTTACTTTCCTAAAGTTGTTTCAACATATCTCATAGTAGGAATGTGTTTCCATGATGTTCCCAATGAGCACCTAACCAAGGACATCCATAGACATCTAGCATCAATGCCAATAAAACCTGATTTAAAGGAGTGAAATTTTTGTCACTCCTGATTTTTTTTTGTTTATAATAAGTACAGTTTTGTAATTGGCCAAGATATACAGCTTTTCTACGTATTTAAAATACAGTGGTAAGTAGTGCTTGCGCTCATCCTCGTGCTCATTAAGTAGGGCCACTGATTAAGTGTTAGAACCTTCTTATAACCCGTCGAACACATTACTTTCTGATAACGTCCTCAGGTAGCTGAAGGAATCCATTTTAACCTTACCATAGTTTCATTTTTTTCAACAGAGCTGCTGTTTATAATTCATGGTAATTGATATAAAGCTCTAGAAACAGGACAGCGAGTCCGAGTGGAACGCATTTTTAGTCAGCACTGTGATCACTGTAGGTAGGGCTGCACATTCAAACAGTCTACACTGCCACGTCCAATTACCAAGGCCTCCATCCCTCAAGCTAATGACTCTTGTAAGAAATTAAATCAATATTGATCTGGTGCGCTCTTTGCTGTGTTCTCAGATTATATTGAAGCTCAGAATAAGGGCCAACCTCCAACATTTCATCAATGCGACGAAAGCTCGGTGACCACGTTACTGGCTCAGAATCTCAATCTGTTTCCATTTCAGTTGACTCTTTGCTCATGTCTCAGCCTAATGTTTTAATTCACAGACTCACTCGTGTGAGTAGAGTGGCCAAACATCTGTCCATGGGCAAGTCACAGCTCACAGACCTGCATCTTTATTAGCATTTACAGCCGGGGGATACATTTTTTTTTTTAAATTAATGTTAAATACACCATAAAACGTTTGTGCTCTTATTTAAAAGAGATAATGGAAGAACAAGTGTGGATGTTTTTTGTTCTCTGGTTAGAGAGAAATGGTTATAGTTTATATTATTTAAGGCATTTTACTAAAAACAGCTTTATGTGTTGTGTAAAATGTTTGCACATAGCCAATCAACTATGAGAAACATGAAGTCTAAACTCAATTTAACACTATTTATTTAATTCACCCTATACTGAAACGATTCATTTCTGTTGTTGTTGCCATTTTTGCTCTGTATGCTTAAAACACAAGGGCAATGAAACAAACAATGTTTTTTCCATATTGTGTTTTTTTTGTAGCAAGATATTAATTTATTCATTTATAAAGTTCATTTTAATTCCATTTAACTATGTGTCATTTTAAATTCATTTGATTTTTTAATTCAATTTATGAAGCAGTTAGCGGCAAGAAAAAAAACCTTTATGAAAGCCACTAAACTGTTTAGAAATAGCTCTAAGTTTTTCCTCTAAGTTCTATGTTTTTCATTGCAGGAACATAACACTTGTCTCCATAATATTCCTAGTAAACACATGACTATGAACATCCAATACAGCCTGATATAAAATGGCCCATTTAAAAGACATGGTTAGTCTATTTATATTTGTTGGTCCACCTTGATCGAACCACTAGATAAACATTTTGGGTCTATAAAAAGGTCTGTGATCATAGTAGTCCTCTTTTTAAAGCCTTTAAAAACACATTAAAAATGTTCATTCTGGCCGACATCCCATTAATGTCGTGAGTCAGACCTCTAGTTTTCAATAGAGAGTTTGGTATGCTTTGTGAAAAGGTATAGAGGCCAAGAACAGGAAGAAGTTGTTATAATTGTAATATTTCAAACTGCTTATTAAGCACTTTAAATAAAATACAGATTTTTTTTTTTCAATCCAGTGACAAACTTCCTTCAGAAAAGCCTTGCAGTGTCATGCTGTTCAAAAGGTAGCTTTTTATTAGAAACTGAAGCTATTGAACAGAAAAGTGTACAAAAGATTATCTGTTGGTGGAGTGTCTGATGCTGTGACTAATTTTTCCCAAAATTGAACTACTGCTGTTCTTGGGAGGTTTAAACGTTTCCATGGCCACAAAGGTTAGATGCCGTGAATGGGACATTAACCTGGAATCATACCATGTAATTTTTTAAACAGTGGTCGATAAAGGGTCAGAGGCCACGACTCATTTAAAAAGCAAAGGCCATTTTATTTGTCTTCTTATGACGTTATGGATTTTTCAGCATGGCTGATTATATGAATAGGTTCTTTTCCTTCGTTTCTTTTTTTAAATGGAAGTCTATTCCTATATATCCATATCCATCCTCGCAGACTGATGAGCACTTGCAGCACTTTTGTTTTGTGTGTGTGTGTGTGTGTATTTACACATCGGACCATGAGTACATCCTCAGTGGTGTGTGTGTGTGTGTGTGTGTGAGAGAGAGAGAGAGTGAGTGCAGGGGCTTAGAGATAATCTGGGCTTCCAGACAAAAAGGATTCAATTCTGTTTCCGCTGTCACTTCTACCTCTCTTTCTCAGCCAAATCGCACTCTCTTCACCGAACATCTCTCTGTCTTTTCTTGATCTCTCTCGCTCCGTCTTTCCCATTCTTCTTCATGTGTTCGTCTCTTTTTCTCCCTCTCGCTCCGTGAAAGGATTAGTCAGAGGTGTTTGCGGGAGGCAGTGCATCAATCAGACTTTATTAGTATTAATTTATTCATGCCCATCTGTCACTCTCTCTCTCACTCACCCCTGTTATCGCTACTTCTTAATCCCTGTCTATGTAACACTCTCACTTTCTCTGTCTCTCTCTACCTCTCTGTCTTTAGGCTTCCTCACATTGCACAGGTTGCTGTTGGACAGGTTCCTCCTTTCATGTCATCCCTAATGCCCCTTTCCCCACCTCTCTGCCTCTTTTTCTATTAAGACATGCAGTCATTTATTTGTTGTTTTCATTCTCTTTTGGTCTCAGGTGGAGGAGAGCGAGGAGGAAAAGATCGAACACGAAGATGAGATAGATCCGGTGGATGAGTTCAATGTCATTCCTCCGTTCCCAGAGAAGGCTACTGTCACTGATTTGGGTTCGGAGACGGGCAGAGTTCAGGGCCGGGCCTCATCCCTTTCAGCCTCCCTTTATCTTCTTCTTCTGCTGCTTCTCGCCACCCTCAGCTGGGGGTAGAAACCACCGCCATTTATGCTCATACACACTTACACATATACACTTACATCTGCACACACCCTCCTCAAAATAATCACTCACACCCACTGTAAAGACTCAAAGACTTTATACTGAGGGACAGAGAGAATGCAAGATGAAATGAGTTGAAAAGAGAAGAAGAGGACAGAGGACAGGAAAGTCCTCTCCTACCCACTACTGTTCTTTCCTTTCACTCTGCTTCTCCTTCTCGCCGAGAGGGCTGTGTGTAGCTCGCCGATCGCAGCTTGTCCCCCAGGGAGTCGCTCTCTGAATCTGATTCTGTGCCAATTGTTTGGAAAGTTGTTAGGAATCACGATTCATGATTCATGACTCATTGGACTGAATCGAATCGGATATATTTAACGCCTGACTGTCATTGAGTGAATCAGTGAATCAGTGAATCAGTAATGTGATGTGTCTGTTGTGTAATTCTCCTTTGCTTTGCTGATGCTGGCTAACCGTCAGTCAACTTGCGCCACTCTTTGGGAATTGCTGTATTGCTTCTGTCCAATGACACAGCGACGTATGAGTGCACAGCTTGTTCTTTTTTTGTACTTTGCATTTAGACACCTTGTGCATTTTCTCATTGCTGAAGCTTTTATAATTGTGTGTGTGTGTGTGTGTGTGTATGTACAGTATGTTTGCACTTTGTCAACATCAGAAAAAACCTCTTACAGTATGTGTCCACTTGCAAGTTCGCCCCGCTGCATCCTGTTTATTTCAGTGAACAGCTCTGCTGGTGTGGTGACTATGATAGCCCTCCTTGCTAAAATGCGGTTTAATCTAACTTACATGTCAAACTATCATTATTTTTAAATATTTGAATGAAGTAAGGTGGCACGGTGGTGTGGTGGTTGGCACTGTTGCCTCACAGCAAGAAGGTCCTGGGTTCGATCCCCGGGTCACCCAGGGTGCCTTTTTGTGCGGAGTTTGCATGTTCTCCCCGTGCATGCGTGGGTTTCCTCCGGGTGCTCCGGTTTCCTCCTACAGTCCAAAGACATG
>JAQQZX010000012.1:4079771-4095339 GCA_030068355.1 Notoglanidium maculatum | reverse complement strand
TATGTCAACAACTGCTCAACTAAGTAAAGAGAAACAACAGTCCATCATTATCCAGTCTTTTTTAAAGTAATAAAAATAAAGAAAAACATTGAATTAGAAGGTGTCTAAACTTATGTCATAGCAGCTATAAGCAGTTGTTCGCTCATTAGCCACTCTTTTTTGAAGTTAAGAAAGCAGATTGGTACCAGAGAAACCAGTGAGAAAAGCCGTCTGTTCTGAAGACTTTCCCTGACCATTCAAACACAAAAGACTCATACCATAAATGTTAAATATCATCTCCTGTGTCTGTGAATATATTGTGCTATAGAATGTAGAACATATCGGAATGAGTGTATTAATACAAACCTGTGGTTAGAATCACTCCCAGAATACATGGTCAATAGGCATTCAGAACGATTTCAAGGCTTCACACTCTCTCACACTCTTTAGCCATTTTTACACAGACATCTGGCAATATTGCCTTAAAGAAGACCCTTCAATATGCTGGCTTTGGTTGTTTACTCTGAACCAAACAAAGGCAGGATAAAGCCACCTCAGTGTGTGTTTTTACATAGTGAGCAGGCATTCCATAATAATAAGAGGCGTGACTTGTAACACAGCGGTTGACGCCTAGTGCACTTGTAACATACTACGCATCGAAAATACAGAAACCCCAAGCACAGTGGGTGAATAGTGGGTGAACTAAGTGTTGGGGTGATTTTGTTAGCTGTGCACATTTATACCACTCTTCAAATGCAAGCAAAGTTGCTGATCATCGTGTTTGTATGATCAGAAATATGTTGGAGGAGAAATTGAAGGGAAGTGGGAAGCAATTCAAGACAGAAAGGCGTGTGGACCTTAGATGCCATAGACAGAAATGTTTGAATTTGTTCTGGTCTTGGAAAAGAATGTCAAGGTAAAAAGCATCACAACCCTGTCCTGCCATGTCTCTTTTAACTCTCTCTCTGTCCACTGTGGGGCCATCAGCGTTTGTTTGTGACTGCAAAGTCTGACTTATTTTGTGCCTAAAGTTGGGCTGCGATGACGTTGAAATAATAAAATTAATTATTATTATTATTATTATTACTATTATTATATGAACTGATAAACAATAAACAGCCAATCAGATAAACAAGGATCATTATTTATCTGAGCATTTCATCCATGTTGAATTTAATTGTGGTGTAATTGGTGCTTTTATAATGATGTAGATATTTTTGCTGTCATCACTGAGACCATTCAAAATTCTCTCAGTTTGGTGGAAAATTAAAGAGAACCTAGTTCTTGATTGTGAATGTGCTAAGTAATGTGTAAGTAAAAGTACTACATCATGTTTACAATATCTAATATTCATTTCCACGAGCTACTAGTAACTTGTCGGAATTATAAAAACAAACCTGCCTTACATCGTACAATTGTATTTGTCATATAAATAATACTTACATGTGGTATTTATTACTTTACAATTACTTTACCTGTCTGCTGCAAATGATGGAGGAGTAGGCAGCTTGGATAGGGGCTTTTGTTTCACATAGACCTTTTTCCCAACTGAAAATAAAAATGTCTTCTGAAAGACGAACACGCTGCCGAGAATTGCGTTGCAGCTAAAGGTAATAACAGAGCTGAGGCCGAGTTTCATCAAGGCTTTTCTCAGTCAGTGGTGGAGGACGTGCACAAGGAAATGATTTAGTGGAGCGACTGGAGAAACATGGCTCTCCTCTCGTACCTGCTCCCAGTGGAGCCGCCGTGAGACACAAACCACTCTGAAGCACTTTCAGAAAAAAGCGGCGTGTCAATCAGGCAGACTGGAATAAAATGTCTTACATATCCCATCTCTCACATGGCCTCATGTGCCCCATCAATCTGTCTGCGTGATCTTATATACTCTATAACTTTCTCTTTTTACTTCCATCTGACTCTTTCTCATCTTCTTCTGATCTTAAACGTCAGTGTACTTGCACAAGTTTAGTGCTTGCATATAGTACATCACTCACTCGCTCTCAGAACTCTCAGCTCTCCGTCACGGCACATTAACATATACTAACAATCATCCACTCGCTCTCATACACACATAATACTACACGTGCATAACACCACACACACTTTCCAAATGCGTTTCAGTTGTGAGAGCATAGTACAGGGTTAGAGGGGATTAAGAAGTCGATATCAGCTGACATACAGCAAATTCTGTTGAATAATTCATAAATGCCTCTCACTCAAGGACATCACTCTGTTTTATCTCTCCTTGTTTCGCCTCTGAATGTCCAGCAGGCTCGTGCTTCATGGGGGTTGCTTCATCAAGTCTCACTGTCCTGACAGATCTTCTCTCCATTTGAATTCTCACCTTCTTTAAATGTTCTCAAATTCATTTTATTTTGCTTCAGTCCCTTATTTCAGTCTCAAACGATATAAGGAACAATCTTAGCTCATTTAGATCTTTCCACTTACCTCAATCACGTCAATCATGGACACCATCATCATCATTCATCTTTAGTAACTGCTTTGCCCTGGTCTGATCCAGTGCAGTGGATCCAGTGTCTATCCTGCGAACATTGGGTGCAAGGAATGCAAACAACATTTAGGGGATCACATAACTACCTACCATGGTGTTTTGAGGAGGTGGGAGGATGATAGAGAACCTGGAGAAAACCATTACGGACACTAAGAAAATGTACAAGAACTCCATACTAATCTCAGGACCAAGCTCAAGAGCTGCAAGGCTAAACTACCTGCTGCACCACCCAGACACCAGACATAGAGATGCTTTAAGGAAATACAAATTAGGGCTGTTACACAAATGTACACTCATCTATCATCTACCTCTAAAATGCTGCACATTTTGCACCTTAAAAATTTTTTTTGCACATTTTTACCTCTGCCATTTTGCACACATTTGGATTAGCGCTGTTCTGTCTTGTCTTGTCTCATGATGTCTGCACTGTCTCGTGGCAGTGTTTTTTGTCTTTTTGTCTGTCTCGTTATGTCTGCACTGTTTGCACACTTTGCACTTTATGTTGTTTTTGCCATGTTTGCACATGTTTGCACACATGCACTTTCTGTTGTCTTCTGTTGTCTTCTGCTGCACACGTGCACCTTTTGTACTTCTGTTGTCTTATATGTAGCACCTTGGTCCTAGAGAAACGTTGTCTCGTTTCACTGTACACTGTACCACATGTATATGTTGAAATAACAATAAAATCCACTTGAAATTGAACTTGATATTATGTGCATATACTTAGGGTTTCAAATATCTGTATTCAGATTTGGACCAGAAGTGGGTGTGGCCTAAACCTGGGCATGTTATTATTATTATTATTATTGTTATTATTATTATTATTATTATTATTAATGCCACTATCACAATGCCCCCTGAAATTACAGTGAGGAATAATAAACATGCCAGAGTTAATGATTTTGAAATTTATTTTTTTAAATATATACCCCAGTAGAGAAATGCTGCCCTGTGCACAGTAAGTCATCAATACGGGCTAATGACAGGGGGTTTTAATAAGGAAATTCTAAACTGAAATTGTATTTGCACAAGTGCCATACAAAGCGAGCAGAGGCACATCGTGACACAGAAGGTCAGGCAGCGCCGTGAACACTCAGAACAGCAGTATCAAACAGCACAGTGTTAGAGTAGCAAAGCAGAGCAAACTTCCCTGGCACTGACGCAAGCAACAGACATGACACCGTGTTCAGTCCACATCCAGCAGACAGGCATTTGCACTTGTTCATTTGGCTGACTCTTTTATCCAATGTGATTTACAATTGAGGCAGAATACAACTGAGAAGTTGAAGGTTAAGGGTCTTGTTCAAGGACCCATCCATGGCAGCTTGAAAGTGCTGAAATTTGATCTGCAGCTCAAAGGCTTAAGCACTTAGCCATCACTTCCCTCACATTGTGTGTGGAAGATCAAGGCTGGAAATCCACTACTCAAGCTTTGGGTCTGGAGCTCTGTCACAACCATCAACCAGCGGACAAAGTTGGTGAACGAAAAAACTTATAGTGCACCTCCAATCCATATCTGTATTTCCATTGGTTTAGAGAACATTAGTGGTTTGATCTGTATAATGTGTTCATATTTGGTTACACGCTTACCACTTTCTTTAGGTCAAATTGTAAGCACGCAACAGTACCTCTGTTGCTATGTACAGTTTGCCAATCCAATTGTTGAGGAACTATCTACGAAGGATAATATCTATCAGGATAACATAATTGTCCAAGAATTCATCAGTGCCAGTTTCTGCTCACAGCATCATTTTTAGCTGGAGATATGTGATTGGTGGATTGTTCAACTCAGCAGTGGTCCTAAGGAGTAAAGCCCCACCACTGATACATTCATACCAACCTTACACACCATATTAGTGTTGCTTCTGAGGGACCCATGCACCCACAGCTGGTTATCAGTGGTCCTATGGTTGTCCCTTTCTACTGATGGATAGGGGCATGACAAATTTATTTTCTGTCAAAAATAGCCTCCATAGGGTAACTTTATTTCCGCTACATGAATAATGGCCATTGTTATAGAAAGTGTCATATAAAAACTGCAGTGGAATCAAATCAATGGAACATGTAGAGTTCAGGGGCAAATAACCTGCACCACAGTGAGTAGAAATGCTTTGCTCTCTAATCAAAACTCTTAGGCCCTGATCACACCTGGCATTAACATGCATACTGGAGGTGGTCTGGAATGCATATTGCCACAATGCATTTGGAGAATGAATGTGAATGCATCTCAATGCATCCTGGACAGCATAAAGGACCAACTAATCGACTGTGTCATTGCCCTAGCCGGAAAATATGTAATCATTGAAAGACTGTTTGGAAATTGCACTGAACATAGAGATCTCTGCTGCGAGGCTAATAGATAAAGATGATGCTATAACAGCAGAGACAAAAGCAGCTGCTTTTCAGAGCTTCACTGACTAATTCACTCATCTCTCATTCATTTATAAGTTTCTTTTGGATAATATGCAATTAAAATGTTTGAAACAGTCCGTACAGATACATGAGTTAAGATTTGTGGGACACTTCTGGTTGAAAATAAATACAGTGTAAGACTGACATAATAAATGTGCATGACAGCCTTTCTCCATGGAAACAATGTATGAAATCCGATCACAAGTGGTCACTGGAGACACTTTCATAATGCTGTGTGTGAACGGCTATGCATCTCGGCTGTCCACTTGTCATCCCATCACCCAAGAAGCATGTTCATGCGAGGTGTGAACAGGGGCTAAAATAGATAGATAGATAGACAGACAGACAGACAGATAGATAGATAGATAGATAGATAGATAGATAGATAGATAGAGCTATATCTTGCTATTAGCTTTGCAAAAATTCTGGACACATCTTCAAAGTCTCAGCAGCACTGTCAAAGATAAAGTGAGAAATCTTTCCATTGTAAGTGAAGATTTCTGTGCTAACCAATCAGCTGTAAGGCTTTCCAGAACCTTTTTTTTTTTTTACCCCCCAGCGTGTACTACCTTCTGAGTTTCGATGAAAACTGCCCATTTTATAACTACAAAATGACCTTTATGGAAGCTATGGCTGATAAAATGGCAACTATATTCATCTTTTATTACTTTATTCTCTCCTGCCTTCCTCATGTTCACTTTCTTTCCGTCACGTTGTCACACTGTTTGCTCTGTCTGACTCTTTCCCATCTCCTTTCCACCTCCTCACCTGTATTTAGCACATTTAAAGTGTGTAGGGCAAACTGCGCAGACACACTCAGTCTGAACAGGCATTAGTGATATTGTGACAATGACCGATAATGACACCGCAACAGGAATAATGGCAAGGCTGACCTTTAGATTGAAAGAGTTCCCAACCTACCTCACTCTTTTTGCGAGTGTGGGTATGTGTGTGTGCATGCATGTGAGTCACAGCGACGGTGATCAGGGGCAGTAGCAGGTTGACAGACGACCGGTGCTGAGCTGTCAGTCCTGCTGGATGGTTATTGATAAACTGCATCCAATGGACAAGGCTAAATGGTTGGTGTGTGTGTGTGTGTGTATGTGTACCTAAGCGAGAGCTAAGTGACTCTCATTTCTCAAACAGTTTGAAAGTCGTGTTGCCTTATCATACAGAAAATGCAAAGGAAGTTATGAGCGAATAAAATATGTGGAAAAACGAGTATGCAGGAGAAAGATAAAGGCTATAGGAAGGAAGAAAGAGATATAGAGAGAGAGAAAGAGAGAGAAAGAGAGCCAGATGCATAGCATGATGGGCATCAGAGGGAAAAGAGACAGCACGCCTTGTGTGTACGTGTGACTCTGAGTCTGCATGAGCTTGTTTTTTTCTGAGACAGAGAGTAAGAAAAAGCAAACAAGATAGAGTGAGAGAAGGAAAATGGTGTGATATGAGCAATGGTGGCCCTGCAGAGAAATTCACACGATCAATGGTCATATTCACATAAAGTCAGACACAGTCCCACAGTGAAAGATCTGTATAAATAATAATAATTACAAAAAAAAAAAGGATTGCTTTCCGATATGCCGATCGTCTTCCTTCTTCCACCGGGCTTTGACTATTGATCTCTCAGATTATTAGCTCGCCATTTTTTTTTTTTAAATTTGCTTTATTCTCTCAGGCTGTCTAACCCTCAATCATATATTACATTTACTGCAGTATTACTGAGCTGTGAGTAATGTGTGCGTGTGTCTGTGCATGTGTGTGTGTGTTTAAATGGGGGTGCTGCTGTATCGCCAGGGGGTGTGAGTGAGAACAGGCCGCAGTAATTGAATCCCTTTCCCTGTCTATGTCTCAAATCTAGTCATTATACAAGCGCCTCTTTCTCTCTCCCGGACACACGCGTAGAGAAATAAAGCAAAAGAGTGGGGAAGACAGATTCCGCCTAATTAAATTTTTACCACACACCAGTTGGTTTGGTTCCTTTTTTTCCTCTTCAAACGTTATTTTCCCTGGAGATGATAAAATAAGCATTAAATGCGGCTAACGCTGGCAAATCGCTGCTCTTTTTTGAGGGCCGTTTTGGGCTCGCTTGCGGAAGGAAATAAACACGGCAGGAGGGAAAAACAGATGAAGAGACAGAAGCAGCGGAGCGGAAGGCGCGGTGCGACATTTTTGTTGCTGAAAATTAAAAAAAAAAAGAAAGAAAAGATAAAGTACCGTGTAGAGACAGAAACACATTTCAGTCCAAACTATGACAGTTTTAAACCAACTTCTGTAAAGCTAGCAATTTTGGCTAGTAGGCTAACTACCAAGTGCAACCAGTAGAAATTTTGTCAACACCTTTCAGTCATTAAGGCATACTTAAAGCCTGCTAGAAGTCACCAGATGATGTCATAGGCTAATTAGCATAATAATTGTATAGTCGTTGAATAAGCACATTTTCCTTCAAGCCTAAGAGCAAATTATTCAGCTTTTGGCTAAAACTCGTAATGCCACCCAAAGAAAAAAACAAAGAAAACCCCCACAACTTGGAATTCTTACTCGGAAAAAACCCTGAGTGATATCAAATCAACATGGCTCACCATCAATAGTACACAAAGTAGCCCTTCTTTACTTTTAAATGAGTTATTGCTGTATGTGTAAGTATTTGTTTTATATCTGTTAATACATAGACATATTTGCTTGTTAAATCTATAAGACTAAGTTAAATCTATAAGAACTGATTCTACAGTTCGCTGTTTTCAAGAGGAAAACATACATCACTCATCACAGTTAGCTGATTTGCTTGTTGCTAACAAAAAAGGTACATGGTGATGTCCATGCTTTTCTTCCCTCTTTGTAATCAAAAATAACATGAGTTCTGTCTTCACATTTCCGAATCCAGAATAAGCAGAAACATTCCACAGAAGACCATGCAGATGCTGGGAGAACCAGAGAGAATCCAAAACCTCCCAACTGCATCACATGCACGTGTTGAAGATCTTGCATTCACAGTTTGTATCTACCATTTTTTAATCGTTAATTTAATAATGGCCTAGCAACATTTATACACTTTTTTTTAATAGTTTAGGGGGATGATGTCTGATTCAGTGAGTTCATCAGCGACCGTTGCAATCGATCTTGCAATTAGCACATTTAGTTTTTGGGTCCATTAGATGAAGAGGGCTGATAAGAATGACCTTCGGCTTATCAAGTGAGTCGATTGTGTGTTCAAGCTGTGTGCATTACCAGCTTTTTATTTCACTAGTCAAGGCTCTTGGCTTAGAGCTAAACTTTTTGTATCAGGTCAAATAGTTAGAATTGTATTAGAATTCTTACACCAATAAAATTAACATTGAACACAAAGACGCCACATAAAGTTGGATTCACATGGACTGAATCAGTTTGTCTGATTCATTTGAATGAATTGATTCATTAGAATGATTTGTTCTTGAGTGGGTCATGACTGAAAACACTGCACTGTTTTTTTCTGACAGTGTTATATAGTCGTCTTTTTTCGCTATTGAATATACCTCAAAGAAAGACAAAATTATTGTAAGAATACCTTAACACTATTATCATAACTTTCACCTGCCAACACCAGCTTTGTGTGTCTTTGTGCTCTCTCTGAAATGCTGACTAATGGCGCTCGATTGTCTAATGCTGCACTGCTTTTGATTTGTGTTTTACTGCCATTTTAATAAGCTTTCCACAATGAAGCCAGCGCCAGTAGTCTTAGCATTTTAGTTAATGTGGAGGCTAAAGTTGGACAATTCCTGAACATCAGCTGGTTTCATCTCAAAGTACTTCGAAAGCTGCCTGATGTCTGCAACATTCTGTATCTCATCAAACGTTGCGCACCACACCAGACTTTTTCCCCAGCCTCTAAATTTAGCCTATTCCTGAAGTGGACTGAAGTTACTTCCTGGATTTTCCCTAGTGTTAAAAAGTTAAAATTAAACCTTGGACACTGTTTGAAATCTAAATACTGCTATCCTAACACAGCAGACTCTGTAGATACAGGAGTCTCTTCCAGGCTCATCTCCATGCATATTGGAACAGAGCAATGTTTTCTAATTATAAATGTCTCAACTCCAGCCCTGAGATGCCACTCTCATGCTGAGTTTTCTTGATCCAAACACACCTGGTCCAAGTTTAAACAATTAGCCGAATTATGAGGTAAGGTAGATTAGTTAGCTTACCTAGTGGCAACAAAAGCGCAAAGTTGTGAAAGTCAAGAACATGGTTGCCCAGTTCCAATCCTGGAGATCTACAGCCCTGTAAAGTTCTTTATCATTCCTAGTCTAAGTCTTTGTTTACTTTTATTTCTTAGTGTCTAAATAAAATATGAATTTCTTTGGACTCTAGTTGCGTTTGCTTGATTGTTCAAGGTGGTTGTTGGAGTAACAGTGCGTGCATGTTTACAAGCAAAATTTTGTGAATGGAGCTGTATGCACAATGCATGATCTTTCACCCATACAAAGCACATCTCATCCATAAATCCTGCTTTCTCACAAAAAATAAACCTGAGAGTACTCGATTATGTCAAGATGTCAAGACCTTGTCAAAAGAAACTGGCTGTGGTGGCTGTTTCTACACTATTTTGTACAGAAACAAGAAGAAAAAAAAAAGAAACGAAGGGAAAATATGGAGTCAAGAACATATGGCTGGCCAAGACTATCTATTCTGCAAAGAAAACTGGAGTAATAGTGCAAATAAACATAGCTGTGGCTGTGTTTATACTGCACCTCACTTGGAATCATGTAAGTTTAATAATCTCTTATAGAAGCATTACTATTGCTATAAATTTTGCCCTTGCTGTTACACATGAAGTGATGGATGACAGAACTAGATTCTGTTGTTCCCACCCCCTCTGTTGAGAGTTTCCTCTCAGACTCTCTATGCTTGCTTTGGAAGATCTTTGCTTGCACATCTTTGGTTGTTGTGGAAACAATGAAAAGAAAAGTTAGCAAGACTAAAAGAATCACCAATTAGTCAGTTAACAACAAGGAGATTTGGTTGTGGATTATGTTAAATCAGGTAAAACATTTTTGCAGACAACTGGAACATAAACTAAACTTTTAAACAACAAAAACACACATGCCATATCTTTGTTGCTATAGACTCAAACAGGCCTACTTATTCCACCAATATGAGCCTTGGGTATGGTCCTTGCCATTATTTTGTCATCATTTTCTAATGTCAAGAAAAATCCAGCTTGATCTAACCAGCTACCAGCTTCCAATACACAGGCCAAGCTGGTCAAACTAAATGATCCAATAAATGGTCCAATAAATGTTTGAGAATTTCTAATTTCCTTACTGTTGTGTAGAAATAACTCGTCTATGATTTAACATTCATAATGGTAGTTCAGAAACTGTTTCCTTTCTACCAGCACTGATCGGTAATAGCTTGACCAGCTTGTTCTGTGTTTTGGCATCTGGTCAGTCCAAGCTGGGTGAAATCTGAGTTAAGCGGTCAAACAGAGTCACATGTCCAGAAATCTAATTTTAATGAGTTTTGAAGGCACCAGATTTGATACTGATGAGAAAAAGCCAGATTGCACTGTTTGATAATTTTCTTCCTATTCATTGGTGGATATGGCAAACAAAAAAAAAAAAAAGATTTCACGCTGAACAAACTCTAACACACCTGAAGGCCTTCAGTAGCTCTTGAATATCAGAGCCAGGTGAGTTGAAGCTTGACTCTGCAGGGTTATTGGTTCCTATGAACAGGAGTTAGACAGTTCCAATGTAGAACAAAACACTTTCATTCCAAACCATTTGCTTTACGCTGGCTTCAGACTTGGCTGGGTGATGCTCAACAGAGTGTGCCCGTTCCTGGGCTCTGAACAAAAACGTGCTGCAGAAGGAGACTTCCTTACTACAAAAGGCAGGAAGAGCTGAGCCATGGACCTGAGAGAAGTTTTTCCCCCCGTTCTGTCTTTTGTAATAGCCGACGTTGGGTAAACTGCTGCTGCTACAGCAGCCCAGACAGTTTCATATAGATGAGTCATTACTACTCCACTGCCAACACTTTAGGGGAGAAAAACAAAGGCACGGAGAACAGCAAGACACCATATAAAAGTATTTGCAGAAATAATGATTTGCAGACACACTTATGGAAAAAAAAATATATATAGCATATATATATTTATGATTATACTTAAAGGCATACTTGCTGACAGACGTTTATTAATGCAAAAGGATAGACACAGTTTACTGACATTTACAGATATAGTTCCTCAGGCATTATGTAAACGCATGTGACCATAAAGAATTTCCAATGAAACAAAGGTACCAATTAAAATAAAAAAACCAATGGCTCTGTTGTACTTTGGGGGCATTTATTAATTTCACTGGCACAGTTTGGTTTCACTTGTCCCCTTAGGTCCTTTTCACATTTGCTCTTTTTTTTCCTGAATTGGGGCGATTGAGCCCAGAATTTTTTATATTTGGTGTGAATATGTGAATATGGTTTCTGAGCCCAAGAGCAGTCCAGACAACAATCCCTGATCCTCTTGAAAATGGTTGTCTGGGGCATGCTTCAACTGAACATCAGGTATGGAAGCTATTCACTCTTGACCTTGTATACCGAGTAACATGATTGGATCATGTTTATCCTATGATGAAATATTTCTATCCTGATGTGAGTGATATCTTCCAGGATGACTCTGCTTCCATTCAAAGGGCACAAGGGATTACTGAATGATTTGATGAGAATGAAAATGATGTGAAGCATATGCTAAGGCCTTATGCTAATCATAAGGCTAAGGTCACCAGATCTCAACCCTGTTCACATATTGCAGGTTTTGGAGCAATGAGTTAGACACCAAGACCATGAAAACACCATCCGAAGAAATATCCTTTGGAAGAACAGTGTTCATCCATCCATCATCTATACCACTTATCTGTTAAGGTTTGGAGGGAAGCTGGAACCAATCTTAGCTGACTTCAGGCAAGAGGCAGGGTTGACACCCTAGACAGGTCGACAGTCTATCTCAGGGTTAACACAGAGAGATGAAAACCCATTCACACTCACATTCACACCTATGGGTAATTTAGAGTACTCATTTGACCTAATCTGTATGTCTTTGGAGTATGGGAGGAAACCAGAGCCAGAGCGCAGGAAGAACATGCAAAATCTGCACAGAAAGGCCCCAGTTAGCTGCCAGGTTTAAATCCAGAATTTTTTTGCTGTGAGATGATGGTGCTAACCACTGCACCACCGTATTCATCCTCCAGTACACTTCCAGAGACTTGTAGAATTGATGCGAAGGTGCACTGAAACTCTTTTGGTGTTTCATTGGTAAATAACACCTTACTAAAGCACTTTAGGTTGTTCTTTCTTTAAATTTGTTACCCATCTGTACCAGCATATGCAGTTGACTATGTTATCATCGCTACCCATTCCTGAATATAAAGAAAAACTAATATCAACTTCATTAAGCACAGAAGGAAAGGCAGTTATTGGCAGTGTACCATCCCTCTGGTTATTGGCAGAACTTCCATTTTCAAGCATAAAGCAGTTTCTCTTCTCCTTTAATACTTATCAGGTTGGTGGTAAAGATGGATTTTTGGACCATTTCATCATCTAGGACATTTGCATAGCTTTAGTGTTTGTAGGTTTTGTTTATGTACATACCTCTTCAGCACAAGGCAAACACTCTCAATATTGCTCATGTCAAAACATTGAGATTTTTTTTAACCAATCATATTTAGTTGTTTTGGATTATTGTCATGCTGAAAGATATATTTCCAGCCAAGACAGAGCTTGGCAGCAAGAATCTGTTTTGCGGCCAAAATATCCTGGTGCTTTTGAGAATTCATAAATTCATTAATGCCATTGATCTTCACAAGGCTCCCAGGACCACCAGCAGCAAAGCAGCAGCAGAACATTAAAGACCATCTGGTCATACACTATAATATATGCAATGTGCCTCTAATGCTGAACACACAGGTGAATACTGCTTCCAAAAAAAGTCACAGTATGGTCCATTATGGTGATTCCAAGTACAAGAGGTGATGTACTGGTGTTTTAATTAGCTCTTGCTTATGGCAACCCTCCATGGCCTTGGTGTTTCAATTGTTCTGGTATGTTCTCCATGTTCTGGGATTTGATAATGAGCTTAGGTTACTGTCTGTATGGAGTTGTTCGTGTTCTTGTTGTTTGTGTACGGGTTTTCTTTGGGTCCTCCGCATTCCTTCTCATCCTAGTAGGTGAACTGGTGACTCTTAAGGTTTGAAAAATGACTGGCACCTCATCTAGGGTCTATCCCTGGCAGGTGATTATGGGATAGGCTCCAGATCCTCCACCAGAATAAAGTGGTTTCTGAACATGATTGAATGAATGAATAAATGAATGACCTTTTAATATGTTGATTGCTTTAAATGTTTCCTTACCAAACAAGTAGAGTGGTTTTGGCTTAATTAATGCACTAACATTACAAGCTGGAGCCATATTCACAAAGAGTCTTAAATCTAATCTCCTAACTCCAAAAAAAAACCAACCTAAAAATGGGTGTGTTAATCATAATATTTCAACTCTTAATAACGATTTTCTGTCCAAAGCTAACATACAAAGCATTCTAGAACTAAAAGTTTGCAAAAAAAGGTTTGTCCAATGTATTCCTAAGACACTAAGACCCAGTCAAAGACAATCCAAGGCTGATCTGACATGACTGATATATTTAATGATAATGAGCTTTAAAAATGTATTGTGTCAATCGCAGGAGCATTTCAATAATTGAGGAGTCACTATAATCTATTTAATAATGCAGTACTGCTGGAGATCAATGTTTGCACAACTCTCTGCTACTTGTCCACATGAAAATTGCCCTTTTCAGAATGTTTGCTTGTATTTGAACTGATCCTGAGAATTAGCAATAATTTTGGCACCTTCATTTCTCAGTTAAAATATATTGCTTTTTATTGTAGGTTTGACTGTAAAACAAGACAACTATTATAAACTATCTTTCATTACTGCAGTGTAATTTGTTTTATTATGGCGAAATGGGCGTGTGCTAATAATTCCTGCTGTAGTGCACTGAGAACTGAGGACACAACATCAGCTGGTGAGTAATGATGAAATGTCACACTTTATTCATATGTTGTGCGAGTCAGGCAGTCCCATAGGTAATGTGATTAGTGACTGATCTTTGTCTATTATATTAAGCAGCGGCTAAAAATTAATATACAATGCAAAGAGAGATGGAGGAAAGATGTCTTTTATGCTGTCGTCTGCCCTTTTTTAACTGCTCCAATGAGGACATCAATCCTAATTTCAACATTTAAGAGGCCAAATTGGAAATTTCATCTGATGGTGCTCCTAAGAGCTTATTTGCAAGGAACATTTTGAGATATGTTTTCTCCCTGTAAAACATCTATTTAGTGAATATTTGGTTGTAATTTCATTATTTTTAATAATGTAATGATGGAGATGGGGATTTATATTATGATTATATATACTTGAAAATATTAATTAATATATAAATGAATATTAATATATTTGTATACTTATAAACTATAAATGTTTTCTCAAGCATAAAAATTATAGATGAGCCAATCAAAACCCAGGATCAATACTGGACCAGTAACAGCAGAAACTGGTAGATCAAACATCAGAGACAAAAACATGGATCTGGAAATGTTTACATATAAAGAGACATTGTATTTTGTTGTCATGCTTAATTTTTATTATATTTATAATCCATACTTTATTATATTTATTATTTTGCCATGTATGTGAAAAATTAGAACTGAATAAAAATAAGCTGCTTTTTGCTACGTTTTGCTAATCTAAGTTAAGATATGTCCACCTCTTGCTTGTTGCTGATTGTAGTATCGTAGTATAGTGGTGTATAGTCTTTTGAACAATAGCATGCTTAAGAGAAGTGTATGTTTTTTTAATCCCTGTAGGCGCACCTGATTAGAGATACAGAGGAAACTTCATTTTTAGAGACAAGAGTTAGCATGATTAGATTTATTACACCCCATATAGTTCTATTTTATTATGAATAGCCTACTTTATTACGCAGGCTGTTAAATGTATTGTTTGATACACAGATGGACCAAAGCCAAAGGCTTGTAACGTTGGAAACTGTACAATAGTCAACTACTAGAAATTATTTTTATGAGACATTTTAATAATTTATATTTTCTGTGGACAACTGCTGAAAGTGGTTCAAGAAGGCCATTTAGGGTGTTTTTATTTTTGTGCTATAATGAAGAAACTGCACACTGTTCCAGATTATTTCCTCAAACACTTTGTCGGTTTATGCTTCATCATCCCGTTGATGTTAATCTCATTTTGAAATAAGTTTAAGTTTTACAGTAAATGATATTCTTCTTAAGGGAAGTCACTTCCTCGTTATGATATTCTTGTTTATGAGAATGAGACGGATGGAGATCATTAGTGTGTGCTTTCTTGTATCTCAGAGGCCTGGAGTGGATTTTCTCTTTCTCTCTCTCTCTCTGGGTGTGTGTGTGTGTGTGCATGCATCATTTGACCTGTGATGGACCCTATCCCTTCTGCTCACTAATAGATTTCCCTCATAAACTTCACACACAACACTTCCCCCACACACTGTACACACCAGCTAGCCTGTGTATGTGTGTGTGTGTGTGTGTGTGTGTGTGTGTGTGTGTGTGTGTGTGTGTGCGTGTGTGCGTGCGTGCGTGTGTGTGT
>JAQQZX010000012.1:4066109-4078609 GCA_030068355.1 Notoglanidium maculatum | reverse complement strand
ATATGTGTGCGAGCAGGAGGAATGAGAATGAGGAATTGTGGATTGACAGCTATAGTTAAAGGATATGGGAACAGTCCAATTCCTGTGTTATTATTAAGAGCTCTTAATATTAATATTGCTGAAATGTGATTCAGTACCATATGAGTATAAAGAAGTTACATTATACAAACATAATGAGTGTGAGATTATCTGAAAACGCAAGAGATGTGGCGTGGCTAATATCCGCTGCAGTTATTTTTTTAAACCTGCTAAATTTCCTGTGTCTAACTGCGATGACAAAACACATGAATATTCCTGTTGGAATGGTACAGACCCTGTGAAAATATATCTGTGAGTTGATATTAATATGAAAGCCACATCATTTGTAATTCACAAGTCACAACTGGAAAATTATATCTAATGGTTTGGTCATTTGCATTGTAAAAGCTAAAATATGGAGAAAAATGAAAACTGTGATGAAAACAAATTAACAATTTATACCACGTGACTCTGTAGTTCAAATAACACACAGAAGTATTTTTGTTT
This sequence comes from Notoglanidium maculatum, assembly GCA_030068355.1. Taxonomy (NCBI): domain Eukaryota; kingdom Metazoa; phylum Chordata; class Actinopteri; order Siluriformes; family Auchenoglanididae; genus Notoglanidium; species Notoglanidium maculatum. Next base: position 4,078,084 of record JAQQZX010000012.1, on the reverse strand, counting down.
GGTTTAAAGTTTCCAAGATTTACTGTTTATAGTTTCTGTGATGTGAAACAACTTGTGCTGCTATATTATATTTTGTTATTTCTAAAAAAAAATATATATACTAAAAAATTAGAGTAAGGGAGTAAGATCAGATTTCAGTATATACTGTCCAGTGGCCCTGACCTCTTTAGTGATGAAGTGCTTTGAGAGACTTATGAAACACCTCTCTACCCGGCAGTGTTGTAGTCAAGACCACCTACACTGAGACCAAATCATGACCAAACTGAGACCATAGTGCATCAAGACCGAGACAAGACCAAGTCTTTGAGGGGTTGAGACCAAGTCAAGACCAAGACCGAGATAAGGCAAGACGGAGTCAAGACTAAGACCAGACCAGTTGTAGCCTCCTCCCTCACCTACATGCTCTCAAACTTCAAGACTTCAACTTCAGTGAAGTCTCTTCATCCATTAGAATTGTAATCAATCTAAATAAAAGAGACAAGTGATGATAAGCTTTCAGTGTTTCCTGCAAGTTAGTGGGCAGGGAGGAGTGACAGCCATTAATAGTAACAAAAATGTCAAATTAGCAATGAGTCACTTTATTGGTTGCATTTGAAACAGGAAGTTTTACATCCAATCACAATAATGATGTTAACAAATAAATCCGAAAATGCACAAGTAATTTAATGATATCCTTACAGTTCTTCATTGGGCTTTAAATAAAATCTTGTGTCTGAGACTGGTGACAAAACTCGATTGGTCTCGAGCCCAAGACCAATCTCAAGTCATACAACACTACTAGTGCCCCTCAGGCTATTTAGTAAGCTCAGGGAGCTATGCCTTGGCCTGTTGGGTTGTGGACTTTAAAACTGGTTGGCCACAGATGGTGCAAGTAGGCAACTTCACCTTCATTTCCCTCGCTGTCATGACTGGAGCTCCCCAAGGCAGTGTTTAAGCCCTCTTTTGTGTTCTGTGTACATACGACTATATAGCCACACATGAATCCAACATCATCATGAAATCTATAGATAACACTCATCGCCAAGAATGATCGGAAGGCCAATGCGGATGAGGTGGAGAGGCTGTCCCAGTTTTGTCAGGCCACCATCAGCAAGATGAAGGAACTGGTGGTGGACTTCAGAAGGTAACAGCAGAGGACATGATTGATGGGACACCAGTGGAGAGAATGAACAGCTTCTGGTACCTTAGCCTACACATCAGCGAGAACCTGTCATGGACTCTTCACACTTCAACTGCAATACAGAAGGCAAAACAGCATTTTTACCATCTATGACAGCTGAGGAAGTTATGTCAACTATCCAAAAACCTTTTATACTGACACTTACAGAGTATCCTCGCCTGGTACGGGAATTACTGTGCTGAAGACCACAACACCCTGAAGAAGCTGATGAGGTCTGCTGAATGACTCACTAAGTCAGTACTGCCCAGCCTATAGGACACCTACACCAGGTGGTGCAGGACCAGAGTAACAAAGATCAAGTATCTCATATACCTCAACTATGGACTGTTCTGGCTGCTGTAGTCTGGTAAATGCCTCTACAATCACATAGCTTGTGTGTTTCACCTCTTACCTTTTACCTTATACCCATTGTATATTTTCTGTACATTCTATTTATTGTTCTTGTTACACACAGTTGGTGACGCGGTGGATAGTGTGTTGCCTCACAACAGGAAGGTTTTGGCTTCAAACATGCCAGGCAACTGGGGTCTTTCTCTGCTGAGTTTGCATATTCTCCCTATTCCCAACTTTTATCATCAAATATCCAGTACTTTTCTACCAAACATACAGGATACATAAAAAGCCTTTAAATAAAAGTAAAACAATGGAGAAGCAAAATGAACACATTTTGTTTTAATGATCATGGACAGCTCCAAGGTCCCTGGTTTGATCCTAAGCTCAGGTTACTGTCTGTGCTGTCTGTTCTTCCCAAATCCGTTTTGGGTTTCTTCAAGGTTCTCCAGTTTCCTCTAACCCCCCAGTAACATGCCAACAAATTAATAATATAAAAGAACAAAATAATAATACATTTTCTCTATATGTAGGAATGAGCAAGCGAGTGTGTGTGTGTGTGTGTGTGTGTGTGTGTGTGTGTGTGTATGTGTATGTGTATGTGTATGTGTGTGTGTATGTGTATGTGTGTGTGTGTGTGTGTGTGTGTGTGTGTGTGTGTGTGTGTGGTGTTCTATGTTATGGCAGTGTAGCTCAATGGTTAAGACATTGTACTATTAATTGGAAGGTCAAGAGTTGAAATCCCAGCACTGCCAAGCTGCCACTGCTGCCTTGAGCAAGGCCCTTAACCCTCAACTGCTCAGTTGTATACATGAGATAAATGTAAATCGTTCCAAATAATAAAATAAAGGCATTTCTCTATTAAGCAGTGTAAAATTATGTTCCTTCTTCGGTGTTATTATTACTATTATGTCATGCTGTGATTTACATCCCATCAAAATAATGAGAGCTGACTCCAACTCTGTCCATTATTATTGCTGAACTAAACTAGCACAGCATGTCAGGATTAAAATAGCACTAAAAAGATGAAAATAGCGCATCAAATGTGGCTTGTCTAAATGAGACTCTCAGTAACATTTCAATCTTTAGCAAAATCTGTCTTTGATATATCTAATAATAATTTGTAAAATAAATGAATGAAACAAATGAGGAAATTGCTCTCAAAACCCCATCTGTAAATCAAGTGACCCCACTTGGGGCCAACCCCTGTGGTACAGTAATCTTGTTTCAGTTTCTTTTTTTTGTTTGTTTCTCTTCTTTTTTTTTTTTTTCTTTTTTTTTTACACAAACACAGAGCAATGCTTAATTAACATTTTTGTTTTTTATTTCCAGATCTGGTCAGATCCTATCCTTTGACCACACACTGATGAGGACTCTGAGCTGACCAAACAGAAGTTTTTGGGTTTTCCATTACAGACAAAGGAAATATTATCGGATATAACAAATGGAAAAAACAATTCTAGCTAACTAGTGTTGGCTCATGGTGATGCCGCAGATTGCATTTGACCACTCAGTAGTCTGCACTATGCCTACTTCCACCCACATTTCCCTGTTTGGTTCTCCTAGTACCCTTACAAGATAATTAACTGAATTCGGCTCATAAATACCTTGTATTGATCACAAATACCTTGATTTGACATTTTAATTTTCATTGTTCTTTTTACCAATTACAGCTACCAATTATACTTTGGCAAGTGTAAATATTTACAGTGTCACAAGCGCAGAAAGCTCCAAACTGTATTATTATTATTATTATTATTATTATTATTATTATTATTATTATTATTATTATCATTATTATTATTAATTTGCAGTGGAAATAATGACAAAGTGGGAGACATTATTGTACAATGTCATATTGCTCTGCCCTGTACAAAATGCTAACTGTGTTTCCCTTCCATCTCTCTCCCTCTTTCCTTCTTGCCTTTCTCCCTTTTTGTCTGTCATGCTGTCTATCTCTCTTGATGTCCCTCTTTCTCTCTTTTCTGCTGTCTTTGTCTCTCATTGTCTTCTTTTTCGGTCTCTGTCTTTGTTGGCATCTCTTTCTGTCTGTCTCTGTATCTCTGCCTGCCTTTTTCTGTTTCTTTCTTTCCTTCTTTCTGTCTCTCTTTCTCTTTGTGTGTCTCTATTTTTGTCTGTGTTTCTCTCTCTCTCTCTCTCTCTCTCTCTCTCTCTCTCTCTCTCTCTCTCTCTCTGTCTCTCTCTCTCTCCATTGGAAGAGGTCAAACAGGTACCTATGATATTGCTCTGTTAATGTGTATATGACACCAGCCTCATTTTTCATACACTCGCACACATTTGCTGATACCTACCTCCCAAAGGGAGACACACAACCGAGATTGCTGATGACATCACCTGAGATCATTTTGTCTGTGTCTGTGTCTGTGTGTGTGTGTGTGTATGTGTGTGAAATTGAGTGCGCTGAAATTTAGAGCTTGTAATTAGCTTTCTCCACTCGGCTGCTCCCCAACCGCAAGCCTTACGTCTCTCTCTCTCTGTCTCTCTGTATTAAACAAATGCTTCATACTCCCTCTGTGTTTTAACTTCTGAAATCCTTTATCCTCACACACTTGCTGTCATCCTGCACAACAGCTTTAACATGAGAAACAGAGACATACTCAATAAAGCTGAATATAGAGAAGGAAAACATACTTCTTTAAAGCTTGATTTCTGAGACATTATTGTCTGATATCCCTGGTGTGTATTTGTGTGCATGCATGTCTTTGTATGAAATATGTACACACACACACACACACACACACAATGATTATTCTTTTTTTTTTCAGATTCACTTACCACACTAATGAGCAGATGTTTTTTTTCTTGGCCTTTTTCTCAGCATAGCCGTGACATCATGTTAGTGTGTGTGTGTGTGTGTGTGTCTGTGTGTGTGTGTGTGGTGGTAGAAGCATATGAGGTAAAGAATGCTCCTATGATTCCGGAGGATTTTAGAGCCGGAGCTTGCGCCCCAGCTGCTACATGACGAAAAATTCTCTGCGGCAACAAACACTCGTCAAACACACCTTCTGTTTGTGAACTTTTTATGAACAGTGCAGCACCCGATTGACTAGTCATGCAGAAAACACAGACGTGTGTAAAATCTGGTGACAGACCTGTTTATATACACACACATACACACACATACATATAAATATATATATATATATTTGGGGTATGTGGGGAATGTGGTAGGTGTCTTCCTCAACCTTGGGTCCTCTACCAGACACCTGGGAGTTTGAGGGTTCTGCGCAGTATCTTAGCTGTTCCTAGAACTGCACATTTCTGGACAGAGATCTCAGTTGTTTTGCCTGGAATCTGTTGGAGCCTCTTTCCAATTTGGGAGTTGCAGCCCCTAATGCTCCTATTACTACTAGAACCCCTTTGGACTTCACCTTCCACATCTGTTCCAGTTGTTCCTTCAGACCTTGCTACTTTTTGATCTGCTCATGCTCCTTCTTCCTGATGTTGCTGTCAGCTGGGATTGCCACATCTATCACTACTGCTCCCGTATGTTATTTTCTACTCCTTATCAACCACCACTATGTCTGGTTGGTTGGTCAGCAACTGCTTATCTGTCTGGAACTTGAAGTCCCACAGGATCTTAGCTCTGTTGTTCTCAATCACTTTGAGTGGTGTCTTCCATTGGGACTTAGGAACTTCTAGCCCATACGTGGCCCAAATGTTTCTGTACACTATCCCCACCCCATGGTTATGCCTTTCAGTAAATGCTGTTCCAGCTTGCATCTTGCACCCAGATATTATGTGGTGGACAGTCTCATGGGCATCTATGCACAGACTGCACCTTGGGTCCTGCCTACTGTGGTACCCCTGCCTCTACAGATCTGGTGCTTAGGGCCTGTTTTTGTACTACCGTGATCAGAGCCTCTATGCTGTCCTTCAGGCCTGCTTTTTCTAGCCTCTTGTAGGATTTCCTGATGTCAGCCACTTTCTCTATCTGCCAGTGGTACATTCCATGGAGGGGCTTGGTCTGCCACGATGCTTTCTCATCCTCCTCATCATCTTCTGTCTTCTGCTGCCTGAGACACTCTTTCATCAGTTTGTCTCGGGGCCATCTTCTTGATGTATTCATGGTTGTTCCTTGTTTCTTTCTGGATAGTGGCTCCATTGTTCATAGAGTCTCAGGGAACTGGACTTCGGATGGAACCCTCCATGCATCGTGAGGAGTTTCCGTGTATTGACATCTGTGGCATCTACTTCCTCCTGCGGCCAGTTCACTATTCCAGTTGGGTATCTGATGGTTGGTAGGGCGTACATGTTGATGGCTTGGATCTTATTCCTCGCTTCTGAGCACCTGTCTGACCCTCTGGAGATATTTGGCTGTATCTCCTCATAACATCATCCTGATTCCCATTGGCCGGTAGGATACCAAGGTACTTGTAGCTGTCCTGTATATCTGCTATTTTGCCTTCTGTTAACTCCACTCCCTCAGTCCTGATGATCTTCCCTCTCTTAGCCATGATGTATCCGCATTTATCCAGTCCGAACGACATTCCGAAGTCCTCACTGTAGATTCTGGTGAGGTGGATCAGTGAGTCAATATCTCCTTCACTCTTTGCATACAGCTTGATGTCATCCATGTACAGGAGGTGGCTGATGGTTACTCCACTTCTGAACTTGTATCCATATCCACTTTTTGTGATGATGTGGCTGAGGGGGTTCAGGCCTATGCAGACCAGCAGAGGGGACAGTGCATCACCTTGGTATATACCGCACTTTATGGTGACTTGTGCGATGGCCTTGGAATTGGCTTCCAGTGTTGTCTTCCACAACCGCATAGGCCATCATAGGCCTTCTTGTAGTCAATTGAAGCTGTGCCCAGGTTGGTATGCCTAGACCTTGAGTCTTGGGTGATTGCTTTATTGACCCGATAGCTGGTGCTTTGACCCTCTGGTGTTGGTTCCGACTCCTTTCTGAGCTTTGCTCATGTATTGACTGTATATGTCTGCCTAGCTTCTCTGCTATGATGCCTGAGAGGAGTTTCCATGTTGTGAAGAGGCAGGTTACTGGTTGTTGTTGGATGGCAGATTGCCCTTCTATGGATCTTTCATTATCAGGCTCGTCTTACCCGGCATTAGCCAGTCTGGGTGAGTGCCCATCGTTAGCAGCTCACGTATTTGTGCTGCCAGGCAGTCATGGAGTGCTGTTAGTTTCTTCAGCCAGTAGCCATGTATCATGTCAGGTCCAGGTGCTGTCCAGTTCTTCATGTATGAGACTCATTGCTGTATAGCTGTGTTGGTGATAGTGACTGGTTCTTGTTCTGGGAGATCTCTGTGGTCTGCTCTTAGAAGAACTTTCTTTGGAGAACAGGCAATATATTCTTTTGGCCTCTGCTTCCCTGGTGTATCTCGTCCTGGCCAGAGCTGTGAGTCTTTGTTTGGGAGTCTCCAGAGCCTCACTTATGGACATCTTGTTGTACGTCTTCATGACCCAGGACCTGTCTCTCATGACTCCTTTCTGCACTTCTGTGAGCCAGCTGATGTGCCTCCTTAGCAGCTGCTTCTGCAGAAAAAACCTAGTCACAAATCTAGCAAAGTTAGCAACACTAGGCAGCATATCAAAACCAAAATGTCACTGTCTTTCTACTTTCCTTGTTGAACTGTATAATGGTTCACAACTTTATGCATAGCATTATTATACATACCAATTAGCTCTGTAGAAACTTTCTGCTGTTATCGTGATTATTCTCATGAGCTGTGTATCAAATCAAAAACTCTGACCTAACAGATTAAAGTATTTACTCATCTAGAAAATTCAGAAATGTGGTAGGCTAAACAGACTTTTGGTAGGTTTGAAGGCTGTGAGAGGTTTTTAAAATTCTAATACTAACCATAATAGGAAAATGATTGTGTTAGTGATCAATAATGGTCTACAATAGTCCATACCCGAATGTATACAAACTGAGACACAACAATAGATCATTTAATCAGTAGCAGACACTATAACATGATGCTCTACTCCTGCCAACTTTTTACGTTGGTATTGCAAGTGACATACCATCGACTACAGAATAAGTGTGGCAGCCATCTTGCATATGTCTGCACATATTTAAAAGCAAGCCTTTAAATTGGAGCAGCTTGTGCCCTCTGGTAGCAAGAATTTATTACATTGCAAAGTTAAAGTACTGACATTAAAATATCTAAAAAATATATCTCATTAAGCTCCTTATGCTCACTTGTTATCAATACTTTTTTTTAAGCTTTGTCCAACTTCTTTGTTTTTCTTGCTGGTCCTCTGACTTGTGACCTGATTGGTTGAAGGTAAAAAAAAAAAGTCTTTCTGAATTTTCAAAAACACAAAAAAATGATTTTTATTTTCCAAAATCTTTCAGTTGCGGCATTTTGTCCGTCCCCATTCAACCAACCCCCCCCCAAAATAGCCTAATGTCTTGTATTTTGCTTGAATACTTACGGGTGAGATTAGGGTTGGGTAAGGGTTAGGGTTGTCATATGGTTAGGGTAACGCCCATAGAAATTAATTGGAGGTCCCCACAAAGACATAAAAAAAAGAAATGTGTGTGTGTGTGTGTGTGTCTTGGGGGTGTTTATAATAGCCAAATTGTATAACTTAAATTTAGTTGCTAAGCTAAACTCTAAAGGACTCTAGAGAAACTTACACTGTAGGCATGTAATGGACTCTCTCTCACTGTTTGTGTGAGATAAAACCAGCCGACAGGCTGTTAGAGATCAGGGGGTCCCAAGAGGGCAATGTGTGAGAAAAGTGGTCATGTAATGATAGTCTCTGCTATTCCCTACTGAAACACTGCCACGGATGCGGATGACACACACACAATACAGTGTTCTTCATTGTAACGTGTCTGTGGTGAAGTTAAAGTCTAAAATAGTAGATATCTCATTTTTAATGAGTTGATCAGTGATCATACTGTATTAAACTTGGGATCACTAATGATTTACAACTCGCCCCATCTCTTTCTCTCTGACCATCTGCATTTTGTCAGGTTGTCATTGTCTCTCTCTCTTTCTCACACACTTCTGGTCCAAACTCCTCTCTGGTCTCTCCTTGCATCTTTGTTCTTCAATCAATATTAATAATAAGCAGAAAGGATGAAGGCTTAATCATAATCAATAACTACTGCATGCTGTTCGGACAGATGAGACGAGGACAAATCATCTGTCCCGTCAGCTGGCCTGAGTTACACCCAGGCTCCATCTTAAACCTATCTACTCATAAACTTGTGCATTAATTAACATACCACCTAAACTCATAGCTCCGAAAATCAGTACTTACCCTAACAAACACACACACGTTTAACATTCTATATCATTCTTTCCTGCAGATTCTCAGTGGAGTTTGTCCTATAGTGTTTCAGTTCTTTGAGTAGAGTCCGTGACATGCAACTGGGGAGGTTATAAAGATTTTATTATTTATGATATGCTTAATGACTCAGTCTGCAGAAAGTTATGACCAATTTAACTTACAACCAAGCGTAATTTGTCTGGAAGTGCAGCTTTGCTTGCTTACAGCAAAAACTACAGACAACACAATTAATTTTAATTGTATATGATGAATTAAATTATACTATTAAAAAAACACCAGTTTTTACCCTTTACTGCAAACATCATGACATTCTCAGGGAAAATATGGTAAACTGTAATTTTTAAAAGTAGTATTTTGGTGTATGTTGACATGAACACACCATACAACTATAAAAATAGGCCAAATGAACATTTGATGATTTTTTTTCTCTGCTGAAGCAGAATTACATGCTGCATTTGTTTGTTTGTTTGTTTGTTTGTTTGTTTGTTTTTTCACTTTTCTTTTGTTAAATAGAATTTTCTACTAATGTGTATTTTCTTTGTACTGTCTTCATAAAATATGAGAGTGTTACCTTTTACCTTGGGATTTGAATTATGCATAAGTAATGTGAACCTTCCTGTGCGTCTGCTAAAACAAACTCTTCCTCACTTCTTGCACTATTACTAATGTACTAAAGTATTACTAATACTAAAGTAGTACATTATTGATTAATTTATATATAAAAGGTATACATGCTCTATATAAGTAGGGCCAGACCAGTTGTCTTATAAGTGACATAATTGCTTATATAATGTACTGCTTAGATTTCCTAAAAACGTTAATTTAGGTAAGAATTACATAAATTAATAAATCATAAATTAAATTTACTTTTCTTAGTGAGATTCCAAAAATAAGCTTAATAAATAAAATAATTTTAAACAGCTCCTTACTCAGTGACGCCATTCTGTCATCCAACCAATTTCTAAACTTAAAATTTGTCTCTGGTTTTTGGTGTCGGCTGATTTCCCCCCCCCTCAGCTTTCCTCATTTTTAAGCTGGTCAGGTTTTAGAGAACTCCACAGCACAAAGTCTGCCCTTCTCACTGTATTATATGACTTACTTTTAACTGCTGAAGCTGTAAAGTATGCTGTTTCAATTCTATCAGACCTTCATGCAGCCTTTGACACAGTCACCTGAACTATTCTTCTAAACCATCTCAAGAGTTTTGTGCCCATCCAGGAAGCTGCTCTAAAATGGTTTGCTTGCTACCTTAGAAATAGGACATTTTCCAGTTAGAATTGGCAGCTTCTACTCTTCATGAGCTATTAACCTGTGGGGTACCTCAGGGTTCCGTGCTGGGCCATATTTTGTTGTGTACGTGCTTGGGTCAGTATGTCAAAAGTGCACTAGGGCTCCCAAAAATAAAGTGTTCACCGTATTGCCAGTAGACCACAAATTTGAATCCTGATGATGCCACAGCCTTTTGTAGCTGGAAGACTTCCTTGCTTGTTACTCTGTCTCATGTCAAAGCGATACTAACCAATTGTATTCCTTTATGAGGTCAGAAAAAGGGTAGGTAGTGCTTTTCTCCAAGTATCTTCAGCTGCTCTGTAACATAGTATGAGCAGCAACTAAAAAAAGACATGCTTTGGAGGAAATATGACTGGACTGTCTATTCTAAATTGCTCCTAGGTATGAATAATTGTATGAATGTGTATAGCCTGTATGTATATTTATAGCCTGCCTCACACCCAGTGTTCCCAGGATAGGCTCCTGCTCCACTGTGATCCTGATCAGGATAAAGCCCTTAATAATGATGAATGAAGTGCAGTATTTTTACCATTGTTTACAAGATGTTGAAAATGGCTCCAAAGCCCCATTTTTTATTGTCTAAAGGATATTAAATGCTGGATGTCTTAATATGTCCTCCAGTTAAATTATGGCTTTTTTCGCCACATTGTAACTTATTTCGCATTGTAATAAACATTATCATTCAATATTGGCACACCAATGGTACACCTACAAAATTACCTGTATAGTAAGACACAACCTAGATGTTCCTATAAGTACACAAGCAAAAAGAGAGAGGTCAATATAGTACCGAATGGTGTGGCACTAAGCTACATACAGCCAAAATAACTGAGCAAGGCCTTGCATGGCCTAGCCAATCTCCTGACTGACTTGAATTCCATTTGTAATTTCTGGAGGATTTTGAAATTGCGAGTCCATCAAAGGGATCCTCATAACCTTTGGGAATTAAGAAGATTGGCCAAGAGGAATGGACCAAAATTGAAGCCAATGTAGCAAAAAGCTAATTGCATCTTACCATATACATCTGTAAAGCTGTACTTGCCAACAACGGCTTTGCAACAAAATACTAATGTAATTTTGTATGTACAAATAACTTTGTTTATGCTTATAGATACTTTTTGTTCATATTTCTAAGTACAGAGTCAAAGTGTGTAAATCTGAAGCATACTAAATAACAAAAATCTAAGTTTTCGATTACTGCACACACAGATCCCCACACTGCATGTCTCTGACCACCTTGGCCCATATTCTATATCCACATCCTTCATCAGTTGGTTTTTATCCATTCCATGATCTGCCTTGAGGTTCAAAGTTGATTGCACTCTTGCTTTTCTGTTGCTGCCCCAAGAAGTAATTCCCAATAAAAAGAAAAAAGTTTATTATCCTAGGTGTTGGACTTAAGGTCTTTTACTTTATATTTTTCCATATAAACCTCGCCATATCTGGGTGGGTTACTTCTAGGTTGTCTGGTTTCCACTGACTGTCCTAAAATATCTTAATAAGATAATAAGCCCTAATAAGGGCTAAGATAAATTCCCCCAGGTGTAAATGTGTGTGTGAATGTGTCACATATGGGTTGTATTACCACACCATGATCAGTATTCCCGAGATAGATCCACCATACCAGGATAAAGTTCTTACAGAAAATAAATGAAAGAGCATGCAGTATTTAAAATATATCTATAGAAATCTATATAAATAAAATGATTACATAGAGTTCCTGGCTTCGAGCCCCGGGTCACCCAGTGTGTCTTTCTGTGCGGAGTTTGCATGTTCTCTCCGTGCATGCGTGGGTTTTCTCCGGGTGCTCTGGTTTCCTCCCACAGTCCAAAGACATGCAGATTAGGTCAACTAGCTACTCTAAATTGCCCATAGGTGT
>JAQQZX010000012.1:4032135-4045154 GCA_030068355.1 Notoglanidium maculatum | reverse complement strand
ACCTAATCTGCATGTCTTTGGACTGTGGGAGGAAACCCACACATGCACGGGGAGAACATGCAAACTCCACACAGAAAAGCACTCTGGGTGACCCGGGAAACGAACCCAGGACCTTCTTGCTGTGAGGTGACAGTGCCAACTACTGCACCACCGTGCCGCCACGTCAACCATGGAATAAAACCTGGAATATATTTTAGAAAATTCTCCCATTGTACTCTATATCACTTTAAAAAATAAACAAACAAACAATCAGAATTAGTGAAACATTGGTAATTGTAAAATCACATTACTAATAAGAACACAACAGTTTCAAGCTTCAAAGAATCAGGGCTGCTTAAATAGCTTCTAATTCACAATTAAAAGAATATTAAAATAGTCTCTCCTTCACATGGAAATTGGCATAAAATGGCTACACCAACACCGAAAGAACATGTGTTTAAAACAACTCAGATAAACATCCAGTGTGTAACAGATGTGCAAAGATTAAATACATCAGCTAAGTATATGCTGCATTGCACAAAATTACATTTACACTTTGGCCATAGCCAACACCTTTAGCATAAGCGAATGGCATTTGCCCTTGTATTTGTTAGCATTAGCAGCTAGTGGTCTCCAGCATCAGCACTCAATACACCTTACCAGAGCGGGTAGCCTTTATCTCTGCAACCAGCGACGACAAGACCCTCTGGTCGTCCTCACTTAAGGTATTTATGTTTAAGAAAGTTATTAGAACTGCTTTAACAAACTTTAAAACCTTTTTATCCTATATTAAAAGATCTTACTGATCACACTGGCATCTCTCTCTCCTGCTGCGTCTCAAAAGGAAGTAAATCATGTTGCAAATAGGTTTTTATCCACTCACTAATTGGAACATGATAATGATTGGCTGATTGAGCTAACCTATTAAATTCATGTGTAAAAATGTTTAAAACTAATTAACATTAATAGAATTAATAAAGATAATAATATAATAATAATATAATAATAATTTTCCTCATATATACTTATCGCCTGTTTTTTTTTATTATACTGACGTTTTTTAATGTACATTTTCTTAATTGTAAATGGGATGCAAGCATGTATTAGAGCGTACAGTAGCCATCAGGTGCCCATAGTGTACTTCCAAGTACATTCACTCTCCCTTATTGCTTCTCCTGTGTTAAATAATAAGTACGATCCTCCATTTTTAAAAATTTGGGTTCTCAAACTTGTTAGCCAACATCAGCGAACACTGATTCCTCTTATTTCTTATTCCTTGTCTTCCTTTCTTCTTTTTTTGTCTTCTTCCTGTGCTTCATTCCTGAATCACATTGCCACCTGTAAAAACCCGAAGTGTGGAAGGTAGCCTCTAGAGGTTTGTCTGTTCTGGGCTACTGTAGCAGCGCAACATGGGGGATCCATAGAAGTGGACCCGTGTGCACTAAAGAAACATGCTTATGAATTTTATATTCCATTACTGCTAACAGATCCCCCTAAATCCTACACACTGGACCTTTAATATGTTTAAACAGATTTTTTTCTAACAATGTTTCTAATTCAGTTTAAATATTATGTGCATAGATTATTTTACATGGGTTAAAACTGTCATAAATACATTTAAATAGTCATAGACTACAGAGCAGAAGCCAAAGACTCTGCTGTAGATTATTGTAGGACACTCTTCAGTGACCATGTGACAATTTTCTATTTGTTGGCTTCGTTGCATGTCTTCAATTAGCCTAGTAAATGAAGCCTTAAGAAATGTGCAATATACATATACAATATAAAATATACAGTGTTATATATCGTTTTTTTCAGCACATCCTTGAGAACATGATGAGATGGTCAATTTTTAACTTTTCATAACTATTTCAATAAAGTAAACCCAAACTGAACAACAATTAGAAACTCCAATTTAGTTTGCTAAAGTTTTTTTTTGTTGTCAAACCCACAAACAGACTGATTAAAAAAAACTATTTACCTTCAAATTATAAATTCACTGGTACCATAATATGGCAAATAGGAAAATGAATTTTTCCCAAATAGGAAAGTGAACTTTTTTATGTTATTAAATTAATTATATCTGAAGTATCAGGACCAAACAAAGTTCTAGCTGACGATTGAAGTCAGCACTTTAAACTCACACTGAGAAAAGCGGTCACAAAATCCCTGGGGAGCTGATTGGGCTGTTTAAAGTGTCACGTGCTAAGTGGCACACTGGTGCGCCGGCCATCTCCGAAGGGTTAACTAAAACTGCAATTGAATATATAAAAACAAAATAAACATATCTCCCCAATAAAGTAACCAGCATATGCTAACCTTAACTTCATCTGTTATATCTTTTGGAAAGATTACATCTAAAGAACCAAAGAACTATCCAAAGACCCCCTGAGAAATCCTTTTTCCTAAAAGTCTATAAATTATGTCATTTATTTTACAGGAAATTTGCCATATTATATAAAGAGGGGCTTTTAGATAAAGATTTATATTAGAAACGCTGACAGGAGTGACAGCAGTGTTTGTAGAGTTTATATGGAGTTGTAGATTGGGGAAACCACATTTTATTAGATATATGGGTTTAAACTAAGTGGGATTCAGGATTGGGACCACAGTGTAATTCACAGTGTAAGACACTGGAATTCTCCTAAACCACATGACCTGAGCGAATGCATGGAGGTTTTGACCGAAACTGTCCCTTGTGGAATTATATTGCCTAGGATAAAGGGGAACAATGTAGATAAAGTAATAATGGACAACAAAATCTGTTGTTACTGGATATTTAATGTTTATGAGGATTCTTTGCTTCCCAATATACCTGTCTCTCTCATGCTGTGTGTGTGTGTGTGTGTGTGTGTGTGTGTGTGTGTGTGTAAGAGAGAGAGAGAGAAAGAGAGAGAGAGAGAGAGAGAGATGGAGCACTGAACATCCCAGCAATTTACAGCACACTGAAAAGCAAGGATAACGTCACTGGGGTATTTGAGTCAGTCTGTGTGTGTGTGTGTGTGTGTGTGTGTGTGTGTGTGTGTGTGTGTGTGTGAGTGAATTTTTATGTGTGATGAGCCCATCTGGACTAGGATCATTATTAATGCACCCTGCAGTGTTTCTGCGTGTATTTATGTGTGCAATAACAGACTCTATACTCACTTATCACACCTTGCCTGTGTGTCATTCTTGTTGATGTCATCATCATGGCGATGCGAACACATGCACACATGCAAAGACTCATCCCAGACACCCACCCCCCCATCGTTTTCGGGGATTCTATGATGTCATGTCTGAGCATTGCCCCTTGTCTTGTGCCCAGCCCCTCCCCTGGGACAGTAACTAATTTGCCAAAGTGCCTGTGTTGTCTCCTCCCACAACCTCTTTCTCACTCTTGACCTCTGACCTTTCCATTATCTGTGCCAAGTCACACCTCGGCATGTCACCTCAGTGAGACATCGGTCGCCCATGTGCTGGTAATGGCTACATATCACCCACCATCACTTCGTAATGTGTGTGTGTGTGTGTGTGTGTAAGTGAGAGCACACATGGTAATTGAAGTGGGTGTGTAATGGGGAACAGTTTGGTATCTGCGTGTGGCTTTTGTGTGTGTATGTGTGTTTAACACAGTATATCTAGATACAAGTGTATTTTGTTACAAACGTCAGTAACAAAAGGATTTGTGATTAACCATTTTTTTTAAGTAAGCACTGAAACCTTTGATACTTGATCACATTATTAGTGTATATTTCACAGACCTATTTCTACATTAACACCTGATCAACCACAGAAAAACTATATATATAAAACTATATATAAATATACAGTATATAACTATAACTATATACTGTATGTAACCCCTCCCTCTCTCTCTATACTATATACAAAATTATACCCATACAAAATTACAACAAACAAAACATGTAATCTTAACCAAAATGAAGAATATCTTAGACATGTTTCTGCTTGAATGCATGCATGCCTGTGACCAGAAAAATGTATTAAGTTCAAAAAAACAAATTGCCTCACATTTGGATTAAAGCCCATTATTCTAGCTTTACAAACATGAAAATTAGCAAGAACAGCAAGAATCCTAAATGTTCATTTGAAATATCTGGGCAAGGTCTGGGATTTCTATTCTATCAGCAGAGGTGGGCTTCTCATGATGAGAGGAAAAGGTCAGTGAGAATTTGAAATGAACGCCACTCATTTTAATTTAAGCCATGAAGAATTGTTTGATCTTATCTCCATTGTTTGATCTTAACTTCCCACTCTGGTAAAACAGAATCATAGCTTCAAAATGAACATTTTAATATGATTGTACAAATAAAGATGTAAACCTGAGAAATAAAGGACTGTGCTGTAATGTTTTAAATAGAAGATGGACAGATGGATAGCTAGCTCACACAGGTATAAAAACTCACTTGTTACCTGTTCATTGTCCATGACTCCTCACACTGTTCACAACCACACTCTTCTTGCCACAATGAATTAAAACTGTCCTTGAATGGTATCTCGAGCTACAGGTGTATTTACTGAAATAAATTGCTTTTAGTACTTCCATATTTTGTGTTTTCTGCTTGCACATGATGTCTGAGTTCTGTGTCTTCTTTTATAGTGCTCTATCATGTTCAGTAAACACTTTATTTTGGTCAGGGTCATGGTGGATCTGGAGTCCATCCTGGGAGTGAGGTGGGAATACACCCGGTATACATGTCAGCATACACAGAGTTGCCATTCAGTCAGGTAAATACACCTTATAGGCTAGTCTGAAAAGACTACAATTACTGAGAAGCACATCTTTTACTATGCACCATTTGGTAGCTCCCTTTCATTAGAGGAACCAGACCACCACAGGACGATGCTTTTGGTTAAGACAGGTTAAGACGCTTGTGCTCAAGGACCTAAGAGTAGCATTCAGGTAGTGAGATTTGAACACTCAAATATCCTTAAACTGAGCTACTATTGCCACTGGTTCTGCACACGTCCTAACCTTGAAGATTGCTTTACCTGTTTTACTTGTTTCTGCCTGTGTTTTGACCTCCATAACAGAAAATGATTTTTGGAAAATCTCCAATTAAAAGCCTTTGCACTTGCATCCAACCGCCTCTGGCTCCACATCATTATAAACAGATGGAAACAGATTTGTGGAATAAATGAGCTAGCGAGTGTGTGTTCCAGTCTCTCCATGACAGAGTGTGTTTGTTTGGCTGGTGCTCTTTTGATTACACCATCTTGATGCTTCTCTGCAGATTATTCATCATAGCAATAGTTGATGAAACCACACAATGACTCACTGAGTTTTTGGAAATTTGTTTACAATATGTGCAACATTTGGATGGAAACATACATAATGAATATTGTCATGAGGCTGGTTTCCATCTTAGAGATTATATAGAAAAAAATGTAAAATGTTTAAAATACAACAAAACTTTTTCTGTTTGACATTATCAGATAAATTGTTTGTCAATGCATGGTTTGTTGCAAAAAACTAACATAGTAAATGTTTTTGCAACTGCACATGTTGGTGTCATATGGCGGGATTTTCTGCATCAATAAAACACACCAACAGGGAAAGCAGGAAGGAAGTGAAGTGGAAGTGCTGGTCTGAACTTTCCACAAGAATTGGTGATATATGTACAGTATCTAAAATTCTCAATGGACACCTATCAATCTACTCTGCTTTTTTCAAGGGGAATTTTGTGTGATGGCAGACTTTTGCAGGAAATTATGTCATTATGTGACTTTTTACCACATTATCACTTATTCAGGATTTTGTAAAACAAAAAAAACATAATTATTGATCCAGATTGAATCGTTATTGCTGATATTTAGACAGAACTACATTATAATATGATGTTCTTGAGCTGCTGTGAGTTGTCCTGACAACCTTTTAATAGTAATACAGTGCTGTGTCAGGGGGGTCTGAATTTTAGGAACGTCATAAGAATATGCTACCTCAGATACATCAAATGTCATCATGCCCCATCTGAGAAAAAGACGTAATGCTTCATAATGAATGTCAGGAGCCGCAGCCAATCAGAAGAGTGAGAAAGTGAGCCGGTGTGTGAGTATAAACAGATTGAGAGAGTGAATGTGTCTTATATTGTATAGTAGGAGAAAAAAAGAATTCAAGCATGATAGTTTTTTTTTCTTTTGCTAAACAGCTGTTGTGTAATATGGTGGAAAGCTAATGAATGATAATTATCAACCAATTTATCCTTGTTGCTACATTTGTATCATTAGCCACTAGCAGCCTAGCTAAAGCAGTTTAACAATTGTCTAATGATACAAATCCCATAACAAGAATAAATCAGTGACAAACATTCATTAGCTTATCTCTTGTGAATCAGGTAAGGCATTTATTTGTTGTGTAATGTGGTAAGCTAATGAATGATAGTCAGCTGTGTGCTTTTTTTAGCTAGTGCTAACAGTGTGCCTTTAATGAGTTACATGCAAGTCAAAACTGGTTAAATTGGGCAAAGGTGAGTTTATTAATATATCTATTTGCTCTTAGTGAAATTATTTTGATAAGTCTTTGCCTGAATCCTCTAAGCTGTTTTAGCTAGCATGTTAACATAGGCCAGCTTTTAGCTACTAGAGTGGTTACTTTTTCTAAACTTTATGTATTTAAACCTCCATTATATTGCGTGAATATAATTCTTATTGAATGTGTATTAATTGTGGCCATTATGCTAATTTGTACATTGGAAAAGGATGCAGCATTACATATGGTAGAATAAAAAGTATGATAGAAAATGCCATTTCACAATAGTGTTTCACTACTGATTTACTATTTTTGTCTCTGACAGCATTGCCATGACAACAATCATACAGTGTCAATCAGCCTTTATATAGCTCTAGTTTCTTTAGTTTCTTCTCTACCTTTAACAGTTGGGGCATGCTCTGACTGAACACACCTGACTCTAATATTCAGATGCTCCTACACACTTGATTAGCAGGATCTCAGCAGGGTGGTGGAGCTCCAGGAGCGAACACAGCACCCGTGATCTAATCACATGCAATAGAAACGATTTCACATGCTGGGTTTGAGTCAGTGCAGTGCTAAGTCACAGTCCTGATTCATGTGGACACGTGGCCAGATTGGCCTCCCCAGTAGGCCCTTCTTTTTAAAACTTCACAAGGTTGAAATAACCTTGAGCCGTAGATATAGTTCATATTGCTTTCAGTAATTTTTGATGACTTCAATTTTTCGTTAGAAGGTCACACGTACAAGTTTTTAAATGAGGCTGTGATTATGACATGGAGGGTGTATAAAGTGGATGTAACATGAACAGCATGAGAACTTCTTTTGTGTTTATTTATTTTGTATCATCAGCAATAAGAAGATTTGCATTTTAACATGCAAAATTACCGCTTAAACCTTCTGTAGGCATCATAGTCATATTGGTGGCTGCTTTGACCTTGGAAAGGCAGGACTCTCAGAAAAATACAAGTTGCCAAGTTGTAGTTATGACATTGTGGTGGTGTTCATCTCATAATTATGCTATTTCTGACAGGAAATGTTTTTAGCTTTTCTTTTCTGTAGAATGTTTTTCAGGTCATGTGACTTGAATGTGTATGTATCTGGAGGCAAATAAAGTGGCTTGAGATGCACTATGGACAATGTGAATGAAGTCACCAGCCTCCGTTCTGGCCACAACTACATTTCCAATAATTCCCAGCCAGCCAGCAAGTTATAGCAGTATAAAATTCAAAATATGACCAACCACAAGATCCAAAAGCACCATATCTCTGTTCATGACTCTGAGTGAAGGTATTGATGGAAATTCTGGCTCTTTTCAGTGAGAGAACTCATTTGACTCGGCTCTCCAATAAGAGCTGACTTTTGAGTCAGAACTTTTTATAAATTAATCCAGAAAAGTTTGCAGTATGACCACTAGTTGCTCTTCTTTGGCTAATTATGGCTGCTGACACTGTTCCATGATATCTCACTATACCATTTCATTTCATACAAAATAAACAGCTCTTGTACACAAGTGTGCTCTGAATATTCACCTGAAAGAGCTAAATCAATGAGCTAACTTGTTCGCTCACAAAGCATCACAAAATCAAGCACACCTATTTACAATTGCAGTAACTGCTTTAAATAACAGAAACTCACTTAAAATTTGTGAAGCCTGATATTACTAGGCAATGTACCTCTGGTTCTGACTTTATGAGAAAATGTATGTGCTTAAGACTTCATTACTGAATATATATGCGTGTGTGTGTGTGTGTGTGTGTGTTAGTTACAGGGGCTCAGGTGGAGCTTGCCCTAATCATCCAAATGAGGCCATGATGATTCATGGCCTGATTTCAACCAGGAATATCAACAAACTAGCACAGAGGACAGACAGACAGACACACACTCACTCACTACAAGCCGTAATGGAGTGAGAGATTTGAATCTCTTATGAACCAACACACACTGTTCATGACCTCGGCTAAACACAAGTTGGGGTTAAGGCATTTTGAGAAATGGGGGAACAATGGATAGAGATAAAGAGAGAAAGAGTGAGGCATGAGGGAGGGAGATGAAGTGGAGTGGCCAGAGCCAGAGGGAGGCCATCAGCCCATGTGTTTCAGGTCTCTGTGGTTAATGGACTCTGTGGGAGAGAGAGAGAGAGAGAGAGAGAGAGAGAGAGGGAGAGAGAGAGAGAGGAATGAGTAGATGCATTAATGTAATGGCATGATGCCCATATTAATTACGCAACTGTAATAAACAAAGTAATTTCAGCTTGTTTCTGTCCAGCCTCCTCCTCCTCTCCTAGATATATGTGTGTGTGTGTGTGTGTGTGTGTGTGTGTGTGTGAGAGAGAGAGAGAGAGAGAGAAACTGACTGAGGTATCTCTGTTGGCCTCACTTAATAGAAACACAAAAAATGGGTCAATAACGAATAGAACGTTGCCTAGTTTCAAAAAACATCCTTGTGCCACTCACGTGTGTGTCTTGGAGCTGTTCTTCAATATCCCATTTCTTCATCTGTCACTCTCCCTCACACACTCTTCTCACACATCCCTTGTTCTCTCCCTCCCTTTCATTCTCAGAGGTTTCCCAGTGCAACGTCTGCTACGCTTCAGCAACAGTAGCTCAAGTCCAGCTGCACCCAGAGCTCTCTCACAGAACCAGACCCTGCACTTCAAAGGCCACTTCAGCTGTGGGGGACATGATGCCAGATTGGGTGGTTTCCCTCCCAAATGAGGTTCTTTTTCACTGGGCTGGAAATGAAATAACTTGAGGCTATGGATATAATTGTGATACTTTTGTTGATTATTTATGGGCACTATCATTTATACAGGTCTGACATGCATTTACCAAAACTTACGTTTCGGCCTGGTTAATGGTGTCAGGAGGGGGAATATATTTTGAAAAAAAGTCATGATGTCCTTTTTTCATTCCATCCAAGAAATATGATGATATGAGGTTTGCTGACAGGTTCAGACAAACTGTATTTCACATTATTTATAAAATATTATCTTGATATCATTTACAAAAATCAATTAATACGGAACAAAAGCAAACTGATAAAAATTTTAATTTGAAAATGGCAAAGCATCCAATCAGCTTCTTGTTGCTATGCAGTTCCACTTTGATGATGTCACACAACTGGTTATGTTTTACAGGCTGTTTGTGAGCGGGCATTCCATTTTTTTTTAATTAAATGATTCTGTCAGGTCCAGTTCCGCAACTGCATCAGCCTAAAACATTTCAATCACACATTAATTTAGAACTACTTCAGCACTTCAGTGTTCTAGACCTGTTTCAGCTGCACTGTGTTCTAGAACTGCTTCAGCTGCTCAGTATTCTATGACTACTTCAGCTGTTCAGGGTTCTAGTCCTGCTTCAGCCGTTCCACTTTCTAGAACTGCTTCAGTTGCTTGGTATTCTGGAACTATTTCGGCTCAGTATTCTAGAATGGCAACAGTTGCTTATTATTCTAAAACTGTTTTAGCCACTCAGACATCTGGAACTGCTTCAGATGCTCAGCGTTCTAGTACTATTTTAGATGCTCGTTATTCTAGGATTACTTCAGCAGTTCAGTATTCTAGACCTATTTAAGCTGTTTAGTACTCTAGAACTACCTCAGCTGTTGAATGTTCTAGAACTGTTTAAGCTGTTCAGTATTCTAGACGTATTTTAGCAGTTCAGTGTTCTAGAGATATTTTTAGCTGCTCAGTATTCTATGTACAAAATAGTAGGCTACTTCAGCTGTTCAACGTTCTAGAACTGTCTCAGCGTTCTAGAAATATCTGAGTATTTCAGTAAGTTGTATAATATTATCAGTAAGTATAAAAGTATTTCAGCAGTTGAGTGTTCTAGAACTATTTAAGATGTCTGGTATCCTAGACCTACTTTAGCTGTCGAATGTTCTAGAATTATTTTAGCTGCGCAGTGTTAGTAAAAACGAACATTATTTACAGGATTAAAATTTTAAACTGCATAAAGGCTGCAACAACTAATCAACAAAATCAATAGAAATCGATAATCAAAATAATTGCTATTAATTTAATTATTAGCTGATCTGCGTTAAACAGCAGACTGCGCACGCGCTGCATCACTTCATAAAAACATTTGAGTGAAACGGTGGAGCAGAAACATCAGCAGGTCTTCACCGCATGAAATTCTTTACAGTACACAGTCCTGCTTGTGTTTTAATGTGAGTAATATTATCATTCGTTTGTGGGAATGTAATGAGAAGCGTGATGTTCCCGTTGAATTGTCCGTAACAGCTTTATTATTTTTTGTTAGGCAGTAGCTCAATTAGCGTAAAAAAAGTTAAACTAGCCTATTTTCCCGACCGCTCGCAAAAAGAGTCGATCCCAAAAAGAGTCGATTCACTAATCTCGGGAATTGAAAACTAAGAGTCAACTGCAAAGCTTTAGTGTCGATTCCACACACTGAAAATGATTCGCCTCGCGCGCGCACGCAGCAAGCAAAGCAAGCTTCTGTGAGAGAAACAGGCAGCGGATATTTATTTTTATCTTTATTTATAAAGGTAAATTTGAAGAAATCATGACTTACAAACAACACAGACAAACGGATGCAAAAAGTGTGGTAAGTGATTAGAAAAAGTGAAAAGAGTGAAGATGTAGGCTACATCCGGTCACCTTGAGTTACTCTGAGTGTTTATTCGGTACCAGTCATATATAATGCTTTTACTGAATGGCTATCAACATCCATTTGGTCGACGTGAGCACTTGATAATATTCTCGTGCTGTGACAGATTATTTGATAAATGTCACTAATGTTGTAATTAGTGAACTGCTATTTAATTAAGCCTCGTTAAGAAAAAGGTCTGTTAGTATTGCTGATTAAAATGCTGCATATATGTAGCTATTTTGAATAAATGTCTTTTGTATTTAAAAAAAAAAATGCAAGTAAATGAATAATCAAGGAAAGAATTTTCTATTACCACCATAAAAATAATAAAATAAAAAAAATCAAAATAATCAGTAGTTCCAGTGCTAAATATGAATGATATGTACATGTGCACACAACACTTCATGAGTCTCTCAACACCACTCTTTTCTCTTATCATGGCCTCTGGTGAAAAAAATGTGTTCACTGGGTGGAAATTTCACCATAATTTTGTCTTTAAAGCAGAAAATTGGAACAGCACCGCAGTACAGTGTGAGTTCTGCCTTCCAGCTGAGAAAATGCTGTCATCATCTGCATATTTGGTATTGAGGTAATCCAAAAGTAACTGAAAATACATCAGTTCCATTACAGTCAGTTACGTTACTTTTTTGGGGTATTTTATGGTAATTAGTTTAGGTTACTGATGGCATTTTTTAACAGGTAATTAGTAACTGTATCATAATGTATTTTTAAAGTAACCCTTCCAACCCTGTCAGTAGTTCAGTGTTCTCAAACTTTTTAAGATGTTCAGTATTTTAGGATTATTAAAGCTGTTCAGTATTCTAGCTGCTTGTTATTCTAGAACTACTTCAGCAGTTTGGTATTCTAGAAGTGTTTCAGCTGTACTGTAGAACAATTTAGATGTTGTGTTCTAGAATGATTTTAGCTGCTTTTTAAGCTGTTTTGTGTTCTATGATTACTTGAGCTGTTCTTTTCTGTTCTAGTACTTTCTGGAACTACTTAAGCAGTTCATGTTCTAGAACTATTTAAGCTGTTCCGTGGGACTATTTAAGCTGTTCTAAAACTGTTTTAGCTGTTTAATATTCTAGCTGCTGAGTATTCTAGAACCACTTCAGCAGTTCAGTGTTCTAGAACTATTTAAGCTGTTCAGTTTTCTAGAGCTATTTAGCTGCACGATATTGTCAGTTGTTCAGTGTTCTAGAATTGCTCAGAGGTTTATAATATAGCTGAAATACTTTGCTATTGGTTTTAAATACATTTCAGCAATATTTGATCTTGAACGTGTAGATGTCTTTCAGTTCTCTTCAGCTCTCTAGTCATTTGCGAAATAATTGTACATTAATAAGTAACATTAATAATTTATGGCAGACAAATAAACTGTGGGGCTATAGTTTTAGAACTAACTTAATGTTTTTTTCTAAGAATGAAGTTGGCTGATCACATTAGTCCCCAAGGTAAACTAGCTAGGCCAAGCGGAATGCGGCTTTGGTGGTTGCTGAAGCAAAAACTCAGGCATGGGAGAAGTTTGGGGAGGCCATGGAGAACGACTTTCGGACGGCTTCGAGGAGATTTTGGTCCACCATCAGGCGTCTCAGGAGGGGGAAGCAGTGCAGTATCAACACGGTATATGGTGGTGATGGTGCGCTGCTGACCTCGACTTGGGAAGTTGTGGGTCGGTGGGGGGAGTACTTCGAAGACCTCCTTAATCCCATTGACATGTCTTCCAATGAGGAAGCAGAGCATGTGGACTCGGAGGTGGGCTCCTCCATCTCTGGGACCGAGGTCACCGAGGTGGTCAAAAAACTCCTCGGTGGTGGGGCCCCGGGGATGGATGAGATACGCCCTGAGTTCCTAAAGGCTCTGGATGTTGTAGGACTATCTTGGTTGACACACCTCTGCAACATCGCATGGACATCAGGGACAGTGCCTCTGGATTGGCAGACCGGGGTGGTAGT
>JAQQZX010000012.1:3974977-4001617 GCA_030068355.1 Notoglanidium maculatum | reverse complement strand
GTGTGTGTGTCTGTGTGTGTGTCTGTGTCTGTGTGTGTGTGTGTGTGTGTGTGTGTGTGTGTGTGTGTGTGTGTGTGGAATTAATCTTGGTAATCTATCCTACCTTCACACTGGCAAGCAACAAGTCAATCGCATGCTTTTATTGTGTCTGTTGTGAAAAGCAGTAATAGCCGTACATGGCTTCTATTAAAAATTAAAACTTAAATAGTGCATTAATTGGTGTGCAATTTGGTGTACGTTGCGTGCTCGGCTTTGTACTAGTGTCGTTAGCAGATTAGCAAATCAAGCTAAGTGTACCAGCAGCGGTCTCTGCTACTCCTCGCCAAGCTTTATATTTTCTTCGTAGGGTAACTGTACACATTGTACATGACAGGAAAAGATCAAGCCTTGTTTAGTTTTTCTTTCATTCTTCCGCATCAGAGTCGATGAGTTGTGAACTGAAGAAACGTCAGATCACAAGCGCAGGATTGGTCCAAGGCACTCGCTTTACAGCGTCATATGTAATCTGCATAGAAATGCTAAAAACAATTTCAGTTCAGATGTTGTTAATGAAATTGCAGCTCCATGTGGAATCCACGAAAGAACACGTCTGTCGCTTAGGCTCTTGCTAGTGTGAACGTAGGGTGCAGGTTTGTTTCTGGGGCTGCTCATGACCTTCATCTATTTTCATTCCCCGGTCTGGATGTGAGTGTCGTATCAGGACGTGTCATTCCTGAGACTCTACAGCTGCATGTCTTCAACACGGTGTCAGCTTCAGTATAAGGAACGTTTCCGTGTTGAAGCTTCGTCTTTTTCATGATTGTAATTCTTTGTAAAGGTTTTTTGAGAAGCTGGATAGATTGTGTGTGAGTGTGTGTGAGTGTGTGTGAGTGTGTGTGAGTGTGTGTGAGTGTGTGTGAGTGTGTGTGAGTGTGTGTGAGACTGATGAGTCATGCTATCAGCAGAATGGGCATTTCCAGTACACTGTCACTGTTCTCATTAGAAGAGGATGTTGTTCCTAAAGTTGATGTCAGCTTTATTTCTCTGCTGAATCAGAAATAAATTGAGCCATGTTAGACGTTCACTGCTAATAAAGTTCACTGCTAATAAAGGAACCGTAACAATGAATAAATAAAGTCAAAGATCAGCCAGTGGATTGGTGTCTGGTGTCCAGGGTTTTGCTCCGAAGTCAGTGTAGCTTTTAGTTTAGCCGTCGTGTCATCTCGGCAGTATGGTTTAAGACACCGTGCGACCATTAAACATGAACAAATCTTCACAGTGTGGCCGAACTCTGCCATCTTAAATGACTGGAATCACTTAACATCATTCCATTTCATTTGTAAATACAAGACAGCTTAGCTGATGTAGAGTTGGGTAGCAGTATACGTGCACTCGCTCACCAGCCCCTGTATTATGAACATTCATACAGATATCTAATCTGCCAATCAACGAATCATATTATGCAGATACAGGTCAAGAGCTTCAGATAATTAGAGGTGAAGAGTAAAAAGAAAAAAAGACCAGATGATTTTTCTGATCTTCAGCTGTCCAGTTTTGGTGCCCAGTGTAGCCTCAGAGTCCCATTAGAGGAACCTGATGTGTTCTTATGCTCTTGTAGTCCATCAAGGTGTGGCATGTTGTGCATTCTGAGATGCTTTTCTGCTCACCACGGTTGTAAAGAGTGTTTGTTTGAGTCACTATAGACTTCCTGTCAACTCGGACGTCTGGACATTCTCCTCTGCTGATCTTTCATCACCAGGGTGTTTCCACACGCAGAACTGCTGCTCACAGGATGGTTTTTGTTTTTTTGCACCACTCTGCAGAAAACCCAGAGACTGTTGTGTGTGTGAAGCTCCCCGGAGAGCAGCAGTTTCCAGTCCAAATGGCACCAGTATCCATGCCACGGTTCAAGTCTGTGTCTGAGATCAGACTTTTTCCTCATTCTGATGATTGATGTGAACATTAACTGAAGCTTTTGACCTGTATCTGCATGACCGTATGCATTGCGCTGCTACTACGTGATTGGCTGATTGGATAAGTGCATGAAAGTACAGGTGGTCCTGATAAAGTGAGTTTATTTACTCCAGAGAAAAACAAGAATCTGATGTTGGATGGTGAGCATGTGTGTACTGACCGGTAAAGTCATTTTATTCGTTTAATGATTCCTGTAATCTGCTTCAGTAGGTGTGTGCCGTGTCTGCGCTCAAATGACGTGTGGATAACGTAAATTCCTAAAACAGGTAGTGAAGGAAACTTTATAAAAAAAATTCAAATGTAATAAAACTTTAGAAATCCAATCAGTCGCTTGTGTTCTTGTCTTTGTCCCAAACATGAAAGACACAGACAATAACTACATTGAGTAGCATATAAAGGATAAAGATAATATATAATGGATATATGTATCAATACTTTTTAAAGGAGCAGTTAGTGTATTGTGTAGCGTATGATCTAGTTTGTTTGCTTCTGGTAACAACCCTTGTTTTTCCCGTTTATAAAAACTGACAAAACTAATATTGTAATGCTTCTTTTTTGTGACATGGCATTTCCAGATAGGACACACTCAGCATTTTGCATAATGTGCATCAAGTAACGTGACCGTATTGCGCAATTTTGAAAATGTTAAACATGTGACGGTAAAAAAAAAAGTTTAAAAAGAATTCTGACTACAGGAAAAAAAAAATCTGAAGTGATACGGGTGAATCAAGCACAATAGGAGCTGGTACATCAACCTAAAGTTAAATACGGTCAGTTTGAAGACAAACTGAAATCCAAAGTGCCAAACATTAGATTTGGGTGACTGAGGAACGTTAAATTGTCCTAATGAAACGGTTAAAAGGTAAATCACCCCGTTAGTGCTTCTTTGAAGAATTAGGTGTTTCAAATCATATAGTGATTAAAAAAAAAACATCAAGAGGCAATTTGATATTTGAATTCAGTGTAAAGATTTTATTTTTTTAGTCTTTTGATGGAATAAGAATAAATGTACCAAAAAAAGTTACTCGGAGACAAATCCAGCTTGGCTCCTTTAAAAATAATGTAAAGGGGGAAAAAAAAATAACTTTTCACAAGAATTACACATTTCCCATGTAGTTACATAAAGATAAATGTGTGTTTATAAATTGCAGTGTTTTCCAGGGAGATCAGGTTTCTCCCACACTGCATCTGAAAACATTCACACTCAAACAGAAGACATTCTTTAAATGGAAATTCGTAACATTCAGAACTTCGTTCATGTAAACAGTGCAGTAGTGTGCAAAAGGTTGCAAAAAAGCAGTTCAGCAGTAACAAATTCCTGTATCTTCACTAGGAAAGCTAATAAATACATTTAACATAACAGCAAATGAGTGGAATGTGCAAAATGGCTTGTAACAGTTTTCTTGAACGCACACGTTAATACAGATCCTACTCCCCTCTCGACTCCACTCCACTCCTGTACTTAAAACTCGATCACTGTAGGGCTGGCAGATGAGTACAGCTTCCTTTTGATGAGGCGATACTCGGGCCGGAGCCGCAGGACTCTCTCGGACCCGAGCAGGCGCTTTAACGGCGGCCAGCGCTGTGGGTCGACTCGTAACACCACCGACAGCTCGAAGGTGGGCGTGAGGCTGTGCTCCGGCGTCACCGTGCCCACTTTCTGTAATCCCGTCTGGGTCTCGGTGAACAGGTGAATGAGAGCTCCCCTCAGACCGCACGGCTCGTGCTCTGAAACACGGAGAACGTCTCCAGCTACACGCGTGCTCATGCGAACCGGCACCAGCAGCTCACTGCACTGCAGGCTGGACGCTTTCGCCATCACCAGACACTTCTCAATGCGCACAGCCAGATCCTGCTGCTGCAGCTGGATACTCGCTTCAAGGTCATCATCCTCCAGGCTGCTCTCAGACTCCAAACCTGTGAGGAGAAAATAATGAGAAACTTTAAAAGGCTGCATCCTGAATGCCTCCATATTGTACAGTCTGTTATTTAATACGCTAAATGCAAGTAATCCTGGGCTTTTTGTGGTTCAATCCTGAGCTCTCGTTACTGTCAAATGTTCTCCCCATGCCTGTGTGAGGTTCCCTCCAAAAACATGCCAAATTACCCTAGGTATGAATGTGTGTGTGTCCTACTAACAGGAAAATTGCAAATAGATGGATAAAAGCAAACTGCCACTTCTATTCACTTCTTTTTTTTTTTATTATAACTTTCAGAAGAAAAATACTGAAAATACAGTGGCATTTAATACCATGGCCGAGAGTGAGAAACAGCAGCGGTCAGCGTGTGTGTACGTGTGTGTGTGTGCTGTCACGCTGTTATCAGCTGAGTAAATCGCTGATGACGTCAGCTGGAAGTTTCCCCTGTAAACTATACTGCGCATGCGCAGTACAGTTTCCCCTGTAAACTATACTGCGCATGCGCAGTACAGAGCGAAGACACCTATTCACCGTTTTGCCAAAATAATGAACTTGGATGCATAGATAATTGTTTATATCTGTATATAAACGTAATAAAATAAGGTAAGGCTTAATTTATTACGTGGCATGTTTTACTTATTTATTTTATTTATTATAATATTGTCGTACGTCCCACTTTCTGTTTGCCGTGTTAAAAAATATGTAAAATTAAGACCACCATTTTTTTTTTT
Organism: Notoglanidium maculatum; assembly: GCA_030068355.1. Taxonomy (NCBI): domain Eukaryota; kingdom Metazoa; phylum Chordata; class Actinopteri; order Siluriformes; family Auchenoglanididae; genus Notoglanidium; species Notoglanidium maculatum. The sequence goes on along the minus strand of JAQQZX010000012.1, from coordinate 3,997,014 downwards.
TTTATTGTAAACAATAAACTCTTTTTTTTCCGACATGTTTTCTACACTTACTTGAGGAGCTGTTTGCTTTCTTGAGGCTTCCAGCGGTTTGTTTACCGGCTCTGAAGCGCTGCAGCACCTTCCTCCACATCTCGGCTAGGTTATCCTCTTCGGAACCAGTGGACAAGCCGTAACCAAACACCAAAGCCTGACTGTAGACCATTTTAGCGTCGTTTCTTCACGTAACCCTGAGATTTCTCCGATCTCCTCGACCACAAGCTGTTCTTTCACTACGTTGTCATACATCCTAGAAACTGAAGAAATGAGCGACGCTCGTAGCGCTCGCGCTGTATTTATATGCTGACGCTTGCATCAGCTGGAATCCGCCGCACGGTGATTGGCTGGGGCGCTCTCGCGCGTGGTAGGAGGGCCGCAGGTTGCTGTAGAAACGACGCACGTTGCGCAACACTGTGGCGAAGTTAGATCAGCTTCAGCTACACGCAACTCCCAGAGCCTCTTACATCTCAGATTTATATTATTGCACTGTATTACATCTACATTTATATTACATTACATGTTATATTACATTACATATCATTTTATATTTTATCCGATAGTATTGCTGGATGCTATATAGCATGGCCGATTTGATAATATCAATATCATGATAAATTAGGCAGTACTCGTTTGAGATTTTGTAAATTGTCCAAAATCTTAGGCACCATGACTTTTTTTTTTTTTTTTTTTTTCTGAATTATTGTGGCAGTATGAGAAAGATTTTAGATTTCCAAACATTAATTTATAAATTTATAATTTAAATAATAAAAACCATAATGAAGGCTCCTGGGTTTTGCAGCAAAAATAGAAGCAATTTGACAGTCCAGAAGAGCTGTAGCAGATTCTCCAAGATGCTCAGTAAAAACTTTCCTTATAAAACTCTACACATTGTACCTGGGATTCCTGTTTAAGAAAAAAAGCAAAGGGTCGTATAATCCATATATATTACAAAGTAACTGGAAGCAGCTTGTGAGGTTAAAAAAATTATAAGTGATGTTTAAAATTATTAAAAGGTTTGCAGATTTCTACATTTTTTTCTCTTTTTATATATAAATGGCCTATATACTTTAATAAGTAAAAATGTCATTTTTTTAGATATATAAAATAAAAATAAGTTTATTATAAATGTGTTTATTAATAATAGACATAACCATTTTTGTTACATATTGGATATTCAGAGTGATTGAAATCTTTTAAATTCTTTATTGCAACATGCACACAAGAAAATTAGGTGGCAAAATAGGCTGTACAATAAGCCTCCATGGTGTGATGCTAAAAGTTTAGATTATGCACATGTAATAACATGAATGTAAGCAAAAACAAGTAAAAACTCAATCTTAACAGAGTTGATGTTGCTTGAGGAGATGAATCTAGAGCGCATTAGAAACAGACTGTGATTGTGGGAGGGTACTGAGAGCAAATCAGTGTAGTAATGTAGAAACCAGAGGGGGAATTTGTCAGTAGTGGGAGGTTTTGTGTGGCTAAATACTTTCATCAGAGGGTGGATGGTGGATGTTGATGAGTGAGGGGCATTTATAGTCTATACAGCCTGTGTTTAATTTTTTTCTGTGTTTCATTTTTCAAGGAATGAAAATGAAAAGTGGAACAGTGCTAGGAATCAAAACGCAACAGAAAATGTAATCATCCTTAAGTGTAAGAAGAACAGGAACTTTTATTTGACATCTCTGTTACCATTCATCATTAATTCTTCGTTCTGTCTTGCCTAACTTCCCTGTTGAAAAATCCAGCTTGGCCAACTTGGTCTCTTGGCAGACAAAGCTAGATTTTTTAGTAGGGTTGTTGTTTATGTCTTATTTAGGGGTGGTGGTGGTTCAATGGTTAAGACACTGGGTTGCTGGTTGGGGGTTTGAGCTCCAGAACCACTGGGCTGCCGTTATTGCGCCTTTGGGCAAGGCCCCTATTCACATCGACCCCACATAGAGGTGGGGAAAAGATGTAGATGACCAACCAATTATTTAGGTCTTATGTCTAGGCTCCCAAATGTTTTTTTCTATCAACATCACATCTGGTGTGATTTTACTCAGTGCAGCACAGGCTATAACTTTAGACAAAAGAAGAAACAAAATACATTTTATAAACGCACTGTATAAGTTTTTTTTTTTTTTAACCTCATTTTGGTAAAGTTTGCATTATATAGATAATCAAGCCTTTTTGTTGTTGTGTTGCACTAGTTATATAACCAGATTAGGAATGGGCATTTATCCAGCTAGCTAGCTATCCGTTTTAAAGAGGGAATCTGCTAACTCTATTAATAATGTGTAACATTGCATGTTGTCATATTTTAATAATTACAATCTCGTGTAATCTATTACAGGTTAGTTCATAGCTATATGTTGAAGATATAAATTGGAGTAAATCTCCATAGCCTGCTCAAATGCACATGTAGAATGAAATTAAACCTAAAATATTAAATACAAAGAATGAAGCAACAGAAAACACAGCACATGGGTTTGGATGTAAGTGCAGATCAGAGTACATTGCCAGACAAACTTATAAGACAGAGCAATAATCAGGAACTTTATTCAGGCAGAAAATCAGACCATCAGCAAACAGGTGAAATAAGGCAGAAGCAGAGATCAATGAACAACCCTATCGGAGTCAAGCCTGGGAAATCCAGGAGCATGAGAGCAAAGTCTGTCATATTACTGATGAAGCCAAGATGTTGTGAAAGTCCGGGCTATTTATGGGTAAATGTGATGGGAAGAAGTGAGGCTGATCCACGAACAGGTGATTAAAGCATGACCAGGTATTTTAATCAAAAGAAAAGAAAATGAAAGACAAAAATAAAAACTAAATCAGAAATGTCTTTTAAAAAAACTAAATAAAAAATGGAAAAAAAAAAGAAGCAAAACAATCTCAATGATATACAGTTGGGTCCATAAGTATTTGGACTATAACACAATTTTCATGAATGTAAATACAGAGGGTCTACCTAAAGATGCACATAACTGGTAACATTCAAGAATAGAAAGGCCAGATTGGACTTTGCTAGAGGCCTGCTCAGAACAAGATTTTTGGACAGATGAAACCAAGATTAACTTGTACCAGAATGATGAGAAGAGAAGAGTATGGAGAAGGAAAGGAAAGGCTCATGATCCACAGCATACCACATCATCTGCCAATCATGGTGGACATGAACATGTGTGGCTGCCGGTGGAACTGGGTCACTGGTGTTTATTAATGACGTGACTGCTGATAGAAGTAGTAGGATGAATTCTGAAGTGTATAAAGCTATACTTTCTGTTCATATTCAGTCAAATGTTGCAAAACTGATAGGACAGAGCTTCACAGTACAAATGGATAATGACTTAAAACATACTGCAAAAGCAACCCAAGAGTTTCTTAAGGCAAAGTAATGAAATGTTCTTAAATAGCCAAGTCAGTCAACCCAACTGAGCATGCTTTTCACTTACTGAAGGCAGAAAGACTCAAAAACAAGGAGCAACTGAAGGCAGCTGCAGTAAAAGCCTGGAAAAGCATCTCAAGGGATGAAACTCCACATTTAGTGATATCCATGGAGGATGTGCAACCGAGTATTAAAAATAATCCTTATATTTAGAATTATATGAGTTTGTCCAATTACTTTCCAGCCTGTGAAAATGGATGGACTGTGTAAAAAATGCTGTACTTCCTAAACGTTAATACAATATTTTTGTTAAACCCCTTTAGTTAAAGCTGAAAGTCTATCCTTCAATGACATCATTCATTAAAAAATATTATGGTGGTGTATTCAAAAATTCAGTCAGTCCAAATACATATGGACCAGACTGTGTTGAGGAATGCTTTATTAACATTACATTTTAAACATATGTTTAGAATGATTCAAGGTTTGACCGTGAAATAAAAAGTGGTTTTAAGTCTACAAACGTCTACAAAAACACATTACTCAACAACAAACTAGGTACACTTGTACATTTAAAGTACAGACAGACATGTTGTACCCTCAAGGGTACAATAGTGGTTCCTAAATGAGTGTTAAAGGAGCACTGTTTTACTGTTCAAGGTAACCAAATGTACAAACGATACACCCATGAGGAATCTACCTCAGTGACTACAAAACCTTCAAATATAAAGATTTGTATTGTTTTATCTGAGAGTGAGAAGCTCTTGTATGGTAAATATCCTGTAGTGATGGGAGGGACGTGTCTGTCCCCAGTCTAGTTTGGTCCCAACATGAATGGTGTACGTATGAGTGTGTACGTGTGTGGGTGTGGTGAGTGAAGAATTCAAGAGAGAAATAGTTTCCCCCTATGATGTACAGCATACAATAAATTAACAGACGCCCTTATCCAGCATAACATTGACTCATCAAAAACAAATCTTCATACTAGTTGTTCAGCATCTAAGAAAAAATCCCAGGTAACAATCTGACGTTTGGCTCAACGTCTGTTTTGGGAGGCTGTGTTGATTCGTGTAGACAATGTTGTGCTCACTTTTCAGAACAAATCCACAAATGATGGGCTAGGGTCAGCTGATGTTTGGTGTCTGACTGAAAGGTTGAGGCTTATCAGTGAGTAGGTGGTGCTGATCACAAGTACGGTGGCTGCGAACAGGGATAGAGAGCATGTGACTGGTCATGTTATACAGTTTGCTGTTCATTGATGTGCAGTGCATTATGGGAGTCGTGGATCAGGGAAGACTTCTGATTAAAGCATGACAAAATGGTTTAATCAAATGGATTTAAAATGGAGGTTCAAAGAAAACATCTAAGCAAAAAAAAAAAAAAAGAGGAAGTACATTACTTATAGAAATAATGACAAAATGAAAATGAAAAATCTGATGTGGCTCAGTTTCGAATGGCGACATGGGGCCGACTAACGGGTTCATCACCTGGAAGCTGAACGGTGAGGGTCATGTTCAATACCAGCCAAGCAAAATTCATGACACACGGTCTTAGGCCAGGGTTGTCCAATCTTATTCACAAAGGGCCAGTGTGCATGCAGGTTTTCATTCCAACCAAGCAGGAGCCACACCTGCTTCTACATGTCTAATTAGTTGATTTTGGCATTCAATAGACTATCAGATGTGGCTGCTGCTTGGTTGGAATGAAAACCTGCACCTACACTGGCACTTTCTGGATAAGACTGAACACCCCTGGACTAGACTGTTGGGGGGGGAAATGATATATAAAGCTATAAATACAATTTTGTTGAAGTACTTTTGTTTTTAAACATTTCATTAAGACATACAGTATATCTAGAGAACCTGACTGTCAAAAAAAATTTGTTTTTGAATCTACAGAAAATAATTTAACAAAGTGTACTTCACAGGGCATATACACTAGTCCTTGGTGAGGTACATTCAAATGTAAGTACAAATATTTTAATATTTAAAATATTGTGGTTCCAAATGAGTTTTTAAAGGTAACTAAGGCTACAAAAGAAAAGTTTGGCATTTCTTGAGGTTGGTTTTCCTGCAGTAGTAAAAGAGCCTGGAGATGTCTGTGATCGCCTGGAGAGCAGAAAAGTTTCCATACCATCCTCATGCCCCAGTCTAAGTTGGGCCGAAACATGAATGGGCAAAAACATGAGTGTGTAAATGTGTAGGTGTGATGAGTAAAGAATGCAAGCGAGAAATAGTTCTTCCTATGATGTACAGCATACAATCAAGTACCTCCATCAGAACAAGCAATAAAAAGATCACCACCACCCTAAACCCCCTTTCTAACAAAACCACAAAAACACATCAGCTACTCCTTCGTCCTGGTGATTTCTACTTCACTACACTGCAAAAAAAAGGCGTCTTAGCATGCTGAAATATCTTGAATATAGTCAAAATGTTCCAGAATTTCATATTAAAAGATTACAAGACACCAAATCTGAGAACAATAAACCTATTTCTAGACTGGAATTAAATGCTTCCACTAAATAATAGTGTAATATATAAGTAAATATCTAAATTATTCCAATCAAAGATGTCTGGTCAAGTAAAATTATTTGTAAATTTCTCCTCAAATTCAGTTTTCAATTTTGTTTTTGCAGTTTATGTGATGTTCATTCTATCCAGAAGATAATCTGTTTCAACATTATTTCACTTTAAAGATACTATATACCATGTATTCATTCATCTACAGGAACCTCTTGATTTAGAGTAGCAATGTCGACATACTGGCATGTATTTGAAAGGTGAAAGGAAACTGAGGAACCTGCAGTAAACTCACACAGACGGGGGAGAATGTACAGAGTCTACTACACTTCTAATGCAACAGACATTTCAGGCTTTATCTTTGCATTTAAATATCTTTAATAGAGAGCTGGGAATCGAGAGTGTATATCCGCCCCAATGCTCTGAAATAACTATACATTTAGTGAAACATGCAGAAGATACACACCTATAGCCCCTAGGCATGGATAAGTTGACATATAGGTGCAGGTACAGGCAGGTATAAGGCAACGTGTCAGATTTTAGCCCTGTAGATTGATGAGGCAGTATGAGTCAGACGTGTGTCATACCACAGGTGAGCAGTCTCAGACGGGAAGTTACCTTTGAATATTTCACCACTGTTCCTGCTGACACTGCTTTCCCTACTGCTGAGATCACTGGATCAGGCCACCTTCCACCTGACTTCACCTCACAGGGAAAGTCCTGGCTCCTTCTCAAGTGTCACAGACCACTAATCAAATATTACTGAAGAATTATAATATCATATTACTTAAAAGACTATTTCATGATACAGGAAATTAATCTTAATATTGAATTTCTCTGACATTTGCCACCAGAGGTAAAATGCAAAAGGAGAGTAAAAAGTGACTCTTGATGAATAAAGAGGGAGGGGATTAATAATTTGTCTCTTAAACTCAGACTGATATTTCTAATATTGTACTTTTTCTACTACTTCTACAGCTACCGGCTGTTTTATACTCAATAAATTATTCTACTAAGCACTCTATAGTGCTATGAATAATATTGTTTCAGATAAATAACCAAATAATAGACTGACTAATATTACCTAAAAGAATTAAATAATATGATATGATATGTCTACAATGTCATTTACATATGATAAGCACCCCATTATATAATAGCTCTAAAATACTCATAATATACTAATAAAATAATAGTGAAATAATTGATTATGATAACTATAACATATTCACCATCGACTTCTGATTTTATAATAATTATAATATTTTTATCACTTGTTTGGTACCATTACATGCAATATTTAAAGTAAATTAAAAAATAAACATTTGAACACTAGAATACATTTCAATGTCTTAAAGACATTCTGATTAAGACTTACAGGTGAAATTTGTTTCTAAGACAAATGTAAATAGTGAACACCATTGTATAACTCAAGAGCAACTTTAAAACAGCAGTTTTTACTTAAAATGAAACTGTTTCCTCAAACTAGTAGGAGTAGAGAAGCAGTGAGGAGCACGGCCTGTTTGGGGACATTAAGAAAAGCCTCCTAGGTCATGAAGCTGGGTCAGAAGATGCAGAGAATGTGTAAAACTTCTTGAAGAATATGTAATTTTATATGGGTTAACATCATCTTATGAGTAGAAAATGCTTCTATGAGCCGGTGTGTTGAAGCTGGTAGTGTATGTAGGATAAATGTTTTACTCCACACTTTTACTACCCTGTCTGTATGTTTAAACCACATACAGCACACACCTCTCTGTCTGCCAGCTGTGTGTGAGTCACTCTGGTGTTTTTCCCTTAACAGTGACCTCACCTTTGCGCATGAACTCTCTTTAGTGTAATGAAAGGTGCGCTGTGTAGAGCTGTGTGGTCATGGTAATACGGAAATAAGGCTATTTCAGGAACCACTTGAGGAAGTTACTGTACGGGAACAAGAAATGGTTTACCGCAGAATTTGTAAAAGAGGGAGAGAGAACTGAATAATATTAAATATATGGCCCAAAAAAATAAAAAGAAGGTGGCATTGCTACCCACTACTGTACTGTTATGCTGAATTTATAGCATATTTTCGCATTGCCCAACTGTCTTGTCAGTAATTCCAAAAATCTATCTACATTACTTTTTTCTTCACAGACTTGCAGTCTTAAAGACTAAGACCAACATAAAGTTAGCAGTGTTGGTTGGCCACAAAGTCTCTGGAACAGTACTGGGTGATAAATGGCATTCTCCCAAAAGATATTACTTCAGTTCATTAAACCATTCAGTGAGCCATCGTGCCATGTGGATGGGGCGGGGTCATCCTGGAAAAGACCACACCCATCAGGATAGAAGTGTTTGTGGAGCCAAATATCCAGCAAAATGTCTCCCACAGAATAACAGAGCCAATGCCTCCTTTAATTTGTCACTCATACGTAAGTTAGTACATTCTACTTAGCAATGTTTTGCATTTTAGTTACCGCAGTTAATTTCACGTTCTTCATTTATACCTTTTATAAACCACAAAGGGCTTATTATGAGTTTCAAAGGTTTGTGAGGAAAATAAAATTATGATATTCTTTAGATTTGCATTTACAGAGATCTGTTTGAAAAAACAATAATAATAATTAACAGCTCAAAAAAAGATATCGTGTGAAAAACATTTCCTTATTTGATTCAGAGATAATGATAGTTAGCTGAGTCAGTTACAAATGAAAAACAGCATTATGTTTGTAAATTATGTGTAAAACAATATAGGGCCTAAAGCAGAACCTTGTGGGACACCATATAGCACTTTTTTTTAGCTTCTAAGAAATTGAATTTATGGTATTAAACTGGTTGAAGTTCCGTGTGGATGATGTAATATCCTGTCTTGTCTCAATACAGAAACAAAAAGTTACAGAATATGCCCGTCATGTAACTGTTAATGTGTGCTGTAATCAAAAAGACTGTCCTGTGATCATCCCAGGCACTCATACTGCATATCAACACACTTAGTACTGTTTGACTTTACTTTACACCTGTATACTGTAATGATTTATAATTCCATACCAAAGAGGACGAGTTCATTTTTCAGTCTGTTTCCTTTCAAGGTTTCTTCTGTATGCTTTCTGGTTTTTCATTGGGGATGTAAATCTACATCCTGATTTCTGTAAAGTGGCTCTCCAACAATCTCCATTGCTAAACGCAATATACAAATCCAATTTAATTAAATTTTAGCAACATACTGTTTCTGTTAAGAAAGAGCCCAGTCCAAACTCAATGCTTCTCAAGTGATTTTTGACATGCCTCATTTCAAACAGTGTACTGCTCTACCTTGTGATCCATCACATGGCACCATGAGCTGTTCACGGGTGAGAGATAGTTTATCATTTTTGATCATTAGTCATTCCAAACCAGTAGGAAATCACTGGCACAGAACCGGACAGACACGTTCTCTCAGTCAGCTGATTTATGGTTGACTGAAAACAACATCTGCTCGTCTGCACGTATTCATAATATATCTAGGCCAAATACATGCAAAATACCCTAATGCTGCTGGTTTCTCTGATAAAGTAACTGTAGAAGTAGGTGTAATCTTTAAAAAAAAAAATAAATAAATAAATAAATAAATGAAAAAAAAATATATATATATGTATATATATATATAAAATGTTTTAGCTGTTAATTTATATTTACACATTTAAAAGAACGTTTATACTTTGAAATTCTCAAACACGAAAAACCAATGTGACAACCATCATAAACATTTATTTTGTTTTTGGTGTATAAAGCATATAAAAGTTGCATTTTTACATAAAATATTTTAATGCTAAATGCTCAGACATCCTGTTCAAATTATTTTTGTTGTCACTACCTGGACAACTTGAGCTGGGCCCTTGAGCCAGGCCTTTAACCCTCAACTGTTCAGTTGTATACACAAAATAAGAAAGTCATAAATCGCTCTGGATAAAAGCGTCTATCAAATGCCATTAAAGTAAATGAGTGATTTTCATTTTCAGATTGTCATCAAGTTTTTTTTTTAGGATTCCTGGTAACCTTACTGATTAATGTCCTGATTTAATATCTGATGATCCAGGTCAGATTTCCAATCTGTTAATCTGTTAATGTTTAACTATTATGGCTTTTCTGGTCCCAGCAATTTAACCATGGTCTAAATCTAGGTGATCTGGTTTATCTTATTGCTGTTTTAGGTAAGTGGAAAATCCTGTCCCTGACACAGTTTATGAAGAAGTTAGCTGAAACTTTATCTGAGAATAAAAACATTTTCTAAACGATCTTATCTGCTTTTTTTCCCCTTTTGATGTATATGATGTTGCTTTCTATTTCCTAGTTAACTGAAGCAGGAAAGCAGGTATAATTATAATTGCAAAGTTCCTCGTGCTTTACTGCCTAATTGTTTTGTATTGACAGAGACCAACCATTTGTTAGTTATAAAACTGACAAGTTCTTTGTGTAGTGTGGCTTTATCATGCTTCTGGCATTAAAACAGTCATTCAATAATGTTCAAACACTGAATAATCATTGCTTAATGTGCTTTTTTTTAACCAAAGAAGTTAATTAACATGTAACTTTTTTTCACCTTTACCTCTATGAATATACCAAGATATTCAGGAAAGTTCCCTGGAATTCTGACATAGCTAGTAGGATTACAATATGAGTCTCAATCTGTATTATTATATTCCCATAAACCAAAGATTTGGTCAATGACTAACATTAGCTAAGTCAGTTAGTTAGGTTCCTTGGTTAAAAGTTTTCAGATAATGAACAAGTTCAAGTGGTTGAGCCATCATGAAGTCATTACTTGAGCTCCTACGCAACACTTCCCAAATCTTTTTTTTTTTTTCAGGAGAACTAAGATCATTTCTGTTTCAAATGGTGGCTTCTGTGACGCAAACACCAACCTTCATAATCTAGACCAGCCAAGGGACATAACTGTTAAAACATATCACATTTTTGAGGAGTGCAGGATGATTTTAGGTTGCTTGTGAACTACAGTATATTGTGGCCACAAAGTACTTCACTATTAGCCACTTTTGAAATTAAAAGTTAGTGAGAGACAGAAATGAATTGTATTAGACATTGTAGTCACAGGAACCTAAGTTTGGAGATGATATTAAACCTTACTACAATCTTAGAATAACACATAATGACATATTGGAGTCACTGATATTTGTGAAATCAATATACAATTAACCCACTTCAGCAAATTCTCAGCGTGAATAGACTTTTTTTGCCCATGGCCACCAATTAATTAACTGAAGACCATGAATTATGTATGACATTCCTATAATATAATACATTTTGGGATGTGTTTACACAGTTCATGGCCTTGTCTTTGGTATTTCATACTCATGACATCTCACATCATGGCCTCAACTTATTAAAAAAAAATAACCACCATGTCAAGCTAATCAGATTCATTAGTAAATACTTTAATTCCTTCCCAGGTTTACCATTTTTTCATTCATTGCTTGCTCTCTGATTATTGTTCTTACTTGATGATACACTTAAGAGGAAGTACTGTTTCTAGGCAGGGTGCTAATATTTCCTGATAATTCATTTAATAGTGAGGCATATCTTAACACTGGTTTGATTTCTGTAAATGTATCTACTGATTTGTGGCCCGATTGCCTTTTCAGGGTTATTTTAAGAATAAAGATTAAACATGACTCCCTTCTGATATGTTTGATGGTAAGATCATGTAAGAAAAACTTCCTGTTGGAGGAAAGGAATTTCTTTCACAAAGTGGTTGGACAAGTGTTTTTGACATGTTGTTGGCAAGAAGGTTAATTAAATGAATTCCACTTGAACTTGAATCTGATATAATGCCGAAGAAAAGGTGTTTATGTGTGTGAGAGAGATCATGCCTAACTTGATCTGACCTGTTTATTTTACTCGTCCTCCAGAGCTCATGGCAAAGTAAAAACCAAGAAGAAGAAAATATGTCTAGAAATAGCGTTAATAATCTTATATGTGTTTTATAATAATCACATAATGGAAAATATATACACTCGCTAGCCACTTTATTAGGTACACCTATTCATTTAATTCACAAATCATGTCTAAAGTGGTACAATGCTTTAAGTCCTGCAGCTACAAGTCAAGAACCTCAGTTAGTGTTCACATCAAACATCAGAATGAGAAAAAAAAATTATCTTGGTAACTTTGACCGTCGCATGGTTGTCGATGATGGTTTGTGTATTTCAGAAATGTCCTGGGATTTTCGAAAATAATTGTTTCTAGAGTTTACCCAGAATGGTGCAAAAAAACAAAAAAACATCCAGTGAGCGACAGTTCTGTGGTCATGTTGATGAATGAGAACAAAGAAGAATAATCAGGATAGTTTGAGCTGACAAGAATTCTGCAGAAACTTATACAACCATTTTTTACAAACATGGTGAGAAGTTGAAATTTTATTTAATTTCATTTTATTTGTATAGCGCATTGTCACAAAGCAGCTTCATCTAAATATAAATATAGTATGTAAATTATATTTAAATTCTGAATATAAACCTACCTACCTACCTACCAATGACAAGTGGAAGAAACCATGAGAGGAGCCAGACTCAAAAGGGAACACGTCCTCATTTGGGTGACGCTGGATAGTGCGATTACAACTGACACACTTCGGTAACTTTTTTTAACTTCGGTCAAAAAAAGTACAGTTAAATAATTCAATACAGTTTTAACACAATGTCTGTTCTGTCTCAGCTGATTCACTGAGTGAGATTTGAGAAAAGCAACTCAAAATACACAAACCTTTGAACCTCAGGGTGGCTGGGTGGCTGGGTGGCATGTAGGGTGGCGTTCCGCTTCTGTCTGAGTCTACAGTGGGCACAGACTGAATAAAACTGGACAGAAAAACATCATCTGGTCTCCTGGTACATGACAATATTCAAGATATTTTCACTTGTTGAGATATTTTTAAAACTTAAAACAGGCAGGGGTGGCTAAGTGTGTGACAAGATTAAACAAACCATTCAGAAACAGCAAAATCATTGACCTAACTATAGAGATATAAATACGCTAATTACACATCGTCTAGAGTTATTCTCAGTGGATAGAACTGCTGTGAATTTTTTTTTTCTTGCATTTCAAGACACAGTGTTCCTATCCCTGCCCTTCCTTCTAATATCCTCTCAGTGTTAATGACAATTTTAGTAAATAAAGCTAAATGGGAAACTGTTTTCTACATATAGGTTAGACACCTGGCAATCAAGTTAGTGGTGACTCACCAGATAGGGTTATTTTTATGCCCTTACTAAACATACACCACGAAGAGAAAGAAGTTTCATAGTGATGTCATTGTCTGTAAGCACAGTTGTCTCCCACTTCTCTCTAACAAAACCCACATGTCAGTCCATACATGGTGCTGAAACTCCACATCACGCTCATGTATGTGTCAGCATGATATTTCACCATTTCCTTTGTGTCACTTGCAGTGTATTTCATTAGAAACGACTCTTTAAATTGGACTATACAGTTTACATATCTTGTTCTCAAAGGTCAAAAGAACATGTTAAACGAAATTAAAAGGATAAAATCCACCCTGAAGGACTTGAATATTACTCTTTTCAATTAACCATGTGCTCTTCAAGTGGCATACAACATTTATTTTATTTGACTTTTTTAGTTTAAACCTGACATGTTGATGAATTTTCAACTTGGTTAACAGTTTCCCATTTTACCCTGACTGCTGTTAGACTACCTGGCAATTGGTACAGGGGGATTTAGCCCTATCTTCATGTCTACCTACAGAAACTGATTCATCAATGCTTTAGTCCTTTAGTCTGTCGAGCTGTCTCATCTGTTCACTCTGCTCAAGTCTTTAACTTTCATTCTAATACCACCATCAGCACCACCACAAAAATCTACTCAATTGTTAATTAGCCAAACAACAAATTAGTACTACAATCCCTAAAACATCACTAATATATAATATATAGCCAAACAATAGTGTGTTTCAGAATAGAGTTCACCGTTGCATATTAATGGTAGAAAAGATGCACCTTTTTGAAGGTCCCACCTCAGAAAAATGTTTTCCATCTTGAAATGTTTTGACCTTTTTCTAAACATTCTTGCTGCTATTCATGGAATAAAGATCCCAAAGTGAGACAATCCTTATGGAAAAGAAATTTATTGCAATAAATGTCAACATGTTTCTGAATATAAATAGCAAATGTTTATTACAATTATTTTGGAGGAAAAAAGCAAACAATAAAAGTCAAATAATTATTGTGAAGAAGGTCTTTATGAAGACTGTTGCACCTCATTATCCACAACATTTTGATGCCAAAATTTTGAAATAGCAAACAGGGAAAGCAATGAACACCACATCCAGCTAGCCACTTTCATTTGTCATAACAAGAGCGGGAGAGTTATATCCAGGGTTGGGAGGGTTACTTAAAAAAATGTATTCCGATACAGTTACTAATTACCTGCTTAAAAATGTAGTCAGTACCTTAATCTAATTACCACAAAATTAAATTAATGTAACTGATTATTTTCAGTTACTTTTGGATTACCTCAATACCAAATATGCAGATGATGACAGCATTTTCTCAGCTGGAAGGCAGAACTCACACTGTACTGTGATGTTATTCATCTTTTCTACTTTAAAGGCAAAATAATGGTGAAATTTCCACCATTTATTTCCACCCTAATTATTTTTAGGGTGTTAATATAAAATTCTTTCCTTTCCTTCAATTAGTTGTATTTTTATATACAAAAGATATTTATTTAAAATAGCTACTTATTTGCAGCATTTTAATCAGCACCACTACAGAACTTTTTCTTAACTAGGTTTAATTAAATAGCAGTTCACTAATTACAACATTAGTGACATTTATCAGATAATCTGTAGCAGCATGAGAATATTATCAAGCGCTCACGTCGACCAAATGTTTGTTGATACTCATTCAGTAAAAGCATTATATATGACTGGTACTGAATAAACACTAACTAAATGTGACAGTATGTAGCCTACATCTTTACTGCTCATCACTTTTTTAATCACTTACCACACTTTTTGAAGCCGTGTGTCTGTATTTCAAGCCATGATTTGTTCTAATGTCGAACAGACAAATTCAAAATAAAGATAAAATAAATATCAGCTGTCTGTTTCTCTCACTGAAACTCTCCCATGCTAAGTTCATTTTGCTTGCTGTGTGTGCGCATGACGTGAATCATTTTCAGTGTGTGGAATCGATTCCAAAGATTTGTATTTGACTCTTAGTTTTCAATGCCCAAGATTAGTTAATTGATCCTTTTTGGGGTCAACTTGTGAACCGAAAGCAGGATCAGAAAAATAGGCTAGTTCAATGTTTTACTTTTTTAAGCTAAGTGATTCAAATAGCTTCGCTAGTTGCTGCTTAACAAAATATAACAAGGCTGTTCTGGGGATTTCAAACAGGGGAACATCTGGGGAACATATCATGCTTCTCCTCACATTCCCTCAAATGAATGATAATATTATTCATAAAAAATCAAGCTTGACTGGCTTAGATAACCTGACTGCTAAAAGTTGAAGGACTTACATAGACCAAGTATGTCCAACAGTGGATGCAAAAAGTACTTAGATGATATGTTACATGCCCAATTCATGGAGTCACCATCTTACATACTGTGCTAGTCTTATTAAACCTCAAGTTAGGGTCAGAGTTAGGGTTGGGGTTAGGGTTAGGGTTCAGGTTAGGGTTTAATTTTAGGGTTTGGGTTAATGTTGATAAAAGCTAAGAATTTTAATGAGTTTTCCATCGAAACAATGCAATGAAACAATATGCATTAGCTGGACAATCGAGTACTTTCCTCATGAATATTGAGCTTTCCCCGGCCACCCTGCCAACCAAATAAGTGTCTATGTGAGAGGGAACTATTTGCAGTCTCATGACCAACAAGGAACACCCACTTCAATACACAATACACCCCCTGAGACAACGTGAGTAGCCTGAAGTACTGCCGGAAGTTCCGAACCCAAAGCCTAACTCTAACCCTATTGCCATATACTGTACTGTATGTGTTCTCTGACATGGAGTTTCCAAGTCAAAACTATGCAGTGAAACAAAACGCATTCACTGGCCAATCAGGTATCACTTTCCTCATGAATGTTCATGAGTTATCCACTATCATCTTGCTAAAAGGAAATTTGCCAGCGCCAATTTTTCATGCGAAAATTAAGCAAATTTGGAACCAATTTTTAATGTCTGCTTACAGGCACTGACAGACCCCCTGGTCCATTGTATGAGCAAACAAAAAAAGCTCATAGAAGCTTGCAGCGCTATGACGTCTATTTTCGCATTGTCATGTTTTTTTACATTGCCATGTGAGCTTTGTTTTAGTTCATGTCTTGTACATTACATCCCTACTACCTGACTGTTACTGTTGTCCGTACTATGAATGCGAGCAAGTATTAAGAACACAATTTGGACGTATTTTGCCGACATCTTACCTGTTCTTTGATCCGGATGTTCACAGATGACGTGTACCCACATATGGCACAAGAATGTAAAAAATATATTTGTGCAATGGCAGAAATGTTTAATCTTTTCCTTTTCCTTTTTCACCAAGAACAAAGAATATGAGGGAGCATTCAGATGCATCCCTCATATTCTTTGTTCTTGGTGAAGTAAGTGCTCTGTGTTCTTGTCCCAGTCATTACCAAGCTTTATTGTTCATTTATTGTTATCCATTTGGAAGCGAATGGGAAATGAAGGCTCCAGCTAAACTCCTGCTAGAGGCCAAAGAGGCAGCCTTCCACATCATGATCATGCCAGTGGCCGACAGGGTGGCCACCCTAGCCATTCTCAAGTGAGAGGCTGACAAGGCGGCCTCCCACACCATGCTCATGCTAGAGGCCAACGGGTCTGGCTTCCAAAGCCACATTTATGTCAGAGACTGTTGAGGCAACCTCCCACACCACACTTATGCCAAAGGCTGATGGAGCCTCTCATGCAATGCTCATGCTGGAGGACAATGGGCCAACCTCCCATGTCCACCCCGGCCAGGACACCATCACTCCACCACCAGACTCCAGCAAGGACACCATCGCTCCATGAGGTCACTCTGGTGAGGATGTTGCTGCTCTGCCACCAAACTTCGGTAAGCATGCCATTGCTCTGCAACCAGACTCTGGAGAGGATGCTGTCACTCTGCCACCAGACTCCAGCGAGAACATCATCACTCCACAACTCGATTCCACTAAGGAGTCCACCCTCTACACGTCTACCCTTCTGACAATGAGCAATGTGTTTTTGAAAGTGCTTTGAGAGCTGCATCTATGGGGGACACCTATTCTGTCACATATTTCCCCCTCACACCAAGAGCTGCATGCCATGGCTTTCAGTGCCCAAATCAGCTTGCAGCATTACAGCACCTATTTCTACATTGTAATTTTTCTTTATTTTGCCAGTCGTGTTTTCTTTTGTTTTCATCTCTTGTCTCCTCCCATGTCTTATCATTGGTTGTCTCCCTAGTAATCATGATTACTTTCACTGGTTTTAGTTTATCCCCTGACTGGTCTTTGTTTTTACGTTCTCATGTTTCTTTGTTCTTGGCAAAGTAAATACTCTATATTTTAGTACCAGTCATTACCCAGCCTTATTGTTCATTGATTGTTATCCTGGTTCTGATCTCTTTTTGGGTTTCCTCATCTGGCTCTTGTCTGCACTAGTCTATGTTGTTTGCTGATCACCTGATCCTTGCCTACACCTTGATTTTAATTGTGGATCACCTCTTACATTTAGAACAATTTGGTTTGGGCTTTTTGGATTGAAATGGAAAATTTATGCAGACACATGTAAGAACAAAATGGAATATTATTTAATGATGAAATGCTAATTTAGCCACAAATTTTAGGAATTGTGTTTTGACAGACCATAAGTTAAAAATTCTTTTAAGGTTTTTTTTTGCCTTAAATCCATAAATATTTTAGATCATAATTTTATTATGGTACTGTGAGTCACCAATGTGAGGTGTGTAAGGATTTCCTACCACCAGTTTACAAATGTCTAAACACACTCTGAACATGTTACATACAGGAGGTAGTGCAAGGAGCATTAGTTTATCGATGTCTGTTGTGGGGACAGTGGTTATGGGTGTAGTCTGTATTCTCCACAGGTTCTGACCTCAGTGAATGTGGTTGGCTGATCATGAGGCTGGGCAGAGAGCTGAGTGGCTCTTCCTGCTGGTGAAGATGAAGTGCAGCTGGAATTGCACCCTGTTCTGGCACAGGCTGGGGCAGTTCCTCTGGCAGGTCCATGGGAATCTCATGCTCCTGCTGCTGCAAGTGCTTGATGATCTCCGTGGACACATAGTGAGGGTCACCATCAGCTCGCTGGTCTGAATAAACAAATTACAAGGAATTATTAGCTATGTATTTTTTAAGAGTGTTCATAGAAAGTTTCACCTAAAAGTCTAGTGGCCTGCAAAAAAACCTTCTTGTGGTCAAATGTTTAATATTTTCTAATTTGTATAATTCCAAAAACTTTCCTGGACTGAAAAATATTTTTCCTTTGTGTGAATCGCAATCAGAAGTAAAGTTCTAGCTCTAGCATTTTAAAATGACCAAAAGTGAATGGCAACCAAATTGCATTTAAAGATGTCATTCCAATTACACTGAATGACACCATGCCTATCTCTACATTTATAACCTCATCTACTTATGGGAAAACAACATTAATGAAGATTTTAAAATTTTACAATGAGAAATGAGTGTTCTCTTTGATTATCAGCATCACCACATCAGTCTCTGTCTCATCACCTGAGGTACAAGTCACTAAACCCCCTTTTCTAATTTAGACCCGAGCCTCATCACCATCTCTTCACACAACTGATCTCTGCTCATGCTAACATAAATGGGGAAATTTTTCGTAACGACTGCTTTTTTATGTTTTATTTAACATTTAACACTTTGTCTGCTGTGGACTGTACCTAAGGTGTGAGTACCCTTCTTTGTTTTGATGATGATGTGACCATGTAGAAGCATCATGAACATTTTGAAAGCTGCTATATGATAAATGATCAGAAAAGCACAATTGTTTTCAGGCAAAATAGTTGTATTCAAGCAAAATAGTCTTTTAATATCCATCCATCCATTATCTATACCGCTTTATCCATCTGGGTCACGGGGAAGCTAGAGCCAATCCCAGTATCTTCGGGCGAGAGGCGGGGTACACCCTGGGCAGGTCGCCAGTCCACCACAGGGCTGTCTTTTAATATTTTGTTAGCAATTTGTCAGTAAAAAACATGACATTATTTCAATTGCATCAGTAAAAACATTCACTTTATACTTCTCAAAATTTAAAAAATTACAACTTTTTCACTTTCATGTGAATTTACATATCTCTTACATGACTTAAGGAAGCTAGAGATTTTCTGTAGAGGTTATCTATACATTCACATAAATTTTCAGTAATTTTTCCACCCCTGGAGCTCAGTCTCCAACATGAGAAGTTTGAGTTTCAGTAATACTCACCATCGAGCAGGATAAGGCGGTAGCGGTTGCGACACTCAAGAGAACATTCCAGAATATGGCGGAGAGTCCTGTAGAAGAGCAGAACCTGCTGTCTCCTGTCCTGCTCACTGAACCCTGCAGTGCTGTCCTGAGACATCTGATAGAGGGTGAGCAGAGGCGTGGCGTACTCCACCACACAGTAATACGGCTGGGGACGGAGACACGGTTGAGTTAGAGAGATCAGCTAATGACATGACACCGGGGAAAGAATTAGAAGAAAAACAGTACCACAAACAAAAGATAATGTTACTGCAATGTTAAAAACATAACATTTCAGCAACATTCTAAAAATATCTATCACAATAGTGTTGTGTTCTTCATTTCTCACACAGCATTCCCCATTGACTGTTAACTATTAAAATGTTAGCGCGATGTTGTAGGAATGTTTTTATAAAAGACGGCCATAAATCTAAAGGTTTGTTCAACTGAAACGTTCAGGGAATATTCTGCTAATTTGATATTGTGTAATTGTGTCAGGTGTGAGACCATAACAAAGTGCAGTGTTAGTTTAGACATTATCCACACAGTGGTTCTGCTTCTCAAGTTAGAAACATTATCATCAGATAGTCTCAAATAAGGAATCTGTATAAGGAATGTCAGTTTCCTTATACAGATCTTGAAGGATCTGGTCTAATCAGTGTGATGTAGTTGAACAAGTTGGATTTCAATACTTTGCTCCTCACCTCTTGTTTGTGGTCACTGATTTTGTAGATGCTGTTTTTGTAGACTCTCCTCCTAACGCCGGCCCGATCGAGCTGTATCTCCGGGAGGTTCTGGTGGAAACGTATGTTATGGTCCTCTTCCTCCATCTTGGCCGGGGCCACTGCACTCAGAGGCAGGAGGATATGCAGCCTGGAGGAACTGAGAATCTCCCCAGTCTGTTTGTAGTGTTTCCTCACCTGTTCCTCCAGCTCTGTGGAGACACACACACTAAAAATAAAAAAACCAGCATGCTGTCCAGAAATATGCAGCTTTAGACTTGTTTGAGCTGACAGGAAGGGTACAGTAACTAAAATCTCCACTCTTTAGAACCGTGGTTCTGAAAAGTATGTCAGAACACACAACACTGCAAACCTTGATGTGGATAGGCACTGGGTTTCCTTCCTTCTTGCTGAAACATTGATTCTCTGGAAACTGTTTGCTTATGCCCTAAATTCTTTTTCAGACCTATTATGTATCTTAACGGTGTTATGTTGTTTGAAGCAAACAGATAAAGGAATGTATTTTTGCAAAAGATTTTAAGTTAAATTGACTTAGCAATGGTGGTCACCAAACATTATCTTCATCAATCACATTTGGGACAATAAAACTTTTTTTTTCTTAGTAGAAGATTTCTTAGTAGACACTTGAAACAGCTGAAAATTGGTATCAGAACAGTGTAATGAGCAACTAAGTGGTGAAAGTGGCAAAGAAGAAACCCTTCAGAGGGACCCAAAGGATCCTCATCCATGTGACACCAAATAGTGAGCTTCTAAAAGACTACAGTATACAGTCTTTAAGTGTGTGTTGCTGCCCCCTAGCGGTGCCACCATATGGTAATTTATTAACACAGTTCTACTAAAGGAATGAGTGGAAGTGTGTGGTGTACCATTCTCAAAAGGAAGTGTGTGTGTGTGTGTGTGTGTGTGTGTGTGTGTGTGTGTGTGTGTGTGTGTGTCCCTGGTATCAACAGTGTCAGATAACCTAGGTAAAAGGACCAGGCTAAGCCATGAGCTACATTCAGCTTCCTGCTCTCACACACCTCTGAGATCTCCACTGGTGCAGGGCCCTGAGAGAGAGATAGAGAGAGGAACAGAGAAACAGGAATGGAAAGGCATTTGTTGATTACAGTACATGACAGTGTTTTCATAGGGTTTCCTGTTCCCAATATAGTGATGAGAAGGAAATAAGCATCCATACACTTTTGCTTTTGTTATTTAACATAACCTTTATGGCCATGAATTTGTGAACACCTGACCACCACAGCCATAAGAGCTTGTTGACATAACATCAGAGCATTGGTGAGATCAGGCACTCATGTTGGGTGAGGAGGTCTGGGGTGCAGTCAGCGTTCCAGTTCATCCGAAAGGTGCTCAGTGGGGTTGAGGTCAGGGTTCTGTTCAGGACACTCGAATTCTTCCACTCTAACCTTAGCAAACCACGTCTTCATGGAACTTGCTTTGTGTCAGCGAAACTGTACAAAGACATTCTATACAATTGTGTGCTTCAGAATAATTACATTATGTGTATAAATTTGAAGTGGCTGTATGCACTGGAAGTACAGTAAATAACAAAAGTAAAAGTGACTTAATACTTATTTCCCCTCAATGCATTGAAAGCAGCATAGCTCTAAATATCACTTCCCTCATTGGAATTACTGAGAAGCCTTGTTCTGATGCATACCTGACCTTGTGGCCAGGACTATCTCTATAATAATTTTGTAGATATGTCAGTTCCCTTCAAGGCCATGACATGTCATATGACTGTCATGTCCAAGTCAAACCAATTCCCCTTAGCAGATACTCAAGTTCAGTCAGTTCAGTTCTGCGACCAATCCAGTGTTGTGAATGTTTCAAAAACTATACTGCTGACACACACACACACACACACACACACACACACACACACACACACACACACTCTCTCT
>JAQQZX010000012.1:3961844-3974877 GCA_030068355.1 Notoglanidium maculatum | reverse complement strand
CACACACACACACACACACACACACACACACACACACACACACACACACACACACACACACACACAGCAGGGCTGTCGAATCATATTGTTCAGTTCAAATTTTCATAATTAAAACAAATATGTATTGTTTAGGACCTCATTTTCTACTTTTAGTTGTTGAACTAAAATGTATTCACTTTTAATTTTTCTCTAAATGATTCTGATGTTAAAAAAAGAGCTTTGAATAAACACCGTATTAACAGCAAGCTTCATTTTCACATATTAAAAACTATATATTAGGGATGTAACACAATGCCACTATCTGTGTCTGCATTCAGATTAAAGTCTGGAGGGGTCGTGGCCATACCAGAAGGGTAAACACGTAAATATGAAACCTAAAACCACGTGCAGGCGATTGTTTCTTTAAATCCTGATCACAAACATTTTTGGTCCCTTCTTGCGATATATTCTAACAAATTTAGTTGGTTCCCAAAATATAAACAAACTAGTTGCAAAATTTAAACCGAATCGACCCTGACTATGTGACTTTTTTCAACTAGTCTCAACTCGATTTCTGTTCAATCCGAATAATGTATTTGTATTTGGTTACATCTCAATTATCATGTATTTGTCTATTAATTTCCAACAGACTCTTGTTCAAGGGCATGTAGTGCACTATATAGGGTCTACAATGGCTCTGTGTCATACCCTTTGTAGTAAGCATATATAGTGACTAGAAAGTAATTTAGGATTTAAACTAAATGAGCAAATTTCATACATGCTGAAATTAGCTTGATGTGAAAAACATTTTCATACGTCATATATTGCTGTTTTGTTTACCAGGTAAGAGTGTGACTGTTGTTTTTAGCTAACATTAACTCTATTCATGCTAAGCTACTACATTTTAAAGAACCTACACGTCGGTGTGAGCAGCCGTAACAAACAACACTGACAGCTCTTTCACTTCTGGGTTTGTTTCGAAGAAATCAGAGAAGTCCCGCATGAGCATTTCCCCCTTGTTGTAAGATGGTAATCACGGTGAATCCCATATGGTGATGAGTGTGAATATAAGTTCCTAAACATAAATGCTTCACATGAAAGTTTAGTATCAGCATTTGTGCCAAGAAAATATATCATAAAGGAAGTAATTAAAAACAATTGAAATATATGCTTTTTGCTGATTTTCTTGGCATAACCAAGTGATGATATTTCATTACTAATCGTATAAATGATATAAAATTGCATTTTTCTTTTAATGAATTCGACAACCCGGACACATACACACTAACACACTGCGCTGACAGTGAATGAATATCGTAGATGCCATAATATGCAGTTCCCAGAAGCAGGAAAAGTCGAATAGTCTTCTGTGATAAAGTCTACTTCCTTAAACAAGTCGACCATCCACCCTGCCCCCAACACACACACACACACACACAGCAGACACACACTTATCAAAGAAAACAGCGCTCCAACATCCTATTATCGGTTTGCAGTTAATATGTCATTATACAACCCACACACACTCGTCTATCTCTTCCACTTCACTAAAACACGAACAGACCAAGCTTCATAGCAGGATTTCCTCCAGCACTTCCTCCAGCACTTCCTCCTGCACTTCCTCCTGGCATCACATGATGTTTACATCCTCCCCTTTCAAAGGCAAATAAAAAACCTGGCTCATCCATAGTTCACGCAGGCCGCGTCTCAGATCACAGCTGGTCTCCACTGAGAAGAGGGAGAGAAAAAGAGCAGCAACGCAGATGTAAGAGGGGAAAGAATGATGGAGAGCGAGAGCACAGACGGGGATGAAGAAGAGGAGGAGGATGAAGACGAGGAGTCACTGAAGGTTGCTGTTGTCATCGGTGCCGTTGGACTCGGTCATGTTCATGCGGCCCATAGACAGACCCACGCTGTTGAGCACGTCGCGGCGTGGCGGCATGCGCTCGTTTATCCGGTCCAGACCCTTCGCCTCCTCAAAACTGCTGATCTTATGCTGCGGGGAGAAACCACGGATAGCTGGAGAGAGCAAGGGAGAGAAAGCGAGTGGGAGGAGGAGTAGGATGAAATGATCAAAGGAAATGAGAAAAGAAGGAAGAAAGCAGGGAGAGGAAAGGAACATAAATAAAGGGATACAAGGAGAAGTGAGCAAGAGGGTAAGAGAGAAGGAATGAAGGGAGATGTAGAGAAAAAGAATGAGACAGGAAAAGTGACGAAAGGATAGATGGAGAGAGGAAAAGAAGAAAAGAATATAAAATCATGGCTCTGCTTAAACACTGGTTTGCATTGTACTTAAACACACATACACATTCTTTTAAACCCCGCCCACTCGTTCTTAAATAACCACCCACTCATTCTTTTAAACCACGCCCACTTTTTTATTTAAAAGTCTTTTGTTGTCAGTTATACCCTGTCACATTTGAGGAAATCTGTGTTTTTTTTGTTTTTTTTTAAACAAAAATTGAAATATTTTAATATTTTCATTTCCGATTATTAGCTTTAATAGTTAATCTGCGCAATCTGCACCACCTGACCTTGTTCGACTTTGGGAGGCAAAAATGACTAAAATGAATTTTATTTTAATTCACTGAATGTATTCGCTTAAAGGAGATACAACTTCTGGTGTGTTTGAAACTGTGTGGGAACCAAAAATGAATTGAACCAAATTGAAATCCCACAAAAGAGGACAAAATGTTGGTGCTAAAACAAAAAACTAGACAGAACTTACACCAAAACAAAACATCCACAAACTACAGTGACAGGAGAGCTCACACACTCACGCATACACTCCCAAATTACACACACTCATATCCACTCATTCACACATCCATTCTGCCTGGTAAAGTTCACAGACCACACACACACACACACACACACACACACACACACACACACACACACACACACACACACACACACACACACCACAAAAGGAAAATTTATGACTGAAGAGGAAGTTACTGATTCACGCACCTCCAATTTTTTTCTAATCAAGTTCTGAATCACAAGGAACTCAACACAAACACCAATGTTTCCATTAGAAAGCAAGACCAGTATCTATCCCAAATTTTAAAGACGTCTGATCCACTCTCTGATGGAAACATGACAGAGATGATGTGAAACGCTGCTCTACAGGGGATGCATTCACAACACAGCATTAACAGATAGATGGTTTTTAAGAATAAAAAAAGTTTTCGCTGTGTTTCTTAGATCTCTAATGCCCCAGTCGCAGAGAGGTCACATGATCCCGGCAGGTCACCTGCTCACAAGGGACCAACCACAGGGGCAGCAGTTGTGAGGCAGGGCGGGGCTGGACATAATAGCTTCCGCGTTACTGTTTCAATGGAATAGCTAAAAACTATAATGTGGGATGAATCTGAACAGGACATTCAGGTATATTCTTATACATATATTTCTCAAACAGCTAAAATGAACAATTATCTAAGTGTTATATGTATTTCATATGTATTAGTGTAAAGTTGGCTAGCTAGGTTTACTAAATAATGATCATTTGATGAAACACTTGGGGGGGTGCTATTACAGAAAAATTATCAACCATGAGTAACTGTTACTTTATTACTGTTTATTACTTTATTACCACCTGAAATATCAGAAATTGTCGCGTGTGTGAGGGTGTGTGTGTGTAGGCGACTACTCTATAATAACATCAATGATTCTGGTGTTTTTTGGAAACATCATATGACGCAGCCCCTGACCTTTCATAGCCACCGTAAACTATGTTAGCTAGTAGACGCTAGCTAGCTAGTGCACGTTATGTGTGGCTATGCAACCTCTGAGCAGCACAGATAGCGAGGCCGGCTGGTGATTACCTTCACTGTCCTCAACCGCCTCGATAGCTTCAATGGCCTCGATGGTAGCTGAGAAAGCACAGACAGACACACGGAGAGACGGAGAGACACACAGACGGAGAGACAGAGAGAGGAGGAGTGAAAGGAGGAGCGTCACTGTGGCAGCCATGCAATCAGCACGAGCCGCCATGAGTCCGCCGCCGAGGCTGGGTAGTTAGCGGTTAGCGTTAGCACAGCTAGTCAGATAGCACCGCTAGCTGGTTAGTAGTACAGTGTGGGTGTATAGAGTTGTTCAGTATCAAGAAAAAACATATGTACAATTAGAGAGAAAGAGAAAATGTGAGAAAGCAGAAGAGAAAAACAGAAGTGGTGTTGATTTTAAAAGTTTTTTTGCTCACCGCTCTGTAAAGTCTGCTTTCCTCCTGACAGAACTCCGCTGGGCAGCATGCCGGTCGGGGTCAGACCCTTCAGAGTCAACACATTCTCACTCTCCTCACTGCGGCCGGGAGAGGAACCACAGTGGTTAGGGCACACACACACACACACACACACACACACACACACACACACACGGGTTATACTCCTGCATCTGAGGATTTGGGAACATGTGAGGACATTGTGTACTGCAAAAGACTACCTTCATCCTTGCATGTACTATGAACTATGAACCACTAGGGGCAGAAAAGTTAATTAAAGTCATGTTCCACTGCAGAATGAATTGAGAAGATGAAACGGATCAGTACCGAGCTATTACGTTTTAAAATTTGACAGTTTTAGGGCCACTGAGAAAAGAAAAAAGATTTCAAGAATACAGTCGTAATATTTTGAGGAAAAAAGTCATTATATCTGATGTGCAAAAAGTCACAATATTTTGAGAATAAGGTCATAATATGTGATATTATGTGAAAAAAGTCGCAATATTTTCAGAATAAAAGTGTAATATTCCAAGAAATAACACACACTGACTGATATGAGAAAAAAAGTCACAATACTTCCAGAATAAGGTGAGAAAATCTCAATATTTTCCGAATGAAGTTAGAATACTACGATACCTATCAGAGTAATGACGGACGTCGAAGATTTGGTTTTACAATTAAAAAAATACTTCATCGTCTGGAACATCGGCACCAGATTTTTATTATCATTACAAAACGTTGTGACATTTTTTATACTAATATTACGACTTTTTTCTTGAAACATTATTCTCAATATATTACAGCGTTTTTTCTCCTTACTACCTTTTTGTCAATATATTAAAAAAAAAAAATTTGTTAAACAGTGGTCTCAAAAAAGACAAGCGTGGACATTTTATATTAAAAGTGGTAAATATAAAATAATGCATACCATCTCTGAAATGCAGTGTTTGCTTTTTACTAAAAAAAAAAAAACCCAAATCCTACTGTGTATGTTCAACACCAATCACTTAAGCTAGCTAACTAACCTGAACTACAACACTATTTTAGACGGTGGTGCAGTCTGTAGCATCGCTGCCTCCTTTATCTCTGCTTCTGTCCGAGCTGTGGTTATTATGTGTGTAGAGTTCCTGTGCATCTATAGTTATATAATGCTTTCTAAATTAAATATAGCTATGCATGAGCTGCATTTTGTGTCCAGGCTGATGTGCAAAGTGCAGCTTTACTCTCTCTCTCTCTCTCTCTCTCTCTCTCTCTCTCTCTTCCTAATCTCTCTGCACATCAGCACTCACTCGTTATGTGCTCAGTCATAATGCTCATCATGTGCTCAGTGAGTTTTACCATGAAACCCTGGATGAAACTCCAGAACTGGGCTCACAACATCTCATCCCTCATCAGAGACGCACCCCCCTGCCACGACCAATCAGTGTTCATCTGAAAACTGTTGGAGTCACAGCACTACAGATATCCATGAGGAACTTTTTGGAGGTGTGCTTGTGAGAACTTCGGTGTGCTTTGGCTCACAATAATCCCCCTCCTCTCATGATCCAAATAGACTTCAGTGCAGAAGTATAATCCAGCCTTCACTCGCTCTGTACTCACCGTAAGACCGAGAACATTTTGGCCATTTTGCCGATGGCACGGATTTTGTTCCTGATGACCTCCTTACGTGCCGCTGCAGCATTCGCTGAAAGAAAAAACACAAGTGAGCAATAGCAGAAGGCTTCTTCTCATAGCTAGCGCAAAGTTAACCAGGTGTAGGTGTTCATATTTATCGTAGATCGCTCTCTCTAACTGAGTCTGATCTAATTTAGGACACAATACACAGTATGGCCAAAAGTATGTGGACACCTGACCTTCACACTCATATGTAGTTCTTCCCCAAACTGCTGCCACAAAGTTTGTAGCGCACAATTGCGTAGGATGTGTTTGTATGCTGTAGCATTACGGTTTCCCTTCACTGGGACTAAAAGGATCAAACCTGTTCCACTGAACACCTTTGAGGTGAACTGGAACACCGACTGCACCTCCTTGCCTGAGGTTAGTGTTTGACCTCACAAATGTGTCTGAATGATCAGCAATCCCCACATCCATGCTCCAAAATGTTCAAAAAGCATTTACGGACGTGATGATTAGGTGGCCACAGCTTTTGGCAGTATAGTTAATATAGTCAATATAGTTATAGCTAAAGCCTGAGGTATGTCCTCACCGTCATAGATCTCATCACCATCATTCATCAGTTCGTCATCTGAACAGATGCTAAGGACATTCACCAACATCTCAGTCACTGTGGAGGGGTCAAAGGTCACAGAGTGAAAGACAGGAGATTCCAAAACTGTGTATAATCCATCCATCCATCCATCCATCCATCCATCCATCCATCCATCTATCCACAAAATTAAAGTTGCAGTTTGTTTTGGATTTCTAAAATAATAAGAAATGTGTTCATTAAATTACATAAAAATGCATGTACACTATATGTATAAATATAAATAAGCAATAAGTGGAATATAGCAACAGCGATTCTCAATATGTCCATTCATTTTACACACATTGTATGTTTCTGGTGTTTTTAATACAATTTTCAAATTGAATTTAAAATAATTGTAAAACAAACAAATTAATTAATCAACTCACACGGAAACATTATTTCATAATCATGCCGTTGTTGTAGGTCTAATAATGTCAGTAATATTTTGATAAAACATTATCATTTTGGTTTAAAAGTGTAATAATTATACTTATAGATAATTATATATACTATATAGATTATTATAGTATAACTACTTGACTAGTTGGGCTTCTCCACCCTGTGAAAACTCCACCATGAAACACACTAAACAAGCTTATAGTAAAATACTTCTGCGGTGTTCAGTCATTCTGGTGCTAATACACAGCACCTCTTTTAGGACACTCAGAGTTGCTCTGTAATGGTGAGATTTGCATGATACAGGTAACGCTGTGCAATCAGAGACGGTCAGGCAAAAAAAACAGGGATGTAAAAAACAAGGGATAAATATAGGCTGTGACGGAAGCTGACGGCTGTCATTGCTCGCGTACCTTTCTCTCCTACAAAAGGCAGGGACCAGGTGAACACGTCCATGAAGTTAGGCAGCCAATAAGGGTGTGGCGAGCAGTTAAACTGACGTATGTTCATCACGTTGTTCTCGTATTTTAGCACAGCAGCTGCACAAACAATAATAATGACATGCTTCAGTGTCTGCCCACATACACACAACCTGCACACAGAGATATGTATCCAATGCTAATGCTAAACAGTCAGCCAGCCATATTACTGTTACTTTAGAAGTACGAGAGCCTCAAAAGCAATGTGGTCCATTAGCACACCAAAGACATGACCGACCTTTATTATTATACACATCCAGGTAATTGGGAGCGGAGAAGATAGTGATGAGAGAGGGGAAGCCTGTCGTCTGGCTTTTTCTGTACATGCGGTAACTGCAAAAAAGATAACACAAGAGAGGTAATAATAATAATCATAGTAATAATAATAATAATAATAATAATAATAATAATGAAAAGAAGAAGAAGAGTCTATTCTGGAGGAGGCACAATAGATGGATGATGGAAAGAATGATGAACAGTATGGTACAGCTGGATGGATGAATGGACAGATGGATGGATGGCTAGTAAGCAGACTGGTAGAAGAGCATAGAGCAGGCTAGTAAAGGATGATCAATAGATGGATGGATAATGTTCAGATTGGTAGAAATGTTTTGATGGATATTCAGCAGGCTGGTAGAGGAGGATCAATAAATGGATGGATGGATTGTTGGATGGATGGATGGATGGATGGATGGATAGTAAGCAGGGTGGTGGAGATGGAAAGATAGACAGATACATAGATGGAGGATGGGAAGAATAGTGAGTAGGTGTGTAGAGATGGATGGTTGGATGGTAAGCAGACTGGTGGAGTAGGATAAATGGAATGATAGAGCAGGCTAGTAAAGGAAGACTGATGGATGGATGGAGAATGGAAAGTAAGCAGACAGGTAGAGGTAGATACTGTAAATGGAGGGACACAAAGTTGGCTAGTAAAGTAAGATTAATGGATGGATGCATGGATCAGTGGATGGATAGATAGATGGAAAGATGCATGATCAGACTGGTGGAAGCCAGGTGATGGCATATTAAAGCAAGCTGTTAGAGAAAAATGAATAGGCTGGTAGAGATGGACGGATAGATAAATATGGTGGATGGATGGTGGGAGGAAAAGTGGGCATGTGGGTAAGGGTGAATGGATGGATAGATAAGCAGATTTGTAGAAAGGAATGAATAGAAACTTGTAAAGAAGCATAATAAATGGATGAATGGATGGATGGATGGAAAGTAAGCAGACAGGTAGTCAGACTGATGGTGGTGGTGAAGGCATATAAAAGCAAGCTGTTAGAGAATAATGAATAAATGGATAGATGGATGGATGCCGGGTGGTAGAGGAGCATAAATGGTGGGATAGAGAGCAGGCTAGTAAAAGAAGATGGATGGATGGATGGATCGAGGGATTCATTCCCATCTAAAATCATCCAATTAGTTGATTTTAGGGAAACTATACTTTTGGGGGAAAATGTCCTAAATGATTATTTTTTTTGGATAGTTAATGATTCAATCTAAAATGGTTTTTCTTGGAGCTACACAGAAAGTTCCTCTACAGAGATTAACCCATAAAGCTTTTAGTGTGTTAGACAGAACTTCTGCCTGCTTCATGGTGAAGCACCAGCACAGAATAGTAACTGTCTACAGTAACTGAAGTTGAGGCTTGCGGTTTTGTCTCCCCCAGCCGTAAATCCCCTTTACATCACTGTCAACACCAGCTCTGTCTTAGTTTCAGTCATGCTAATAATGACCAACATAATTATTTTAGGGGGATTCAGTTAACTGAGGAGGAGTCAAAATGTTTATTAAAGGCCATTTCCTGGATTGATGTTTATTAACAATGCCCCAGGAACATGGATAATTCATCTCAGTTACCTTAAAATATTAAAGACAGGTGCGTAATTCACATATTAACACCTTCTACCAACATGTGATGTTTACTCTAAGCAGGGCTGTGTGTTAACATTCAGAGCAGGTAGCAGTGGTGCTTGAGTGCACAAAACGCTTGAGTTTTGAGCTTGGAGTGAAAAGTCAATAGTAATACTGCTGAAGTTGTTATTCCATGTAAGTGCTACAGTTTTTATTTTAATCGTGAAAAAAAACCACATTGATAGAATGTATAGTCAGACTAATTCGTCGTTTAAGTGTTGTCTGGCTCAGGAAGTTCAAATATACTGAGAAAATGTAAAATCAGATTTGGTGTAAAAATCACAAGTTCATATTAATGGGCTCTTTTTCATACATCACTGTTTCTATAGCAACAGTATATACAATGAGATTGTATACACGGATTAAGAAATTAGTGTAATCATTAACATGATGGAGCTGTAATATGAAAAGCTGTAACTTTGAGTTTCCCAGCACAGGAAAGACTCCAGGAAGGAGAGATTTGTGCTTTACAGCACTCTGTAACTGTGCTATTTGTTCTTATAAGTTTCACGAAATAGAAGAAAAGACAGTCTGGTGAGGGATTGACCATTTATAGCTGCTATAATATAAGGGAAAACAAGAACTAACTTGTTTCAATCCACAAGATGACAACGTGTATATCATGTCCAATATGAGATGCGTGCATGATCTCATGATGGAAATACAATTGTGAGTAAAATCTCCATTTGTTCAGCACAAGTGTTCCAGAGCTGAAGTTTTATTTCAAGTTTTGTTTTCATTTGACTCACCACATGTGTGCAGCTGTGACCTATTTGCCCACACAAATGTCTCCTATGTTACATCTCTGTGTGGAGTGATGTGCAGTGATGTGGTTACACTTTAAAGTGAGGTGGAGTTTCTTGTTGTGGCATTTACTGATGCTGCAGTGATGTTGCGGTTTATTTTAAGTGAATTCAGTGATGTTATTCTAATGGAAGAGGATGTAAACTGTTCCGCTTACCCTGCGTCCTGCGCCTCGTGGGCTCTGATCACTGAGAGCAGGTTATTAGTCTGTAGGAACTCACACACCGCGGGATAGCTGTACACAGAGAGACACAGAGAGAGAGAGAGAGAGAGAGAGAGAGAGAGAGAGAATACAGAAATATAGAAAGGAAGAGAGAGAGAGAGAGAGAGAGAGAGAGAGAGAGAGAGAGAGAGAGAGAGAGTATACAGAAATAGAGACAGCAAGAGAGACACAGAGAGAGAGAGAGAGAGAGCGAGAGAGATACAGAGATGTACAACATATAGAAAGACAGGGAGAGATAAACAGGGAGACAGATTGAGTGAGTGACAGAAAGAGGTATATAACACATAGAAAGAGAGGAACAGAGAAGTAGAGAGAGACAGTTATATAGTATATAGATATAGAGGAAGACAGACAGACAGCAAGATAGAGAGAGGTATACAGTATATAGACGGAGAAAGAGAGAGAGAAAGGTTGGAGTGAGGCAAAAACAGACAACAGATAGATAGAGATAAAGAGAGAGATATAGAAAGATGTAGACAGAAGAAGAGATAAATGGTGTGTGAGAG
The DNA here is from genome assembly GCA_030068355.1 of Notoglanidium maculatum. Taxonomy (NCBI): domain Eukaryota; kingdom Metazoa; phylum Chordata; class Actinopteri; order Siluriformes; family Auchenoglanididae; genus Notoglanidium; species Notoglanidium maculatum. The sequence goes on along the minus strand of JAQQZX010000012.1, from coordinate 3,964,100 downwards.
ATTCAAGTTGTGAGTGTATTAACGTTTAAATGAAACTCATCTCTTTGTTCAATTATATCGTTTATCTTTCACAATTCTTTTCATCTTTCATCTTGCCACAAGATGGCAGCACTGAGCCCATAAAACAACCACGCTGCACTGCTTTGTGCGGAGACACCTTTCCAACACATTCGTACCCACACTGACACAAAGCCTGTAACACAAACCCTCCCAATCACAGTGGTGTCAGTTTAATAGCCACGGAAGCCAGGTGAGAATCAAATCAAACTTGCGCGAATCTCAAGCAGGATCCATCTTCCTGTCCATCACTGCTGTTTCATTAAGAATTACATTTTGTATCAGAAATGGATATAATTCCCTGATGCATTGGATTTCCCATGCATCTTTTCATCAGCGTGTTGCTGTCGTGTTATGCTGAAATGCAATCACAGCTGTACTTGAGGGTTAGGGTTAGGTGTCTGTAATCAGAAAAGGGAAGAAGAGGCCTGGAAGGAGGGTCTACAAAAAGAGGGGAAACATGGATGGAACTAACTTGTTTCAGACACATTCCACAATGTTAAAGGTAATTGTCAACGGATAAAGAAGTACACAATTACATATTAAGGCAATTGTAGGTAAAAAAAAAAAAAAAAAAAAAAAACAGAGCTGGGGGAACGGGGGTCATATTCCAAGGAATAGTGAATTTTTCAAGCTTAAAGTCTTGCAAATTTGTGACTTTTTTCCACAAATTCTTTTTACATTTTTCTTGCAATATTTTTTACTTTTTACTTGCAAATTAGATGTTTTTTTCTTGCAAAATTGTGCCTTTTTTTGTAAAGTTGTGACTTCATTCTACAGATTTGTCACATTTTTCTTGCAATTTTTTAACTTTAAACAAATTAGATGTTTTTTTCTTACAATTTTGTGACTTTTATTTTCGCAGATTTTTTTTACTTTTTTCACAAATTTGTGACCTCTATTCTCACAAATCTGAGAAATATGTCTTGCAAATTTGTTATTTTCTTTTCTCCCAAACTGATGACATTACAAACTCCAGAGAATTTTTTTATGGAACAACCGCATGAAAACAGAATGGATCGGTCAAAAGAATTTAAAATATAAATCCCTTGACAAAAAAATCTTTAATTTCATGTTACAATTTAATATCTATGGCCTAGGATTGTTGTTTTTGGAATATCGATGGCATCAGAAAAGGCGACTCGCCATTTGGAGCAGAGCCGGCCCCTTTAACTCCGTAGTAACGTTAGTAAACATGTGACATCATGTGAGTAATACGTGATAAAAAAACAAAAATATTTCCTACCTATGAAAATAATCTATAAACATGCATTACATGTGCAAAATGTACAAAAAAACACAAAAAGTGTCTAAAAACCCCAAGTGTAAATTTCACGTGACTGCAGTTGAGAAGTGTCTTTTCTGTTAAAGAAACACATCCTGCTTATTAAATATTTTAAAATCCCCATGCCGACACTTTTATCGTGATGCTGCGGTGAATCAAAAACACGTCCATGACAAACTTTGGTGTCTTTACACAAACGTTTTTACTCGACTCTAATAAACCGAAAAGGGATCACTAGCGCTTCGTCCTCTAAAGCAGTTTATTAATATAGAAAAGCCACAATAACAAAATGAGCAGATGGAAATCTCACACTGCGCTTACTCTTTTTCCCTGTTCCAGCACTTCTCTCTCTGAGCTCAGTGGGAAAACCGCTGCTCAAAAATCACCCCATTCTTACACTGCTTTAATAAATAACTTCATAGCATTTATCCATTCTTGTTAGCCTTTGAGTTTAAAGTTTCACCAGAATTTCTGTCATCTTTCCTGAATGTAACAGGGCTGGAGGATAGGAAAATGTAATCAGATCTCAGCACACAGCCCTGGATAGAAGACTCTCTCATTTTGTACATGAACGGAGAAGTAGAAATTTCATACAGCTGGAGAAATACGATAATATTACCCGAATATTAGATAGTTATTTGACTTATTTTTACCTATCCTATGAATTACACCAGTAATAGAAGTTTACCAAAAATGCAAACATGAAAAATGTCATGATTGTTGGTGACAAGAAGACTTAAGGCAAACTGATCATACGTGAGAATGAAAAACACGATTAGATATAGATTAGATTATAAAAGCATTTCAATAGTGCTTTATATTTTGGCACATAAATCTTCCATCCATCCATTACCGCTTTATCCGTCTGGGTCGCGGGGAAGCTGGAGCCAATCCCAGCATCTTCGGGCGAGAGG
>JAQQZX010000012.1:3946366-3960543 GCA_030068355.1 Notoglanidium maculatum | reverse complement strand
CACACAGAAAGGCACCCTGGGTGACCCGGGGATCGAACCCAGGACCTTCTTGCTATGAGGCGACAGTGCTAACCACCGTACCGCCGGCACATAAATCTTTTGGCCATATAAATATGATAAACAAGTCTATCTAACGAACATCATTTTCCTGAAGGCGCTGAGATCAGATTTCAGCTCAGTGTCACCGTTACACACAATTCACATTTAAGAAAGACTGTTTTAAGAAGTATCGTTAAGATGATCTAAAACATGCATGTTGGGTGGATGCCACTGTCTTGTGAAATCTAATCCTGTCCAGATGATCTGGTTAATAATTGTGATTGTAATAGCACACCTGCACCACCGAGGGCGCTGTTCCTTCAAGCAATGGGAATTCTGAGTCTTTTCAGGGAGTCGAGTTCATTCGGCTCTGCTCACTGATAAGAATCGACTCCCAAACGGCTCAAAATCACTCAAGTTTTGGATATTTTGACCAGTTAGAATGGGTTTTTATATAAATAATAAATGATGGCATAGGAAAGCCAGTGATCCTTCTAGCTGTAAAAAACAAACAAACAAATAAATGATAATCATCCTACTCATGCTAACAACAACCATAATAAAAATAATATAATAATAATAAAGAAATCCATACACCACTCAGCCCAGATTTATTTTATGAACTACTGAAATGCGACAGAACATTAACATTATTTATACATCACTTAGTTCTGGTCACTAATTTGATTGGATGAGCTCCATTCCAAGAGTGCTTATATTTACTATAACAGTTTCACTGCGTGTATCATGCTGCTCATCTGTGTCCTCCATGTAAAATACTAATTCAAAGGCAATTTCCACCAGATGCACTTAATGTATAAGTCATTGTGAGCTAGCCAGCTAGCCAAAGTGTTATAAAGTGAGTGTGGCTTCTTTGGCATCTATTTCTGTTCACAGAGCAAAAATAAGCCCATCATCTGGCCATGTTGCGTGTGGAACGTCACTTACTTGAATATTAGTTTCTTTCATGGATCTGTTGTATAAAAGTAATACCACACTTGCAGTCAGGCTGTTATATTAAAAAGCATCGCAATACAGATATTCAGTATAAAGTCTGGTCAAATTTGTTGCTTTAATAATCAGATTGGCTCATTTGTGACACCCTGTGGCAAAATACTATGGAAGTGTTTTCTAATATTAATTTTTATGGTCAGTTTCAGGTGAATTATAACGCTAATAGGCTAATCTTAAGAGTTTACGTTGCTATGGACGCAGCGCCAACTGTAGAATCTAACGGACTATTTTTTAGCAAATTTAGCAATAAAATCATTTTAAAAAATCAATTCAAATTGATTTCTTTAGTAAGTAGTTAGTAACGAGCTGGTCATTATTGTGAAATAAACTGTAACAGGGTGATGAAAGACCCTGGAGAGCTCCTGAATCACCCTGAAGGGGTTTATTTCACAATGATGACCAGCTCGTGGTTCATTATTCATTGTTGTTCAGGTTTCTTAGTTTTCTGTTTCTGTATGTTTTCTCATCTATGTATCTATTATACATAGATTATCTGTTTTTCCCTGCGTCTCATCTGACTCCTACGTGAAATAAAAACGATGATTATTTGATTCCCCCTTCATAAACAAAACACATTTGCGTCCTGCCTCATCACACAGCAGTTAAATATGTTAATAACCATGTTTGATTCAATTAAAGCCACATTAAACCTCATTACGAGTCTGACTAGGATAAAGCTCGTACTGAAAATGAACCAGATGTTGAAAAAGAGTCGACTCCTTGAACGACACATCACTAGCTCCTCCTCCCTGCACATTTACCACATGTACAGTGTGTTTGTAAAATCAAGTTCTGATTTATAAAATTCTGCACCCATCGTTTCATTGTCTACTGTGCGGACTAGATGATTTGCAGTGAGAGATTTTTTTTAATATATATATATATATATATATAAAGTCTGAGTTTATAAACCATTGTGATGAGATGCTCTGATGGACTTCTTTTCAAAAGACATGGAAAAATGGCATAACAGAGCACAGGCCACTCTTCTAAACATTATCTCTCAGTAATGTGCTCCAGATGATTTGTTCGACCCATCATACACACACGCACACACACACACACAAAATATCCATCTCGCCTCTTCTCATTGATGTTGGATTTCATAAGATGAGAGATAGCAAATCCATCTCTATTGCTTTTACTTATTTATATATTTATTTCTCTCGCTTCTCACTCTCTTTCTCTCACTCTCGGCAGTAGTATCCAGTTGTCATAGTAACAGCAGATCACCCGATTTCCCAGGGGACCGTGGGAATTCTTGTGTTTTGCTGAGCCTGACCGCTGTTTGGGCTGCTTTACAATTCCAATTACAGACGCAGGCTCGTTTTCACACTACACCTAATTGCCCAGAGCACACAGCTCTGCAAACACACACACATACACACACACACACACACGCACACACACTTACTGCTCACCAACCAATATTCCAACACAAGTAGGACTTTTTCTGTGGGAAAATTCTCACGCCGAGATTGCAAAAGGAAACGAGTGCCACGGTCGTTAACATAAACGGTTTCGAATGGTTTGTTTACATCTGTGCTGCTGGTAGATCAGCTAAAACTTAGTTGAGCCTAAAGCATTTAAAAAGCTTTGATACCAGAGTGCCATTGAATGCTCTAATCTGATTAGTCAGGAGGTGTTGATTAAACAGCAGCTCTGACAGTAGTCCCGGTTGTAATTCAGATCAGGTTTATATTAATCACTTGCAAATTGCTGTGATATAAGAGGAATAAAACGTGCTGTTATTGGAAAATAATTGACTTCAGTGTGGTGACTGTCTCACACCACCCCGTCACAGATTATTTTCTCATAACAGCACGTCTTGAAGTTTTTTATTCCGTTCTTAACTCGTAGGATAACTGTGTAAATGTGATGCTATTAGGGACGTATTAGGGTGTGTTCATATTTTTTTTTTACAGGAAATAAATAAAGCAAGACACATTTTGCGTTGGCTTAAAAGAAGCAACTTTTAAATATTTGCCCTGAAATTTTTTCAGTTCTTCACTAACAAGAATAATTTTTCACCCCCACGCCATGTCCATGTCCACCATGTTTATTTTTCTCCTTTGCCTGCCAACTTGCAATCTGATTGGTCAGGAGGTAGAAAAGCTTGATATCACTTTTTTTTTCTTCATGTTACCAAAAAAGGCTTGCAGTAACACTTCCTATAGGATTACATATAAAACGTGTGCCGGCAGCTGGAGGGAAAAAAACATGAAAGCATCCTTAGGCACTGAAGAAAACCCCCAACAACATCCCAAATCTTCAGCACAATCCCATTATCACATGCACAAACAGCGATGTAGCGGGGTGAGCTGCTTCTATCTGGACTTGTTTCTATCTTTATACGCCATCTGTACATTTACATGATACAGTTTTCAAGGCGCTCATGTTTCCGCGAGCTTTTCTTCAAGACAAAGTGCTTATAGTATGTCAGTTGAGGCAATGTTTCCTCTTCTTGCTCAGTCACTTGCTTTTAATTTTGGATCGCAAACATGTTCTGGAAAAGGAAAACTAGGGAAAACATTTGCCGTAAAATCCTGTAGTTAACACTCGGATTAACTGTGTTGCTCCTTTCCTGCATGTCTCTCATATTCTGACTTCCACTGCACACGCACACACACACACACACGAACACTTGGGTACCTGTAGAAGTAGGAGCAGCCGCGTACAGTGTTGTGGCTGAAATACTCCTGTGTCTTCTCATTGCCAAAGTCCTCTAGTGGATCCGACCACAGAAGATCACACATGGGCCCAAAGGCTGGGGGCTCTTTAAACCGGTCCAGCTGGAGAGAGAGAGAGAGGTATCAATATTTCATACCTCATACATTATCATACCAAGACTACCACATCAGCATCAGCACACAGTGCTGTTGGATGTTTGTGAACCTTTTAAAATGTTCTATATTTCTGCATAAATATGTCCTAAAACATCATCAGATTTGCACACAAGTCCGAAAAGTAGGTAAAGAGAACCTAATTAAACAAATGAGACAAGAATAGTATACCTGGCCATTTATTTGTTGTGGAAATTGACCGAAAATTACATATCTGTGACATATCTGTTTCCTGTAACTCTTGATCAGTCCTGCGCATCAGCTTGGAGGGGTTTTAGCCCATTTCTCCATACAGAGCAGCTTCATCTCTGGGATGTTGGTGGGTTTCCTCACATGAACTGCTCCCAGAACATTTCTTTTGGATTAAGCTCAGGACTTTGACTTGGCCATTCCAAAACATCTTTGGTAGAATGACTTGTGTGTTTAGGGTCTTTGTCTTGCTGCATGACCCACTTTCTAGGTTCACGGACCGATGTCCTGACATTTTCCTTTAGAATTCACTGATATAATTCAGAATTTATTGTTCCATCAATGAAGGAAAGCCGTATTTACCCATATTCAGCAAAACAGGGCCACACCATGATACTACCACCTCCATGTTTCACAGATGAGATAAGGTCCTTATGCTGGAATGCAGTGTTTTCCTTTGTACAGATATAACACCTCTCATTTGAACCAAAAAGATCTATTTTGGTCTCATCCATCTACGAAATTTTTCCAACAGCTTTCTAGCTTGTCCACGTGATCTTTATCAAACTGTAGATGCGCAGCAATGATCTTTTTGGAGAGCACTGGCTTTCTCCTTGCGACCCTGCCCTGCACACCATTGTTGATCAGTGTTCTCCTGATGGTGGACTCATGAACATTAACATTAGCCAATATGAAAGAGGCCTTTAATTGTTTAGAAGTTACCCTGGGGTCCTTTGAGGCCTCATTGGCTATTACACACCTTGCTCTTGGAGTGATCTTTGTTGGTCGACCACTCCAGCGAGGGTAAAAATGATCATGAATTTCCTTTATCGTGTTTCCTTGCTATGGCTCTCGATGAAAAAAGTATTCATGTTTCTATCTATTCTAAAATTGAATTATCTTGTCTGTAGCCATGACTAAATATCATTCAGTACATTAACTTGCAGGTGTAGTGAGACAAAAAAGGCTCTTTCGATTTAGCTGTGTTAACACTTTCTACTGCCACCTTCAGGTGAAAGCAAATTACAATCAACCTTCAGGCACATTTTATCTAGCGTTTTGACTTCGGACAACCCTGTCTTAGCAAGTGAAGAAATCCTGAATAAAGGAAAAGTACTCTAGTATTTCTAATATTATTATCATTATTATTTGTTGTTATTATTTGACTGTTTCTAGACATTTGTACTAATTTCATGATTAAAACGGTCTTATTCTACTAGATAATTTTGCTCCTTTCTACAGTTATCTAAGAATCATCTTATATTTGTTCCAAAACAGTCTAATAAAGAGTCGAAGTGAGAGTTTTTGCAGTGCGGCTGTTTAATATCTGTTTCTTATCCTGGTAAGATCTTAATCACATTCATTTACATGTGTAATCGAATGTATCCCTGAGTATCCTGAATTTAAATTGCTTGCTGTATCGCACATAATATCCAAATAAGCTTATTGTCATATCAGTTTGGGAGTACTGAACTACTTCATAAGCACTTCCTGTTTACGCAGTTAAGCTGCTAGTTAAGCAGCTAGCAATCAGTGTGAAGTCTTGCCAACTCCTGAGTATATGCAAGTTCTGTGTTTGCACAAACTTGAATTTTGCATAAACCTCCAGCATATGGATCCTTAAACCTGTCTCAAGTCCTGTGCGTTACATTTATAACGCTTGAGCACAAACATTCTGTGCTGTTCTGGCTGTTTCATGCAAAAGACATCTAAAGTTCTGCACTTCTTTCTTTTCTTAATCTCAGTGGGAACTCTGAATTCCGTGATTGATCTTTATAAGAAAACACTCTTTAGATGGTTTAATAGCAAACACTACTATATTGTACAAAAATCTACAAGTAAAATTGGAGTGCATTGCGTTCATTCGTAATGTCTAGGGAAAGGTTTTGGTTTCTAAATAAGGTTTGCAGTGAGGGATGTATTTGCTAAAAATGTGTCTCAGACCTGCTGAAGTGGTTTGAGTGATCACTTTTAAGTTCCTTTTTTCATAAATATGTCTCCAGTGCATTTACAGTACATATATACTTTTATTACAATTCCATTTTCAGTACGGCAGCCATCTCCTGCATATTTTTTTTCTTTTTCTTTGCATGACATACCTTGTAAAGTGACCTTGGGTGTTAGACACGTAAATAAATAAATAAATATCTAAATAGTAAATAAATAAATTCATGCTATAAGCTGATTTGCACTTTACGCGGCAGTTGTATATGCATGTGAGGAAAAATCTTATTAGGACGCAATGCAGATATAAGAAGCATGAAAACAAGCAGACCTGAATGATTAATTAATTTAATGGACATAAAGGTTAACTTCCTTTTTGCAAGAAATGCTATTTAGAGACTAAATCCATCTGCATATTCATGAGTGTGTGTGCATGCGTGAGAGAGAGAGAGAGAGAGAGAGAGAGAGAGAGAGAGAGAGCGAGAGCACCTTCTTGATGTCATCTAACGTGTGTATCTCGGGTGAGAGGCCACCGTGCACGCACAGAAACTGCTGATTCATCAGAGCAGCCAGAGGCAGGCAGTCGAACGCATCCATACACGCGTCGTACACCTGCTCGGAGTATTTGATTTTACCTTAAAGAGGGACAAAAAGAGAGAGGGAAGAGAAGAAGATGGAAAAACGAGAGTGAGAGGAATAACGAGAGGAGAAAGGACAGCTTGAAAACATGCAAGTGCTCCGACAGGTTCCGGGGCTGTGTTTTTCTCTGCGTCTCATTTGTACACAGAGATCCTGCATGAATTTACACTTTCACAGAACACTGTCAATCTAGACTGAGAGAGACAGAGAGAGAGAGAGAGAGGGAGGAGAGAGAGAGAGTGTGTGTGTGTGTGTCTGAGAGACAATCTGTACAGTGTCAACTTCGCCATCCCAGAGCCACCCCATCTGTTCAGTCATACCACTGCATCACTCAGCACACACACACACACACACACACACACACACACACACACACACATACATACACACACACACACACCTCCCTCCATCTCTCGTCCTGTTTCTATGGTTTTCTTACACACATGGAGTCTCTGCAGGTAATCAATCATGTATGAGATTTTTTTAGGATTATTAAGGGAAAATTTGTTATTTACACACAGACAAGTGTCTTCAATGTGTTTTCTACATTTTTCAAAGAAATAAGCCAAGAAAACACATGACTGGTGAGCATTATTACATCATAAAATGTAAGAGCCAATCAGCTTACAATATGCAAATCAAGCTCATGATGGCGTTTCCTATTTGCATACTCATTAAACTGAGTTTTCTTTATAAGAGACACAAGTCACTTCTGCACCTTTTTGCGTAGAAACCTCAACATCAAACAATCTATTATTTAGCATAGGAAAGATTACGATGTTCAAGATGCCACATTTGAGAAGCGTACAGTGTAACTCAAATTGCAGTGTTCATCTGAAAAGATGGAGGTCTTTTTAACTGAGGGCAGCCCTTTTCAGGCCAAGAATGTGTCCAACGAAACCTGTGTGTGTTTGTGTATATGCATGTGTGTGTGTGTGTGTGTGTTCTCGCACTTGGCAGATGGAAAAGGAGGGCGCCCACTCTTTACTGTCCCATCAGGGAAATCACACTCGCTGACTCCCTGGGCCAATCATTAACGAGCAAATTAATTTGCTGCTAATGCTCTCGCTCTCTCTGTCTCATTTGAGAGAGACTGATCTAGAAAGCACGTCTGAGAGAAAACATGGAGCTTATGAAGAGTCTGAGGGAAAGAAGGGTCCTGAAGAAATGGCGAGATTTGCACAGCATAGATAGATGGATGGATGGATGGATGGATGGATTTTTCTCAGGAAGGCAGTTGTGGGTGAAGAAAAGTGGTTGTAGAAATATAAATAAATGGTAGCAATGTGTTGCTGGGAAAATGATGCATTTTGGGTAAACAGGAGATGACCAGGAAACCAAGTGAGAAATATAGTGGATAAAAAAAAGAAGTGTGTCTCTTAATACTTACATTCTTGTTTGAATGTGAAATATTCAGTCAAATGTCTACATTCATGGTTTCCCCGCAGCAGAAATAACGTCTTTGGGTAGAGGATTTTCAGTGACCAAAGATACAAAACACACTGAGAGAGAGACAGAGAGACAGACAGACAGAGAGAGAGAGAGAGAGAGAGAGAGAGAAATTACATAATGAGCTGGTTTAATTAAATCCTTATATTCTATTATGACTTGAATTGCCATTTAATATTTTAAGAACTTAAATGTAAACAAAATGACTAAAATTGATGAAACTTCACATACAATTATCTTGAAAACTATTACAACGTATTTCAGTGCATTCACCATGAACACATTGATGGGTAGCAGTTAGCTAAAATCAAAATTTTATGTCTTCAATTCTTTTAGCTATAACATTAACTATACCACATGTTATAATTATACTATAACATACAATAATATCCTTTTCGAGTAATGGCTACAATTTCTGATTCAGAAAGTGAGTTTTCTAGTAATGTCTAGAAATTGAGTTAAATCTCGGCAATCTTGACTACATTAAACTGTTAAAGCCTGAAATCCAAAAGTTTTCCAAAACTTTTAATTGTTAAAATACTAATTGAAACAATTGAAGTACGATTTGTCCACAAATATATTAATGTTATAAACATGATTCATGTTATGACATGATATATATCATGTCTTTACACCAATGTAATGTTTAAATTTTTATGACTCAATATCTCAAACCCGCAGACTTTTCAGATACTACCTAATAGTTCTGTTGAACAATATAAATACCATCATATTACAGAAAGATTCTCATCATTCGGGTGAAATCAGTGTTAAAAATGCCTAGTCTTTGAAAATTTCAAGCAAAAAAACCCCAATTTACATCACAGTCACTTTCAAATAATTTTTTTTTTTAAAAAGTAAAAGAAATAGAGTCCATCGATTGCTAACTACTGACCATGATGTTTAAACAGTGCACTAGCCTGGCAACTCCAAACACAAGGTTTACTAGGTAGGGTACCTACACAGTGTGAGTGTGAGAGAACGCACGAACCTCGATACTGAAGTAACCTCGGTCCACGTAGTCCCCTAGAAAGAGGTACCGCGTTGTAGCTGGAGACCCTCCAACCTCAAACAGCTTCATCAGGTCAAAGAACTGCCCGTGAATATCTCCACACACTGCAGTACACATACAATATCAGAACTGCATACATTGTAGTGCAAGAATATGTTCAGTTAAGCTAGCTATTATTGATATGATGTTGTTTAAAGAAACCAAATCTCATTAACCGAACATATTCATCTTTTGTACCACAGAATTCTTATATTCTCCATTCTGATTGGTCAAAAAGTGTCTATTCATTCCCTGTCAAATATGTCATTGTTTCTATAGTAACACCTAACACAGGTACTTGTATGGTGGACGCTCCACATAAACCGATTTTTAAAAGTATGGAATTGATGATGCAGGGTTAGGAGTCATTTATTTATCCTTTATTGAAGGAGTCTCCAGTGTCAGTGCTTTCAGTGTAACCATCACAGTAAAGCTGTAACTTCTGACACCTGACCCCTTCCGGTTGCTTGGTAACACGCTAAGCAGCATTCTTTTGTCTTATTAACTTCATTAACTCATAACACGTAGGTGATAGCATGGAGTAGCTGGTTTTTTAAACAACTTTAAATGGTAAACTTCCAAACGTTAAACCTTAAACTGTAAACAATTGAATATAAATAAAAATGGTAATTTTTGGCCAATTGCTGTGATATAAGACAAAAACGTGCTTTGAGACATGCAGTTATTGGAAAATAATAACCTTCAGGGTGGTAACAGACACTTTGCCTTGGCAGCATCACACCACAGCATTGATGATTTTCCTATAATAGAATGCCCCTGGGTGTTTTATTCCTTACTTAGTGCATACTTCCTTTTAACAGTTAACAATGAATTATTGATCATTTCCCCTTTTTAAATATGGTTTGACCTCATCTTAATTTAGGGCTGCTGCATAAAAGTGTGTATGTGTGAATCAGGTGATTAGTCTCTCTTATAAAATGCAGTTCTTCATTACACTCTTTAAAAAAAGGCTATGCTTAGCAACCTAAAGGGTTATTTGTTTTGTCTGTTTTTTGGGAACCCATAAAGGTTCTGCAGAGAACTCTGGAGAGAGCTTGCATTACAGAAAGTCCATAGAAAAGACAGATCTCGATTTAAAAAAAAAAAAAAAAAAACTTGAGGAACCAACCTTTTTTACTTTAGACAACCAAGGAACTCTAGGAACATTTTTAGAGCAGTGCTGATTTTAGTGGAATGAAGGAATGTAGCTCCTGGACCAAGAACCATTAGAGGAACTTGTTGTACCGAACACTGGGACTTCAATCGCATCACCTGTCTCTTCTGTATCACAATTCACCATTTTCCAAAATGGTACCTGTTCCCATGGTGAAGTGGAAATGCAGAACAAGAACTCGGCCTGAACCCCAGTGGAAACCTGCCTTTTATCTCATATCTGTACTCTACTGTAATAACCTATCCTCTGATCTGTAAGATAGCTCCAAAAATGGAAACCAAACCCCAGAGCACCCAGTTCCTCTCCTCCTACTGCTTCTACATCAAAATTACACATCAAACTCTCTCACCAGTGTTCAGATATCGATCTCCATGTGCCTGGATCATATCTAATAAAAACTAGAGTTTTATTCAAACTTGAAAAATATTTACAATACTCCAAAATCATAGTAGTCACATGTTTTAGGGATCCTACAAACTGTACAAAGTCTGTGATGGCCTGTAAGTGTCTAAATCTCATATACAGTCTTCTTTCATTCAAATAATGATACACTGCTGGTACTCTACGTGAAAATGGCACGCCATTCCTACCATATGAGATTGTCCTTGCTGCAGAACCAAAAGTCCAGGGGGTGAAGCTGGAGCTGCTCTAACTCCTCCTTCAGGTGTGACACTAAGCCTAACCCCTAACCCACAACATACTGTACAATGTTTAGCAACAAACACACTTGTATAGCTTGAAACAAACTTTGTTGTCTCCACAATCTGTATTTTTAATTTGACTCCACCCATGAAGGAGGGGCTAAATCAGGACTGACTCCACCCCCTGGACTTTTGGTTCTGCAGCGAGGGATACATGAACCATTTCCTTATGTAAGGAATAAAACACAAGGGTGTTATTATATTATATTTCATTATTATGATGTTTTACCACAACAAAGTGCTTTATTTCTCTCACACCATAGCGATTTGCCAATCATTTCACATTTTTAAGTTATAAATTAATGACACGTAGTTCTTTTTACCAACAGTCATTCTCTCACCTCCCTCTCTCTTTTCTTAAAGTTAATAAACCAGAAATGCAGCTTGTCATGTTATAGAGAAACTGGAAAGTACAAAGTCCTCTGTCCTGAAGACATAAAGGTGCAGCTATTACAAAGTGCTGACACTAGAGACTCTATAAATGTTAAATAAACTCTTTAAAGAAAGCTTCTCCATATCAATGACTGTACAGCAGCACTGTGGTGTTGCAGATAAAGTAGTACATTTTACACTTTAGTTTATTGCACCATCATTTAAACTCACCAAGGCATTGTGAGAACGAACACACACACACACACACACACACACACACACACCCAGACTGCATTGTAAGAAGAAAGTCTAACAGGAAGTCTCGTTAGAATGGATTCTATGCCATTTAGCCATTTATGTTTCTTAATGTGGAAACTAGTGTTTCGGACATAACCTGTAACGGGAGCCTCAATGTCCAGTATTGTCTTCTCCTGTCGCAGGATGGAGGCTCCTTCATTGATGATGCGCAGGGCGACGGGTTCCTCCACACGGCCCTCTTTAGTGAGGTGAGCCTTCAGCAGGTCCACTCGCGGCTTTCCCTCACAGTCAAACACCTCCCGCATACTTAACCTGTGGCTCAGCGGGAACGGGACCGCTACAGAGAGAGAGAGAGACAGAGACAAAGAGAGGGACGGAGACAGAGAGCGAGAGAGAGAGAGAGACAAAGAGAGAGAGAGAGAGAGAGAGAGAGAGAAAGAGAGAGAGAGAGACTATAAAAAAAATTTAATGTTTCACTAGCATCAATGGCTAATGGCTAGGTGGAAAGTGGCAGATAAGCAAAAAATGGGGAGAAAAAAAGAGGTGCGGTGTCACTGGTTAAGCTAATCATTGTTTTTACTTTGATTGTATTTCTGCCTCACATGCAGCAGGGGGCACTAAAAATTACAAACCGCTCCTTTAAGGGCAGAGAATGCAATGTGTGAAAGAGAGAACAACAAAATAAGAGAGATCCTGATCACAGAGATATGCTGCTGAGGATATATGTACTTAATATGGAGGAAAAATGATCAGACACTGAAATACTTGATGTTCTACTGATTACCTGGCCGTTTTTTTTGGCTAATCAGATTAAGATTTTTGAGCTCATCATATTGTAGATGTACTTAAAAACACATCTCGAACTGAATGTCTGTGTGTAAGTATACAACTTTCATCATGCTTTACAACAGCAGCGCAGCATTAGATTAAAAACAATACTACAGATTATAAACAATACTGCATTTTCTCGCACTTCTCAGATTAGATTAAAACAAATACCTTTAGAGATGATCGCCCCAAATCGAACACAGGAGTGGGGACAACATTCAAGTGCACAAGACAATATTATTGGGTGTGTTGAATATTAAAGCGTGTTCAAGTGAGCATCTCTAGACACCTCATGATTCAATTTGACTTCGATTCAGAGTGCCAGGATGAAATAAAAAAATATATATCTCTGTATCTCACTTCGGGAATTTTATAGGTGCTATATTTTTTTCCAGTATTGCCACTTGCCACTTTGCAAGCTTCATGCATTCCTTATAGTGATTTTTATTTATCAAGAACATTGAACATTATACACAAGCCTCTATGAAAGAAGAATCTTTTATCTGTCACTAATAGCACATCTGATTATTGGCACACACTCACTGCTTTCATAACACTTGAAACTGGGGCAGTGGGAGAAAACGAAAAGAGGGGAAAGTTATCTGAAAGTGAAGAGCAAAAAAAAAAATAACCCAAAAGCCCCACACATTAGTATGTTAAAGGTGGCATGCTCTACTTTTACCTTTAAACATGTTTAATAAACATTTGAACTAAACAACCTGTTGTATATCAAGTGTTATGTGATATAGAAAAATTGCCCTGAATAAATGTATTTCATTTATGGAATTACACTAAGAAGGATTGAAGAAACAGAGCAAGGAAAAAATGGTAAAGGAAAAGGTGGAAAAAGCAAACAGAGACTGGTGTTACCAGAGCAACGGTAGCCAAAGTAGGCTAGTATGGCATCTGTTATATATGCAGAAACACATGTACATACACACACACACACACACACACACACACACACACACACACACCTGGGGCAATTTAGAGTCCTCAGTCCACCTAATGGAAGTTTTCTGCTAGGTGGGAGGAAACTGGAGAACCCAGAGGAAACCCATGTAGACACGAGTAGAACATGTGAAACTCCACACAGACAGAAAGCCGAGATCAGGAACAACAACGGTACCCACTGCACCACCGTGATGAACGGTTTACAGAGGTGGACTAATCCCGAGCATGAGCGTGATTAGTGCTTTTATTCAAAGTTGCCTGACGGAGCCATCATATTCAGCTAGCACATCGCAGTCACCTCACTGTTAAACATATCCAGAAGAGATAAAGACAATATCCAGAGCCTTGTAAGTGCACTGCAGTTCACAGCCAAACGCTGACCCACGACATGCTGACATTTTGTCGCGAGCGATAACAGGATATGCTCTTTCAGAAAGTTTCTAAGAAAAGGATTAGAACTGAGGATAACGGTCAAGTTGTTTTCTAAACAAGAATTTCTATACTTGCTTAGCACACTCTAAAACGTTCTGATGTATGGTCTTACGTAGCTTCTACATATTGATATAATGACCATGTTACATCAATAAATTAAGGTCATACATGTACATATCTCTATTTTATGAGATTAATGTGGGAATTCTGCCCTGGTGGTGCGGTGGTTAGCACTGTCGCCTCACAGCAAGAAGGTCCTGGGTTCGATCCCCGGGTCGCCCAGGGTGCCT
>JAQQZX010000012.1:3896310-3932343 GCA_030068355.1 Notoglanidium maculatum | reverse complement strand
GAGAGAGAGAGAGAGAGAGAGAGAGAGAGAGAGAGAGAGAGAGAGAGAGAGAGAGAGAGAGAGAGAGAGAGAGTACATGCATGGTGAGGTGTGTCGCACTCCGACCCAGATCAAGAGAAGCTCCACATGCCTTTGATAAAGGATTTTTTAAGGGCTATTTGAAGTCATGCAATTAATGCATTCCATACACACATACAGCCATCTGCACACACACACACACACACACACACACACACACACACACACACACACACACACACGCACACACGCACACACACACATAAAACCAGGCTGGCAGGTGGGACAGCATGCTGAGAAACAGAGTGCAAAATGAGCCAGTAAACATAGAGAGCTGGGATGACTGACAGCAGGAATGAAGACAGCTAGGCCTGGAAGACAGTATGCTAGAGGAGAACGCTGGGAAATTGGAGAGCCATGTTGGACTGGAGTAACTTCCTGCTTTAGCGTGGCCTCATTAGGCCAAAGCTCTGTCCCACTCCGTTCTCTTCAAACTACATAGCTACACTATGTGTGTTAAAGGGGCTAAAATTAGCCTTCCTCTCCTCTCCATTCTCTTGTCCTTTCTTTCCCATCCACCGTACAGACTGAACTAGATTTTCACATTTTTTTATGCTTATGTTGTACAAAATGGGCACTCTGCTTGCATCTGTTCCAAGTAATGTATTTAGAGTTCACCAGTACCAATCAAAAGTCTAATCTTTACACTCATGACATTTTCTCTAGAAAACAATAACGGACCCACTGCATAGAGACAAATGATTTGACTTGGACTTCAAAACATATGACCAGTCCAAATTGAAACTCGTTTCTGATTTCGAATACTTCAAAACGTGTGACTCGAAACCCGTGTATGACTCAGACATCAAAGCTTATGGCTCTCAATATCTATGGGTCAAAACTCGACTGAGATTTCAAAGCTTACTGCTAGCAACACGACTCTGACTTCAAAGCATTTGACTTGCAGCTAGATTCTGGCTCCAAAGCTTATGACTCGTAACTGGACTCTGACTTCAAAGCTTATGACTCAACCTGACTCAGACATCAAAGCTTATGACGCACAACACTGACGTCAGTGTATATGACTTGCAACTCAAATCAAACTTCAAAACTAATGACTTGAAAATCAACTCTGATTTCAAAGCTTTATGACTCAGACATCAAAGCTTATGAATCTCATGACTTATCACTTAAATCAGACTTCATTACAATTCTGGATTTATTGGTGGTGACCCAATGTAGAATTCATACCTCTAGCAACTGAGGAGTTGGATTTGATTCTTAGTCTGAGGCCCCGTTTACACTTGGTATTAAAATGCGTCTTGGGCGATCTGATCACAACTGGATAGCGATAAATACAAGTGTAAACGACCTCCAAGACGCATTCAAGACGCATTCGCTCAAACCACCTGCAAATGTGGTCTTGGACGCATTTAACCACATACCTTCTGTAGCGTAAACGCTGATGCATCTCAATGCGTCCACAACATGGACATAATAGGAAAATACGTAATTAATGCTGGACGCGGTGGCTGTTTTCGTAACAGCGCGACATGCTGGAAAAAAATGGAGAGGAGCACCGATGTACGTGGCTGGAGTGCAAGAAAATAATGAAGGTGTGTTGCTGGTTTGACGTTTTAATATAAATTTGCGCGGGGACCTTTGACTTTCTAGCGTAAGTGATGTTGGCAGTAACGAGATTTTAACAAAATTGATCAGCTGGACACCTTGGAGACGCCTGATAAACACAGGTGCAAACGGTGATGTGTCTTGGCAGTCCATTTGTGTCCTCAATGCTCAAGACGCATTTTAAAACCAAGTGTAAACAGGGCCTAAGTGGCCAACTCATGACTTGACTCAGAATCATTAACTCTTATAAACTTATAAACAAATCAGTCAGTATATAGTCACTTCAAGAAGTGGCACACTGTTTAAATCTAAAAAATATTTTATAGCTTGCTGGGTTTCACAATGACTTTGAAGGACAGAAGTGAGTTTATTGGATTGAGAATGATTTTATTGGATTTCATACTAATTAAGTCATAAAAAGCTGTTCTAAATGTGTTGTACGAATTGATCTGCAAATTCCTACAAATTTGCAGTCTTCCTCTTTTTACAGTGTCTATCATAGCACAACAACCTGAAATAAAGCTGCTGCTCTTATCCTTCTTGACAGCTGCTTCGAGACACATGAGTTCCCTGGCCTAATTATTTCCAGAGTATTCTGAGCAATAATAGCCATGATTGAAGTGTCACACTGTTGTCGACCTGCCAAATGCAATTCGGAGACACACCGAGGCAGGAGGTCTAGGACTAGATGCAGGGTTTTACATTTATTCATTTTATCCAAGGCAGCTTACAGGTGAGGCAGAAGCCAATCCAATCACAGAGATGAATAGAGGCCTAGGGCCATCACAGATGCTCTGTGGTAGCTTTGGGGTTGTAAGTTATTACCTTTCTGGTACTAGTACAGATCCTTAAAGGAATAGGTAAAATTCATAGTCATATTATGAATAATATTGTCAGACTTTATGCAGACTTAAACTGATCTGCGTTCGTACTGGGACCACAACAACAATGTACAATAACATACACGTACTATATATACAAGACCATATACAAAGACTATATTTGTGCATCATCACCATCATTATCCCAAAGCCCTGGTGTTACAATACCAACCCAGCTCTCTTCATAAAAATAATCCTTAAACCTGCTCCAGTGTTACAGTTATAGCAACACATTAAACACACCAGTGCTCAATTACATGGTTAGAATCTGTGCTAAGCTTCGCCTAACACTAATGATGTCTCTGTGCAGAAAGATACTGCCTGTCATTGCGTCATCCTCTGGCTACTGGCTAACCATTGCATTACGCAGGTATGTGACATCCTCTGGTGACAGGACTACATTCAGTCCACGAGGCCTGCAAGGTCGTCTGCTTCAGTAAGGACAGCTTTCAGACATTACCGTTCTCTGATTCACCGTGTAAAGCCATTCGGTTCACTACTCACCAAGACATGAGTGATATAAATATGCCACCAGGTTTGAGGTCCGGAAAACCAATAATATCAGCTGATATGGTCCAACAGTCAATGTGAGAGTTTAAGCCTTAGGGCTTTACCAATATAACTGTCAATTTCTCAAAAGTGTAAGTACTTATAAGTTTAAGAAAACTTATTAACACATAAGAGGAAGTACTAACAGAGCTGATATTTTTTTTTCTTTTGGTGCTTACTATGGTATTGCAAATTGAAGATGGAAAAACAGCTACAATTTGCAAAAGGTTTTTTTTCTTGGCTGAAGTGGACAAGTTGGTCTATCCATAAATACAAAATGTACATATAGAGTAAGAAATGATGCAAGTCATGTGGTTCACCATTATATCTAAACATACACATGGGCAAAAGAGGACACTGGTGCAATGTTTGGATAGATATAAAAATGTAGATAGCAAAACAAACACATGAAAACAACAACGACAAAAAATATTAAAAGCTCTTAGACAATGAAGAAAGCAGCATATTGTGATTGTCAGTCTGAGAAGAGGGAGAATTCAAGACAGTTTCCATAATTATCATAAGTGTGGGGAACTTTTCTATCACTTGAAATATCAGTCAATTTTATTGGTCCACTGATAAATCAGTCAAGCTCTTCTACTTAATAACAGATATCCCTGTTTTGATTGTAAAGCCACACGAGTTCAATTTACATTAAAGTGACCAATATGTCAATTATTAGTAGCTGAAGCAATATTTATGGACCTCAATTAATAAACATTGTTTCTACAGATTCGGTTTTATGTTGGAAAACTAAATTTTGGGAATGTTCTAGTTCTAGTTAAATAAATACACAAATAAATTAATTAATTAACAAACAAATAAATTAATAAAACGAGTTATCTCATTGTTCCTGGTCACTGTGAACTAGCCTTGTTGGAGAGTAGCCTCATCCATCCACTGTCTCGAGTATAATTCCCTGTCTGTTCCACTTCTCATCCTCTTCCCTTTTACTCGCATTGTCTTACTCGTTACCTCACGTCGTCTCTCTGAAATGTTCCACGTCATTTTTCACCATCTTTCATATCTTGCCATTACAGAGCTGGTTCAGGTGGCCCTGCTGTGGGAATAGAGGGTCTAAATGATGTGTGGTCAAGAGACGACGGCAGTACACATTCTCTCTCTCTCTCTCTCTCTCTCTCTCTCTCTCTCTCTCTCTCCCTGAACCTGAGTTCAATTCAGGTTAATGCCTTTTGCATCACCACATAAAAAAGACAGTATTTCTGAAAAAGCTCTGAAAGGATTATAGGTCGAAATACAGTGCTTTACATACTGTAAGAATTCACCCCTCTTTAAACTTTTCCACATTTTGTAGTTTTACAACCTGGATTTGAAACATGAATTAACTGGGATTGTATGTCATGAATATAAACAAAATAGGCCATAATATTGAGGTGGGAGTGGCGGGGAAATCACTGTGGTTTGCAAAATTATTTACAAGTATAAAAATATCAAAGTTGTGATTGAATTAGTATTCTTTCCCATTGGTGTGAAACTCCTAAATTAATCCATTAAACCATCAATGTAATGTGACCTCAGTATAAATACAGCTGTTCCAAAAAGGCCCCAGAGTTTGTTCTCCCCATGCCTGCGTGGGTTTCCTCAGGGGACTCTGCCTTCCTCCCACAGGCCAAAGGCATGCAGATTAGGTCAACTGGCTACTCTAAATTGCCCATAGGTGTGGAAGTGCGTGAATGATGTTTGTCTCTGGGTGTACCCTGCCTCTCGCCTGAAGTCAGCTGGGATTGGCTCTGGCTTCCCCGTGACCCTTAATGGATAAGCAGTATAAATAATGAATGGATGGATGATATTAGGATCCAAATGTGCAAAGCTGATAGAGATATATCCCAGCTGTAATTGCAGGCAAAGGCAGTTCTACCAAGTATTGACCCAGAGGATGAGGGGTGAATACTTGTGCAACTAGCAAGTATGTGATTTTTTGTTTAATCAACCTTTGTGTCACAAAACAAAAAAATATATTGTACCTACAAATGCTCGACACATTGTGTAAACAAAATGGCAAGAATCCCAAGTAGGTCCATTTCAGTTCCAGGTTGTAAAATTACAAAATGTAGAAAGATTCGGGGGGGTAAATACTTATGCAAGGTACTATATGCACATTTATACACAGACCACAGACTCACATAAAACACACAGAGAAGCACACACAATAAAATAAAGACTATGGCCTACACACTTCCCTCTCAAGCCGAGCATTATTTGATGTTGTAGCTATAGCAGTGTTATAGCCTTCTACTAATAACATTCCCGTACTTTCAGTTTATTAATCCCTCTTTACTGTCTTGTGTAAAATAAATGTAAAAAGTTTTTTTTCCAAACATTCCAAATTAAATACAACCAAGAACTAAGAACTAATATCACCGCAATGCTTTTGAAATGTATTTTGAATAATAATGGAGTACTTCATGTTAGCAATATTAGCCACAGACTTAAGCAGTTAAGCAACTCATGAATATGCGCTTTCGCTACAAGAAGATGAACCCAGTATGTTTTCCGGTTTAAATGCTGCTAAGCAACCAGGATGCCAGGTATAAGCTAGTTAATAACTGCGGCTAGCGATTAGCTAGCTAGAACTTATAAGTCTTTTATACAGACTTATGTAAAGGATCTGTGACAGTGAAAACAAGACAACATCATTAGAAATATCAATGTTTCACTCAAATATGGAGGTAAATTAATTTTAAAAGGATTTCATACAACAAAAAAATTGACAATGCAATTACACTTAGCATCAGTAGCAAACTGAATTCTGCCATTCTTAAAAATCACAGCATCACAGATCATGTACTCAAATCTATCAAGAATTTATCTTTTGATCTCCAGATGTTGCAAATATGGTTTGAGTGTGTGGTGACCACACAATCCTATCAGAATGAACTAGCAATGACTGATAAATGAAGTTCATTTCCCTTGTACTCAGTGCTCCGTCTGGATTTAATTCTTTCTGATCAAAACCTATTTCTTTTTGGACGGAGCCTTCTGTCATTTGTGCGGACATACTCGTGAGTTACATATATATTTCGATAAAGGGACCCTCCTAGACAATTTTATCCAGGCAAAATAAACCCAACACTATCGATGCACTCATGACAACAATTGAGGCTAACAGTTAATTAAGATAGCGAACATTTCAACAATTGGTATTTTGTAAGCTTAGCCTGAATATTATGCTAGTAGCAGATGTAAAACTAAAGATCACTATGGAATAGCTTGCTAACCCTTGCTGACTGGCACAGCATTGCTTTGCAAAATTAACAAGATACATAAAACAGCACCACTTAGCCAAAGGTGGATTTGACCAAGATCTGATTAAAGAAATCATTTCATGTTGCGCGTGCTCAGTCTCAAACTGAACACAAACCTTAGTAAGTTCAAACACCAAATTTGGTTAGCTAGCTAGGACAATAAGATAGCTCATATTTAGCTGCTTCAGCTAATGTTACAGTATAGAAAGCTTGTTTTGTTATACTTTTCTAACGTCCCTATTTGCTCAACACTTAGCACTGCTCATAAACATACACAGCTGTCATACATACGTATGATAACAACAGTGACAACGATATATATATATTTTTTTTTAAAAACAGCATGATCACTGCTATGATGTCAGCAATAGAAGAACTTTATAACTACAAATATGGTATAACAAATATGTTAGTGGAAATAGCAAAATCGTTTATGAGATTTTTTGAATGGATCTACTGATTGATTCGTAGTAATTTCCTTTTCGCAGGTCTATCATTAGAGGATCCTCATCATATGAGCTGACATGGAGAACATGCTACGACACAGTCATCAAACACTGTGACATTTAATAATCCTCGTTGAAAATGCTTTTGGAGAAAGATTTTCGAGGTAGCATATGCTATAATATGATTATTTCATGCCGAATAGCGTATGTCGCTGCACTATTTTGGTCGGCCGCGGTCCCTCGGTGAGGGATAGCCCATTTAGAGTGGATTCCAATGAAACCCCTCCTGTTTCTCTCTCTCTCTCTGTCTCTCTCATTCTCGTATCCATTCTGGCCGCTCGCTGACTGCCAACAGCCTCCCCAAAGCCACACTGTCGTCTTTAATAATAATGATATTAATATAACTAATTATTAATTCCATCACAGCGAGGCAACACAGGCGATATGAAAAAAGCAAGCCCTTTTCACAATTGCTACAACACTCTAAAGGCTCGTTACGCTGTATAGCTTTGTATTTTAAACACATGCTGAGCAATACAAAGCCCATTACGTCTGGTTTTATATTCACAACTAGGTAAAGAATCCCAAGACTGTACTTAGCCTATTTTTGTGGCATTTTTGTGATGCCTAATGTCATCGCAGGGATGATTAGGAAGCCTGTTTGAGCTAGACTATTTTAACATCATTACTGGGATGGATATCATCTATATAACAAGTCCACGAACGTCTCACAGTCTATCAGCTATCAGACAGCATCTCTCCGGGTAAGCGAGAGGGTCACGAGATAAAACCGAGATTAATCTGTAAAGTGAAGCGGTACTCTAAGATCTTAATAAAATGGGGAAAAGAAGGAATCACACAGAAGATAAACCAGTTCTACCTTTAGGTCGTCCTTTGGCTGCTGTCATCGTCAAAGTGGCTAGGAAAAAGGTTTCATTGGAACGAAATGAAGCTGATCTCCTCTCTTTCTCCCTCTCTCGCTCTCTTTCTCTACAGCAATTCACGCATTCACCACTAGCAGAAAGATGGTCTGAAGCTCATTAGCCAGCCTCCAGCCTCCAACCTATCAGCCTATCAGGGTACACCAAAAACGGACGACAAATGGGCCATGGAGCATCAGATCACTGATCCAAATAACAGCACCATAACATAATAATAGTCCACTGCTACTATTAAATAAAAAGAATAATAAGCAGATCAGTCATTTTTTGAAAAGCTTGAGCGTGTGTGATGGTTGTTGCAGAGCAATCACAGAGCCCACAATTTGTGAATGTAATTGAACATTTAATGACAGATGCAGACGCGCAGAAAGCCGTGAAGGCACAAAAACATCCGGCTGAAACGGGCGCGCGCCCGCGCACGCACTTACATTTGATGACCCTGTCGGTGGGGTTTAGACCCATGACTGCGTTGGACATGTTCATGGGGCTGTGGTGCTTTAGGAGGGCAGCGCGGGCCGCAGCAGCAGCAGCAGCAGCATCACTCGGTGCGGCTCCGCTCCGTTCACCGGAGGAGGAGGTGGAGGATGAAGAGGAGGAGGAAGGGGAGAAGGGTAGGGAGGTGCACGAGCTCGGCTCTGTCGCAGAGATCACGCTGGAGTGGACGCGCGCGCGCGCTCGCACAGACGGAGAGACGGATGCTGAAAGGTACCGGGGTGTCCTGGCTACTTCTTCCGCTCGATTCGGGCTTTCCTCGGCTTCCTCGGCGCGGAGTTTCTGCACCACCCCGACCCCGGCATGATGGCGGAGGCAGGAACGCCCACGCAAGCCGCTCGCGCGCAGTCACGCGCTGCCTCGTGCTGCCATCCGGTGGAAGATACATACACTGAAGGGAAGTGGAGTGGAGGGGGTTCCCTATAGCTTCTCTTTTCTATTTATTCACTTCCTTTGTGGAAACTGTTACCAAACTTTTACTTAAATTGTATATACTATCATTTTCATCATGATTATAATTTATGTATAATAAATATTTGGAAAACTATTGACTGTTCTTTTTTGTACACTTCTAATGTGATGCCGTTGCATTTATTGAAGGAAATGTGAAATTCTGTCGATATCTGTTTGTTAGTTTGTTTAAAAATTGGCTATACAAATATTGTACAAGAAAGCTTTTTTCCATTCCATAATTATAGAAATGGCTCAATTACTGATAGGTACCATCTTTTTGTAGCAATGACAAGTTGTGTATTTCTCAGTGTGACTTAATAAAAACATGTATGACATTAGCAATGACTCTTCTAAACTACTGTTGTGCATTTAATTCTTACCATTTCCCCCCATTTGTTTTCAAAATTGGAAATATAATCAATATTTGACCAAATCTGTAAAATAAAATCGACTGTTCTCTTTTTGTTCTGTTCTCCTTATTTCATAAATTTTATTATGTGATGCCATACATTTTCATTTGATGAAAGAAATGTGAAATTGGGTCCATTTCTATCTATCTATCTATCTATCTATCTATCTATCTATTTGTATGTCTGTCTACCTATCTGTTTGTATATCATTCTACCTGTTTATCTCCAGCTATCTGTCTGTCTATTAAATTTATGTTTAATGTTTGTATGCTTCCTTTTCCTTTCTGTAATTTGTACCTAGTCTAATTTATAAATAGTTCTATTTAATATTTGTATTTTGTTATAATTTAAAATAAAATAAATATTTGACAAACATGTAACCCTTCTTTTTTGCTTTCTTTTTTAGTCTTCCATTTCCTGAAGGAAGTCCAGTCATAACAATACAAAAACTGTACAAAAGATCTCTTCTTTTCCCATTCCATAACTCCTAACATGTCTTTTGACATATTTACACATACATGGTTTTCTGCTTAACTATATGTAGTCTTGCCTACAATAAAAAAATTATGATTTTATTATAAATTATGTTTTAATTGAAACTGAGAAAATATGATGTTTGCATGAACATGCACCATTTGTTTCTAAAGCCAGTCTGTTTTTATGCATCTGTAACCTTCAAATAAGTATTTATAATTGTACATAAAAACTAATCTGTTTCAAAATTAAAAAGACAGTTTAGTAAATGACAATACTGACACACACTCACACTGTAGTTTTTAACAAGATTATGAGAATGATATCGAGCATTACTGTTGATATTTTGTAATGTGCCACAGTCTTCAGTGAAATGCCCAGGTTTATAGACACGAGCTGCATTTTGTTCTGCATTCATACATCTACAACACTACAGTGATATATGTGAGTTAGATTTGATTCATTAAGTCTGTGGAGCTCTCAGATCAGAAAATAGCAGGAACAGACACTACCACAAGATATCCTAATAACTGACAATCACATATGATACACGCCATATCCATTTAGTCACATGAAGAGATCAATCTAAATGATTTAATTTGAGATTACTGAGAAAAGAGCATGACAGGGCTTTGCATGTCCGATCCTTTCTGTGATGTAAATGTAATCTGTACTAATAATAAAATTTGACCCATCCCATTGATTCCTATAATTGAGCCTTTTTGACTCTGTGAATGCTGAGGGTTTTTTTTAATGCCATTGGGTATTCGTAACGCCAAATGGACCTAAATCTGATAGCACGCCCTATCTGATTTGCATTAAGGATATTGGATGGAGAAATGAAGCGCTCAGCAAGTGCTGCGATCAACTCTTTGCTCTTTCATCCTATCCTATCCTAGCGAGATTCTCGTTTTGTATCGCGATGCAACAAAAACACAATATCCCTCCGCCTTGGCTCAACTTCTCATCAGAGGTGTTTTCGTGAAATTGCGAAAATCCGGAAGCCGGAAGATCGTAGTTTAAGTGTTTGGGGTTATGAATGTATATCAACAACGACTTAAAAACAATAAGTGTAAAACAGTCACAGTTTTCTTGTATTCTTTATTTGAATTACTACACCAAACCCGATGTTCCCCCGTCGAAAAAAGGGGGAACCGATGAAAGCATGAACGCCATTTTGGCTCAAAATGTAAGCCCTCTTACTGTATATATTAGTGCACGTTCCGCCATTTTGGTTCTCCGCTCGGGCTAGTTGCACAAATTTCTACAGTAGATAAGTTACCTAAGCACTGGCTAACTCTCGAACAGCGCTGAGACTCCCTATACACGCGCACTACCTAGGGTGTGACATAGTGCGATCATGCGCCCTAGGTGGCGCCCTAGAGGATCGACACGGCGCTAATTTGAGCTCCGCGTAGGCGGAGGAGTCCCCATTTGAGCTGTGTGATTCGGTCGCGCTGGCCGCTGCAGGAGGAAGGAGCGCTTTAGCCTCTCTCTCACACTCACTCTGAGTGCTGCTATAATACCTTTCAGTTTCGCCTTTAAAAAAAACCCATCGTCGACCGGGTTCCGTCATCTCCGATCACATTTGGTAGAAGATTTCAGCCTTGGCTGGTTGTTGGCCGGCGCTCAGAATCGAAAGGAGAGTTTATAAAAAATTGTAAAGAAATAACCGAGTGCGCTTTTCACTGACAGCCGAAGCAGCAGCAGCACAACAATGGCACTGAAGAGAATTCATAAGGTAAGGGGGAAGGAAGGAAGTGAGGCCTCCGTTTCGCACTTCGACTTTCTCATCCATCCACAATGATTTACAGCGTGTCTACCTGATGTCTGCTGTCTTTGTTTGAAATAATATTATAAATGTTTAAGATGGACACCACGGCTCCTGTTAGAAACATTTCAGGGCCAAAAATTAGCTTCGGCTAGTTTAGCTGTAACGCATCGTGTTGTAATGTTCGCTAGCTAAGTGTCGTGTAGCTAATCATGTTTATAATAATAATTATTATTATTATAATTAATTATAATCATAATACGGTTGCGAGATAACGAAGAGGACGCGTTGTTTATTTCTACCAAGTAGAATATTCACAGATGTAAAGCTAGATATAGATAGACAGAAAGCTGAACTAGCCGGCACGACTTCTGTGGTTTAGCCAAGCTAGCTATCTCGCTAATCTCCAGGCCTGCTTTAAAGTTGCTTACGGTTATAAAACGCGACCTGGCTATCGAAGAAAACCTCAACCTATATAACAGGAATATTACATTTCCGTTGCTAGGAGATGGCTAAGTGAGCTAGCTAGGTGGCTAGTTTTTCTCGCTAATGTAAAGAAGCAGGAATTTAGCAGCTAGGCGGCTAGTTAAAGGCGTCAGCGCTAACTACTTCACTATCACTGTTGGTTTCTGTATCGGTACAACCCGAGATATTGACCAGTTTTATCTCACGTGAACTCAAAGAGCGCCGTGCGACTAACTTTTGGCACCCTTTTGCTAAGTCACACTTATTCGCATGCTAACGTGCGGGTTTGTAAAGCTTACTCACAACCCAAATATTCAACTTCACACCCTGAATTAAACCTGTTACTCACATTTTAACCCCATAATTCCTCTTTCCCTCCAGAACTTTTACTTCACACCACTGTTAACTCACTTTTGGTACCTGAGACTACATTTTATATCCCTGGAGGTTTTCTTTTCTAACCTTTGTTCGGTCTGTTTCAATTTTAGTTAGGTATGTAAAGGAAGGAGAAAAAATAAAAAAAATTTCCGTTCCGTAGTTTCGGTTTCTTCCTCTGAGGTTGAACCAGTCTGTGTGTCCTGTCAGGTTTAGAAACACGACCTGTAGCTCACTAGGTTAGCTCGGTATTTTGCCAGTACTTTGTGTATTACGGTAATTAACACCCGAGAAGAAAACGTAACTGAGGTCATCGCCGTGTAGACAAAATAGTTTTGCGCCCAGGAACACCTTTTCACCTTTTAGCAACATAAAACTCCTTCACTGGACTCCCTGAGCACAGATTTATTTTATACTGTTGAAATATCAAGCATGTTTGTCGAATAAGAAAAGTATTTAGGCTCTTTGCTGAATCCATAAAGCTTTTTGTTCCAGAAGTTTCCACTCTGACATTTTCACCCAGTCACGGTTTTAACATGTTACAGTATTAACACACAAGCAGGCGGCGAAAATCAAAAGAAAAGCTGCAAGGATCCAAAACATATCACGTTTGCTCATTGTTCCGAGAGACAACGGCGCCGTAAACTCTCGGTCTTTATTACTGAGGAAAAGTCACGTGTGAGCAAAGCTAGCAAGGCGTTAGCGCTACACAGTGAGCATCAAGCCTGTAAATGATGCGCCTTTCTCACATCAGTACAAACCGACGCGTTCACGCTTCCATTGGCGTTTGTAGCCAAAGACAGTTGTCAGGTTCTGTTGTGGTCGGCAGTGGCGTGTTGGACGGCGTGGTGAAGTTAGGAACGGGCCCGGAGCAGTAGGAACAGTGGCATGACTTGCAGGGAGTCCAGAAGGACAAGGGTTGTGAAATGTAGTGCGCATTGTTTTTTTGGGACGAAAGTAACGAGATCTATCGGCGTAAAGACTATTGAAGTAAAAAAATGAGACCGTGATAGACTTAAATGCATTTTATTCACCATTTTGTAAAAGTCACCGGTGAAATAATAACTGTACCCGATGATACTTTATCCTCCATTTCTGTCCACGGTTGTTGGTCTGTGCGTTTCAGTTTCTGTCGGTCTGAGCGCTGTTATTTTTTCTTCCGTATAACCCATAAATGTTCTCTGTCCGAGTGTCCTCTCAGGATTAGAAACACGATCTGTAGGTAAATACGGTTAATTGGAGTCATTCAGATTTGCTTGATAGTCTGTTGACTCTCAGTACCTGTATTAGGTGTATTACGGTAATACCGAACATGGAAGCTGTACTGTGGTCAAGTAATATAAAGGGTTATAAAGGTCATCAATATGCAGACAAAATCGTTCTCACTGAACTCAAAGCCCAGGCACGCATTTAACCATCAAATAAATTTCATCCGGCACCTCGGTGTAGATTTATCATTATTAGAGGACTATAGATTTTCATTCCTGAACTTTTCCCCCGACCGAGCACACTTGTAAACATTTTCATTATGTCTAAACTGAAGTCCTTTGTAGGTCGACTCGTTATTGAGGGTTTGGCAAACCTATTCGGTTCTACTGCTCAGTCAAACAGTTTAATAACTGCGACAGCGAGTGCAACCAACACTTAAAAGTGGGGCAGGAGTTAGTTGCTCAAATAAAAATGCATAACTGGTGTGTCGTTCCCAGTAGCCTCTTCTGCTGCTGCCTTCAACCGTATACACCTTTTTTTTTCTTTTTTTTTTTTTTGGCACCAATTTGACCGCGAGCGCTGTAATTTAAAATGAAAAGGAAGACGGAGCCCGTTATGAGAAGTAGAGGTGTCCGGCGTCCTCACGTGCGACTCGGAGGAAAACTCAGAACACGTTAATTGGCCTTGATTTGTTTAAATTTTTACTACTAGAGTTTCCTTAAACACTCGAACGTGTCAAACAGCGCGTTATCAAGTAGCGAGCCGCGTCCGAATCCCGGCTCATCGATCCCGTGAGCGTGCACGTTTGTTCGACTCCTCTTTAGGCGTCATAAAACGGTGACGTCGTGTTGGCACGTTTAACTGCAGACTTTGCAAGGCTAGCACGTTAAACACACGGCTTATCATGTTTACAGTGTTGAACTTTTCATAGTTTTACTGCAGCAACGCTAAGAACTAAAACTCTAATGATGCTTTCACACCCGCCTCGCTCAGTCTGGTATGGCTTTTAACACGTGAGCTAGGGGTGGGTGACGTGACACAAGTGTCATATCAAGACATTTCTACGACACGTATGAACCCTGATTTTTTTTAATATATATATTTCTTCAGTTTCAAAAGTAAAAGGTTTGCTCACACATGCAAAACAAAACCAAGAAATCTTTTTGACATTAAACTAAATGTACATCCAAAAAGAATGCAAACCATTCTTCAGCTTACAGTTTTAAAGATTCAGTAGGTTTTAACGTCTTCCAGTGGACCTGCGATCGCTATTTAAAAAAATATCATCGCAACAGCTTCATCTCAGAATGTCGTACATAACCGTTGAGCGTATGAATGTGTCGTCACGTTGCCCGGCCCTGACGTGAATAATCACTCAAACACACAGTGATGCGTCCACGCGTCCGAGAGAACGCAGAGCGCAGCATCACTGCAGTCCACTCTGACGGCACGTTCTAGAGGCCACGCCCTGATCACCGTGGTAACTAGTTTCACTGTCACTGCTCATCTTTTGATCTTTTATTCACCTTTTAGAGCGTTTAAGCCGACCGAGGAGGCAGTCGACACCTGATGCACCCCTTTCACCCTGAGCTCCAAAAAAAAAAAAAAAATCTTTTTTTTTTTCTTTTTTTTTCCAAAAGCATATTTTTATTTATTATTAACTTTCTTAACTAAAAACAGAAAATGTTTTTGTAGACGTTATAAATAAACATTTTATTTTTTAAAAGGTCTGCAGGTTTTTTTGTTTTTTTTTTAAGCAAACTTGTCTGTCATGTAACAGGTGTTTTTGCTGTAGCTCCTGCTTCAGGTCTCACTACACCATTAAAACCAGATTACGAGATGATGGTTACATATTAGTCTAACTCTTGCTTCTTCCGAATGTTTCCTCAGTGAATTTTCTGTAAAGAGAAGCAAATAGCCGAGGTCTCGATGTAGCCAAGAGTGCAGTCGTCTAAATGTGAAGCTGATCTTTGCACGCAGGAGTCGTTATTCCTCGATGGTAATCACTTCATGCTCAGGCTTTTTTTTATGTAGATCGATATTGTTTTTCTTATTAACGCTTCGGCAAAAACGCCTGAGCTTTTGTTCTTAACGTATCCCGAATGGTCTTGGTTACGCAGTGGTGTTCAAAACAAAGTCGTAGGGCCAGCACGTGGGGTCCTTTAGCACGTGTAGCGCTGACGTGAAGAGTGAAGTGCTCAGTACAAAACCAATCCCAAGTTCATTTTAAAGGTGAACAATATGGCTGGACTGGGTTCATTTTTCTATTGTAGTATCTTTGCTGTATCAGCAATGTGTGTGAACTATAAATTTAAAGAACGTGTGTGTGTGTGTGTGTGTGTGTGTGTGTGTGTGTGTGTGTGTGTGTTGAAGGAGCTGCATGATTTGGGCCGTGACCCCCCTGCCCAGTGCTCAGCAGGACCAGTAGGAGACGACAGTAAGTACCAGTCAGTTAACGTGTGTTCTGGTAGTCAATGTTAAATCTGGTAAAAATCTTAAAGCTATACAGAGAGCTTGTTCTTTGAATTCCATCCCAGTCTCGTACGTGTTAAGACTTCAGCGTAGTTCCTGTGCACAGCTGCTCTGCCGCCGAACAGACCTGTTGTTGCTAGCAGGAGCTCCGCGCGGGCGCTATGGCGATCGTCAATCCATCAACAGTTCTCTTCATAGCCGTCTCTGATCTCCGCTTTTCACCCATCAGGTGTAAGGTTTCGTTCAGCTCTGCTGAAGAATGACATACATCTTAAACATCCTATGCACGCCAACTCGTATGATGCAAGAGATAAGCACTCGCGTTAAACTGAAACAAGCGAAAGTATGAGTTTTCCAAGCCTCCGTGTAGATGCTGTGCACTGATCTGGCGCTGAGAGGCCCTGCGTTGTCCATGGGCATTGGGTTAGTGGTGAGGAAAGAAGCGTTTGGCCGCTACTTTCTTGAAGGCAGCGACGCAACAAACTTGAAAGTTCGGATGTCCAGTTTTTTCCCCCCTTCATACTTGTTTGAATAACCAGAAAAAGATGCGACACATGATCGGAAATTAGTAGGCCAACGAGGACAACGGTCGACTGTCCCGTGATATGCAAATCTGCAACTGAAACCGCTCTACATGTGTGGATATATTTCCAATGGAGTCATGTTTCTATTGGCTATGTATGTCACTAGTGAACTTTACTGCCATCTACTGGATTTTAAGATGCAGGGCATCGTCAGGCGCGGACGTCCAACAAACGTTAGTGAAAGTGAAACTAATTTTGTGGAGCCGCCCTGTGACTCGGACCCGTTCCCAAAACACGACGGCTTCTTCCTTGGCCCATGCTGCACCCGACCACCAAGTTTTAGGTTTTGTTAAATCCTTCGCACCAAGAACGCAACCTTCTTGATGTAAATGATGGTTTAAAGCCATGGCCTCAGCACAAGTGGCTGAGAAAACGCGTTTAGAGAACTGATTTCCAGCCCAGAGTGCATGCTTGTGTTTGAATGCGCATCGAGTCAGTTATTTTATAGACACTCAACTTGACAGGACATGGGACGTCCTGGGGGCGGAGCTTCGGGATTGGGGGTGGGGTCAAGAAAGATCAAACCCGCCTACTTCCTAATCTTGTCAAACATGACTCCTCTTATCTAATGCACCTTTAAGCATCGGTTATTAAAAACACAATTCTCACCTCAAATTTGCCAGCTTCCGGAAACTTCAGGTCGTGTTTGCGTTCAGAACGGCGGCGAGGGAGAGAGATCTCCTCAGAGACGAGGCGAGTAGGAAAATGTTTGCTGCAAGAAGTCAAACCTTCTTTTTTTGCAATAGTTTTCGTTTCTTTTTGAAAGCTGACATTTGGGAACACATTTTGGGTTTTATGAGGTCGGCAGTAAAAAAAAAAAAAAAAAAAAGGGCTCGACAAGACCTTCGCGGTTCGCGAGACCTGTTGTGCCAAGATTAAACACTTTAATTTAAACACGAACCGTATGAGAGCTCACGTCGGGCGTTTTCCTCCCGGGGTTTAGGGTGAGCCGGAAAGCAACCCGAACCTGTCGTATCAAAAGTGATGAGGAAAGATTCAGGTGGCAGAAAACCAAAGATTTCTTTTTTTCCCCTTTTTAATGACTTTGGAGCTGAGGCACATCATAAGCACTTCAGCGTTTCTTCACAAGCACGATCTCGATGGATCCAGAGTCGTTTTAAAATCGAATCATGTATGGAATCGATACAGCAGGCTGAAGCGCGATCTCCTGATATGCTCGATGTCCACACCTTTGTTCTGGTCTGACTGCTTTTGATTTAGTAATGAAAACCTGTCACAGTTTAGCGTTATAGATTCACTCCTTTATCCTAATCTTAATTCTCATTAAATGTGAAAAGCCGTGAGCATGACATGATTGATATTTCTTCCTTCGTTTGTTTGGACAGCACCAAGTTCTCTCTTAGTCATGGCCTTTTTGCATATACCGATTTGTTAATTATGAAAGAGGTTTGTTTGAATAAACACACCGGCTCTTTTGAATCGCGTTTGAATTCACGTTGTCGTTCGTCTCTTGCAGTGTTTCACTGGCAGGCCACAATAATGGGACCAGTAAGTATTCACCCCCCTCCCCTTCTGCATTACAGGACTGTTATTGCACAGCCGTTGTCCCTCAATCATATGTATTTTTTTTCTCTTTTTTCGTCTTTTTACAGAACGACAGTCCTTACCAGGGCGGCGTGTTCTTCTTGACCATTCACTTCCCCACAGATTACCCCTTCAAACCTCCCAAGGTCAGTTTCTTTCTTTCCAGAAAGTGCTCGTGTGAAACTGAATAGTCTCTGTGATGCCAGTATGAGGAAATATGTTTTAAACATATCCACATTCAAATGAGCCGCTTTATAACCGTAACTAACGAACAGGATGCCGTGCATTTGACTCTCTGTTTCTGGGAAATGATGCCTGTATGCGTCACACCAGGCAGTTTATTTAACACGCGTTCAGTCGTAGATTAAAACTCTAAATTGTGATTGATGTATAATGATGGATGTTAGATTATAGATGCGAGCTTATGAATGGATGACTAATGATTTTTGTTTTTATCCATCCATTAATATTGTTTCTTTTTCTTCCTGCGCCTCTTAGGTTGCGTTCACCACAAGAATTTACCACCCAAACATCAACAGCAATGGCAGCATCTGTCTGGATATTCTACGGTCTCAGTGGTCTCCTGCACTCACCATCTCCAAAGGTGCGTTAGTCAATAAATGACCGGAGAACTCGGGCTGATCTGATACAGTGTTTTATTAATATATACAGTACCAGTAAAAGTCAAGAGTGCCGTCAAACCAGGGTTCCTGCAGATCCTTAAAAAGTTGTAAATTAAAATTAGGTCATAAAATGTCTCGATGTATTAAATTTACTGGCATGTGGACTTAAATTCAGCCTCAGATACGACGTCTCAATATTCACTGAAATAGTAGCATGATAACGGTTTGTGGAATCAAACGGCCAGCGAGCATGCACGACTTGTTTATCGTCGCCGTGACGATGAGCGTCCTGGCTCGTCTGGCACGCCGGCACATTTCCATCCTGCGCGTTTTTGAGTGACGGCTCGGAGTTGTTCAGCGAGTGCAGCGAGCGCCGCAGTGACGTCGGGTTTATATTGAACTGTCGCTGCACATTCCAGATTCTCGTCTATTGGACAAGAAATAAACACACAAAAAGGGCAAAATGTGTATCTTATTACTCTGGAGTGGACCGTTAAAGTCCGCTGAAGCTAATCTCGCTCAAACACAGCAGGTCACCAGCGCTTCATAGTAACGGGGTCAGTAAGGGAGAACGTGCAGGGCAACAGAACTGAACCTTCAGTGCAACAGCATGCCGCGAGTGTGGCGCTGCTTTTATACAACTGTACTATTAATAAGCAGTCAGGTAAAGAATAACACGATACAGCGATCCACGAGTGCGCACCAGGGTGATGTGATGCGGCATGACCCAAAGCAGAGTTATTTTTTGCGTGATCAGAAGTGGTGTTCTGCTTATAGCGCAGTGATTTGCCAGTGATTGCAGTGTTGAGTTTATAAATGTTGTGAATTTGATTGGTTTATAATTGGGTTTAACTTTTAACGAGACGTGTTGGTTCCTGCCATCACTTACATTATAGCTGTGATGAAAAGTCATTCTCTCTCTCTCTCTCTCTCTCTCACACACACACACACACACACACACACACACACACACACACACACACACACACACCGGCGCTTATCCTTTCAAGAGAAATCGAAAAGTGTAAACTGGTCCGTCTTGTAGAACTTCACAAAACCCTGTGACCGTTCCAAAGTTTTGACACCCGTGACTCACTCCATAACTTTTAAATAAAACGTCTCCTAACAATGAGCTTCACCACATCAATGATTACATGTTTATTTTGTTAAACAACACTGTTATCAGTCTTGGTTTATGTGGAGTGTCTGCCCTGAGTCCCTGCGTGCGAGTTGTTACTATTGAAACGGCAGCAACAAGTGCGTTATCAACCTTTCGTTGATGTTACAGCTGGGATTACTGTCTGTGCCGTGAGGTTATAGAACAATAATACACACCTCTAACCGATCAGACTCAAGAATTCAGCCCAGAATTGCTTAAATATGTCCGGTAACTCCTTTTGGACACCATATAACCACATAGCCTGAGTTGCCATGGTAACACTCCGACTTGACAGCCCGTGATAAGTGTAGTAACGGTTTTAATGGTAATGAAATGTTAGAGTTTGAGTTTCGTGTGGCAAACAAAGACAAGAACAGGCTCTTGGCCAGGAAAACTGGTTCCAGACTGGCACCTGCACACTTGTTGGTCTAGAACCAAGAACCGCGTTTGTTAGAGGCTGGGGGCGGGGTTATCGTGTTCAGCTAGAAGTTTCTGACCACCGTTTTCATAAAACCAGCGCTAGTGTAGCGCCTAGTCCGACTCCTCCCGGGTAGAGCAGAAATTAGGCCTTGTAGTCTCACATTGTCGACTTTGTGCTTGGTGCAAGTGCTGCGGAGCAGCTGAGGAAGCACAGGTATGTATACAGTAATAATGGCGTGGATCTCAAGCCTGTCGGAACGCTAACCAGTTTTTAGAAAGTTCGCGAGTTGCACTTGTACTAACCCAGGTCTAGCGACTGGTTTACGCTGGTGGAATGGGTGTACCAGTGAAATGTCCCAGCGCTATTGCGCTAAATACTAGCGCACTCGGAATGGCGCCTGTCAATCAAATTAGTGTACGTGAGCTAACTGTTGTATTTTCATTTTACTCCAGTTGACACTATTTATTGACGTAACTCCAGTAATGATGTGTTGGGATTTCCACCGCTGTAAAATAACATTATTCAATAATAACCTCTCGCTGTGCTTCACGCCGTGACCGTAAACTCGCCTTTAAGTCTGAATACAGTCTTGGAAAAAAAGCTTGCTCTTGTTCACAGACTACACTTCCCGACTCGTGTGCAGGAATCCTGCTGGGTAAATCTGGGATTTGTTGGTTCGGAAGGATGTGTTTTCATGTACAAAATGTTTACCTGTTAATGCGTTGGAGCAAAATGGTGTCTGTATCTGCGAATGGAATGGGGATTGGCATATGGGGTAAAGTTCATACCTGACACAAGGAACTAAAAAGCACTCTGTAGGCAGTACCTTCTTGGAATGCCACGTCTGTAGCCATTACGGTAACACCTTATCAAAAAAGAAAAAAAGCTCTTGACCTCCAGTATGTGACGAGTTTATGGTATTGACCAAACAAAAGGTGCGAAGAACTCGTTCATTTCTTTAATCGAGTCTACTCCTGATCTCTCCTTTGTCCTTGCTGAGACATTCGTAGGAACTTTCCGAATAGTTTTGAACCAGAACAAGAATTTCAAGTCAAGCAGATCCACACTCCGTAAGAATGATCAAATTAGAAATCCTTCTCAAACTTGGTATACATGTGCTGGTACTCCAGGGTCACATGGGCTTTTGATAGGACTTGAACTTGAGACCGGAGGCAGCTAAATAACACGCTTTTAGATTATTGCTTACACGCAACTGTCTGATTCGCTCGGTGTTTCTCATCATGCTGTGATGTCATATTTATTCCCCTGTGTTTTGTTCCACAGTCCTGTTGTCGATCTGCTCTCTGCTGTGCGACCCCAATCCGGACGACCCCTTAGTACCCGAGATCGCCCGCATCTACAAGACTGACAGGGAAAAGTGAGTCTCTCCGCACATTACCACTGTATAACAGACTAATCCGTTCTACAAGCTTTTGGTTTATTTTTGAATCGTAGGGCAGTAGATTTGTCCTGACTGAACACGAACTTGCTTTCCATCGTGAATGGACGAACTGGAAATATCAGGGGTTCGTGTTAACCGATCAACTTTATCACAGTCTTCGCTTTTCTCCAGTACGACCTCCGTATTTGCGCGTGTGAGAACGCTGTTGCTGTGCTGGGTAATGGTACTTCACACTGTTGTGTGTGATGGAGGATTATTAATCCACTGTAAAACGCTGTACATTAATGTGAATAAGAGCTCAGAATAATCACTTGGATCCGTTTGATCCAGCAATTAATCCAATGTGAATTTGGCAGGCATCGATTTTATGTACGCTTTTGAGGGGAAAACCCCAAATTGCACAATGTTGAATGGTTTTAACAACAGATCAGAAAATGAGCAAGAGTTAAACAAAAAGAAAAGGTGACTTGGCATGGAATAGCTTTTCCCCTTTGATTTCCTTAAACGTTTAAGTTTGGGTTCAGCTTTTTACAGGCAGAAGAGTCAGTGTTTCACTCCGTGTTGATGGCTACAAACGGAAGATGTTTTGGAAAATTTAACTCCCAGACATGTTAGTTTGAATTTGATATCAGACATTCAGATCTTTTCCTGATTTTATCTTCGCATACAAAAAGACTGTATAAGGGAGTTTACCTGTATGAAGCCTTCAGCAACGAGCACGAGCAAGCAAGTGGTGGCTCTTTATTTATTAAGTAATTTATATATATATATATATATATATATATATATATATAAGTTCTTGTTTGTTTTCTGAACAATGATCTGTTGTTAAGACCATTAAAAGCTTAATGTTCTGCAGTTTTGGGTTTGGCCCTTTTCTTTTGCCCAGGGGTTTACTGACAAATCAAACGTGTCGTCGTGCACCGTTTTAGGGAAATAATCAAAGACGTGGTGATGCAGCGTGGCCTGACGCAGTGCAGACTTGCTCTCATCACCCCAGAGGTGATTATGTGAGGGATCACGTACAGCGAGCCGGTCATCGCTGTGAAATAAACCCTGACGGGGCGTTGCAGGGTCTTAAACCACCCTGAAGGCTTTATTTTGCAATAATGACACTATTCCTGCTCCTTACACAGCTAAAGAAATCAGTACTCTGAGACAAAATATTGATTTTTAAAATGGTTTTATTGATTGAATGGAATGGGGATTGGCATATGGGGTTGTGCAGAAATTATAGAACGTGGAATGTCGTAACGGACCCATCGGAATCGCGTGTGTAAATGAGCCGTGTAATATTTTATAACGCCACTTCATGCATCATCCCTTTTAGAACTTTTATGACTTGTATCCGTTGCACTGAAGACTTCTCCATAAATGTCAAATAATCATCAACTTGCGGAACGCTCACGTCCTCGTATCGTTACACGTTTTTAATGGTCTAAGTATTGCGCGAGTGCGTTAAAGGGGCCGGCTCACGCTTCCCAGAGTCAAGTGCGATTTGTTTTGGCTGCTACCTCCACAAATTCGCTGTTCGCGATTTCTTTCTAAACGCATCTGAAACGTGTCGCGCGTGGAAGCTTTGAACAAAACACGCCTCCTCTTTCATCTCCTTCGCGGCTGTGCGCGAGACGGCTGAGCTCGGTTTGGGTCCGTCATATACAGGATAACCGCACGGGGGGAAAAAGGATCGGTGGAAGGAATTTAAAATATAGCTACGTTGACGGAATATCTCCAGTTCATCTCGTATTTGAGACCTGTGGCCTTGTCCTGAAGTGTCACGGGTTGTTGTGGGTTCATTTTGGAATTTCGCTACCATCGAGAATGACGCTACTTAGCGCAGAGGATTCTGGGAAGGGTGAGCCGGCCTCTTTAATAACGTGGTTTGAATCGGAGCAGCTGGCACCTGATACACCAGTCAGCACATTTTGACCAATCAGAAATGAGAACTTGGCAGTGATGCAGTGTAATTTACAGTATAATAATGCAAAGAAATGATCATTTGCTTAGAAGTCATAGTCTTGTGTGCTGTCCTGATGAACCTGTTTATATACGTATATCGAGCACGGAGCAGCGTCCTTGTCGCTATAACTTACAGCATGTCCTGCAGGACTGTGTGCTGTGAACCGGGTTCCAGTTATTGCTTGTAATCCATCACAGTCACGCTTTTTGTGAGGACGGGGGTCTTGGTGCAATAAACAGTGATTTTGTACTAAAATTGATGAATAGGCCCGTTTGTGTTGGTTATTACAGCGATGACTGAGGATAATTATGCACAGCTTCTCTGAGATCATTTGGTCGAGTAGTCAGACGTCCAGGCTGACTTTAACGTTATGTATTTTTATTTCATGGCGGGATTTAATCCCGTGCGAGTTCAGATGCATAAAGCCGTGCCTGCACAGGACAGCGACAGATACACATCAGCGTATTTGTCTAGGCAAAACCTCGAGGCTC
Organism: Notoglanidium maculatum; assembly: GCA_030068355.1. NCBI lineage: Eukaryota > Metazoa > Chordata > Actinopteri > Siluriformes > Auchenoglanididae > Notoglanidium > Notoglanidium maculatum. The sequence goes on along the minus strand of JAQQZX010000012.1, from coordinate 3,908,307 downwards.
TCTTTCCTGTGCAGGCCGAGATCGTAAGACTCGAGAATGCAAGGTTTTTATCAGTCTCACTCCTTGTGTTTGTCGAGCAGATTGCTCTTATCCGCTCTTTATTTTTCCCTTTTTTTTTTCTTCTTTTTTTTTTTTGGTGGTTGTTGTCCGAAAAGGCAACCTGACTGCTCGTGTAATGGACGGCTCATGACCGAGCGTCCTGTAGTTTAAAGCCCAGCTGAAGCGTATAAAGCAGTCGACACGGTCATGAGGAATTCATGTGCTCATGTATGTTTGGCTTTAATTTAATGCTCGTTTTGTTTTGTCTCTTGCAGGTACAACAGAATAGCTCGGGAATGGACACAAAAGTATGCAATGTAGTTTTGGAGTTCGAATCGTGGCGGGAAAGAAAACGACAAAAAAAAATAATTTACACCTCTCCGTCTTAAGGTTAGGGGAGATTTGAAAGTTTAAGAGATTAAAAAAAAAAAGATTAAGAAAAAAAAAACAGATCTCGTTGGTTTCCATTGGAGTGCTTTCTTTAAGCCACACTTCCCCTCACCAGAGCACCTGCCCCATTCCCCTCCCTCTACCCACCCCAACCCCACCCCCTCATAGCCATGGTGTACATACTTTCAGACTTTCAGTCCAACTCCAGCTTATTTGTCCTCGACTCTCCCACCACCACCATGCTCCTGAACGCCCTGCGCCCGGCGTCTCTGCTTAAGCGTCTCCGTTGCTGTGGTGACTTGCCTGCTGCTTAGGGTCAGCCAGATTCAATTTTTTTGCAGTTGAAAATGTCCACGGCTCAAAAGAAAAGAAAAAGAAAAAAAAAAAAGCATTCCTTGTTTTTAAACACTGGGGAGGGAGGGACGGTCATTCTCTTTTCCATTTTGTGATGTAGTGGAGATTTACTTTTTCCCCATTGATTTCCATTTCCTGGGTTTCAGACTACATTGGATCAGGAAAAAGGGTTTCTTTCTTTTGTTTGTTTGTTTGTTTGTTTTGTGTTTTCCATTTGGCAGAGGAGGGAGGGGTGTATGCTGGCTATCTTTTTGTATAAAATCTATAAGACGTTCTTTTAGAATCATAGCAGGTTATTAATGGAACAATGTCAGATTTTTTTGGGTCCTCTCTTGTGAATCATTCTAAAGGACTTGAATACTATGAATATATTTTTGTTTTGTATTTTTATTATTTTTTTTCCCCTCCATTTGCCATAACCAAGACTGTCTCTACCCTTCCCTTAGCCACGAGCAGCTTCACATGCATTCACACTTCTGGAGGATTTTGGACCGGTTATTTAAAAACAGTCTTAGATAAGCACGTTCAGGTTTTTTTTTTCTTTCTTTCTTTCTTTTTCTTTCTTTCCCCCCTACCACCCCCTTGTAACTCTTAGTTCCATTTTTTAGCTGCATTATTTCCCCCCCTTGCTCTTGATGAATTAGATGCTAACATGGCTGAGACAGACTTGATTGGGTCCCCGGGTGAGAGGACACAAACTCCTCACAGACAAACTTCTGTATATTTAATTTCCTGACAGGCTCTTTGAGCTTTGTGTGTTGATTAAAACTGTGTAATAAAATGATTACTAAAGTCTGATCCTGGGCTGTGGTTGAGGTTTTTAATGCTTCATTGAAAAGAGTTCCAGTCAAAAATGAATGCTTATTCTCAGGAAGCAAAACCTGTTCAAGTCTGAGTCAGTCCAAGGTCTAATCTTACTTTAAATCTGTAAAGGTGAGTTGTTGTTTTTTTATTATTATTATTTATTTAGTAAATAACTGAATAAAACACTTGGACATGTTGGACAATAATCACTCAAGTTGATTATTTTCCAATAATTGCACATCTTGGTGTTTTACTCCTTGTACAGGAGCAATTTGCCAACAATAACAATTTCCTTCTCTTTTTTTTTTCTTTTTGCACTTTACAAAAAGTACATGTCGTAAGCCAATTTTTACACTGCTTATAGTTGCGTTCTGCAACAGTTTGCAAATCACTTTGCTGTAATTATAGACAGTAGTTCCTTCACCAGGTTTTTTTTCTCTCTCTCGAAGTTAATAATACCAAAAATGAAGCGTGTCGTGTTACTGAGAAATTGCAATCCCTCTGTCCTGAAGACTTTACCTCAGAGTTACAAAGCATGGACATTTGAGACTCCTTTCAATCTCCTTACAGGAAAAAAAAATAATTTTTTTAAATTTTTTACATTAAAGATGACCACCTTGTACAAGGTGACTGTTTCCTGAGGTCTTAATGAAATGTCTGTGACATGTTTTGGTCAGAATATTACAAGGATAAAGCACCCCAGCTCCCTTCTCACCACCTCTAAATGGCCCCGGTTTTCTGAACTGCCGGTTTTTCTTTAAATCCTAATGAGCCTCCGCTCGCCCCACCCCCTTTTCTGCTCTTCAATCACGCTGCACTTTCCTCATGACTATTCATGACTGCTTCTCAAGCTGTCAGTGTAGATACTCAGACGTGGGCTGGTATTATTCTAATGAGCTCCCCTTGTGACATAGAAAGGGGAGTCAAATCTGAATGGCTTGTTAAAGCATGGTTTCTAAAATGGGCAGCCCAAAGCAACTGACTGGATTCTTATTTCAGAGTTTGTGGATTAAAGGCAACCAATTGTATGTACACAAGGACTGAAAAATACATTTTTATAATGTGTGCCATTTCAGTTCTTTCTAAAGGTACACTAAAGTCAGAACCGTTCTGTTACATTTGGTATTGTTCAAGGAAAATAATCCACACTGGTGGTCTTATAACTACACTTCCCAAAGTGTTTTAACTGTTTATAGCTACTTTTACTGTTGTGGAACATGCATAAGACAAGTTAGACAAGTTTCTCCCATCATTGTTGTTCTTCACCAGCCTCTTTTTTTTTTTTTTCTTCTTCTTCTTCTTTTGAGGTTTAGAACACGAACGCAACTTGTCACAAAACCAACTGAATTTATCCACGTAGCGCTTTTAACAAAGGACATTTTCACAAAGCAGCTTTACGGAAATCCGGACATTCGATTGTCTCTAATGAACAAGACCGATGCGATGGTGGCAAGGAAAAACTCCCTATGAGGACAAGAGGAAGAAATGTTGAGAGGAACCAGACTGAAAAGGGAACCCATGTTTAACTGGGTGACGGTGGATCGCGATCATAAATCATTCCTCATCCACAAATGAATACTGTAGAGTTACATACAGTGTTGACAGGCTCTTGACTACAAGCATCAGGGTCGTTTTTGAGTTCATTAGTTTTAACTTTGAGTGTAAACTGTTCATATTAATCAAGTGCAGTCTTCAGGCTGCCTGAGTAAGAACATCTTTTTCCTCAAGACGTTCCTGTGGTGGAAGACCGTTTACCAGCTCGATCACTGAATCCTCCTTCCATAAATCTTAAATAAACATAACTACCATAATTGTATGGGTTTTTTTATTTTTATTTTGTTAATTAACAGCAGAGTTTTTAAAATCTACCTATTTTTAGTTTGGAATGATGTGGAACATCCACTATGCAGATCCCTGTGTGTGCGAATGAGTTGTTACTATAGTAACGATAATGTATAAGAATAAACGCTTTAATCAATCAACCTGTTTTTATTTGATTTATAGCCAGAACGACTATCAGATCTTCTGTTAAAGAACATTAATTAACACGTTCAGGTTTGAGAATTTAACTGCACTGTGATTTATAATAAAACGATATGTGTTACTATGGCTACACCACTCAAAACAAAGTCGAGAGGAAAATTCACCTCAGATGCAATAAGTCCCGCCCACACGTTCCATTCCAAAGCAGAACCCGAGCAAGCTGTGAGCTGATTGGACAGCTGGGCGCTGACGCTATTACGCCTAGCTCGAGCTTTGATGTAATTGGTAAGCTCGGCGCTCGAGTTTACATTCTTTCAGGAAGGACGCAGTCGTCGCGCGACCTTGTAGAGAAGTGTGTAGAAATCTGTGACAACAAAATGTCGCTGCAGGCCTCAGTTTCAGGGTTAACCAAACCGGCGTTCACTTCTGGATTGCGGGTCTCTAAAGGTGAGTTCTCCTTTGCTTTAGTATACCTCAGCGTGCTAGCCAAACAGCTAACTACTAGCCAGGGTATTTCCTAAGCAGCCATAATAGTTATGTATCAGAGTACTCCTGCAACAACTTGCTCTCACCTGCCTTTAGGATATTAACTAATCATACTTTATACTCATTTACCTCTCTGACCTCTCTTGAATGAGATTTAGCAACTATTTTGCTTTCTTTTTCTCACAAATGAAGGTATTTCATTGTGTACATGCACCATTTAAATAGCCGTTGGTGTAAATGAATTAAAATACAATCCTTACAGAATCTTTGTGCAATTTGCTTTGCACATACACACACCCCTGCACGTCCGTGCACTAATCCAATCAGCCAATCAGGTGGCAGCAAAGCAGCGCATGAGCTCATGCAGGTACACGTCACGAGCTGCAGGTCATGATCACGTCAAACAGGATGAAGGTCAAATGTCATCTCTGCTTATTTTTCACTGGACTGGGTTGGAATTTGTACTGAACATCTGAGAAACCATGGATAACTAATAAACTAAGGATAGTTTGCAACGTGTTCATGTAAATAGTTTTTTTTGCTGAATGTTTTACAGTAATCAAATTAATAGAAATAAGTTGAACGAAAAATCTTTAATTTTCAAAAAGTAATATCTCCTAGTTTTCATTTTCTGTGTAGTATTCAATTAATTCTATCATACAAGTTATGTGGTCCTGCATAAAATATTGACTGCTAAATATAACTTCAGCTATTTAAACAATTAAAGATATTATATTACTCTTTCATCATTAAAATCTTTTTAAATATTCATTTTTGTACTTTTCACTGACTATAATGTTACAATCAGTGGTGTTATTTCATAGGTAGGTATTTGTACTATGTTGACTTCAAGGTCATCATCATCTCGGCGTAATACCTGTCGAGCCTTTTATTCATCATGTTCGGGAAAATTTGCAAGTTACAGCTTGTAATTTCTCGGTTTGATGCTCACTTCACTAGATGATGTCATCTTGTTCCTCGTGTCTGGACGAAATATTAGTCTTCGTTCATTAGCACAGTACGCGTATATTATTTCACAACTTCAAACTGTTCCGAACTCATTTCTGACCTCATGAACTAGCACCGTTAGAAAACAATAAATCCCACCTGAAACAGGTTTGGGGCGGATTATTGCCTAATGGATTGCAACACACCCAGAAGTATATAAAAGGGCGCAATCATAAATAATTTCACCGTGAATAAGCAGTTTGATGTGATCGTGAGAGCCGTGCTCTGTTGGAAAAACAGATGTGATTGATTTTTGTTCACGCTGTAACTGACAGTAATTTTGTCTTAATATGTTGTAAAACTTGAAATTTTATGTAAGCATATACTGACAAAGACATTTGTGTTTCTCTCAGTGCTTCTTTCAAGCATCTTAAAATGATCAAATCCCTTAATTGTTCCGTGTTCGTAATGGTCTTACACACTGGCCTTATTTATCATGTTGTTATTTATAACAAGAGAGTGCTTGAGAGAAAAGATGGCAAACCGAGACACGAAGATCTATCTAGCATGGCAGGGTTGAGAGACACTGGAACTTGGAACCTGCTTTTTTCATGTCTCATATCAATAGGATCAATGTAAAAGACCGTATCTTTGCTAGTTCGTGTCTGGCTTCTTGCGTGGATATGAGAGGATTCCCGGTGTGTGCGTTTGCAGATCATCTGACCATCGCGGTTCCTGTTGCAGTGGCCGCAGCTGTAGGAACGTACCTACTCGCCAGGTACTACAGCAGCCGGAGCGACTCCAAAGGGAAAGTGAACCTGGAGATCAACAAGGACAGCACCAAGGTGGTCCACAGCTTCGACATCGAAGACATCGGCAAGAAGGCTGTCTACTGCCGCTGCTGGAGGTCCAAGAAGGTGTGTGTGTGTGCGCGTGTGTGTGCGCGTGTGTGTGCGCGTGTGTGTGCGCGTGTGTGTGCGCGTGTGTGTGCGCGTGTGTGTGTTGCAGGGTGAAGGAGGAGTCAGGAACAGTGGTGAGGCATTTATATGAATATGAAAGTCCTATAGAAAGAGGCTGCTGTGTACGTTTGGTCAACATTTTTATTCATGTTGACATGAGAGTTTTCTTCACTTCTAAAAAGCTCCTCATTTACAATAACAACTAAGGATAATCATTAAACCGAAACCAGACAATGTTTGTTGCGTTACTTGCTTACACTCGCAACGTGTGTGTAACTTTGCTCAAGCTTTGCTCAAGTACCTAAAGAAATAGGGTTAGAAAAAATCCACCTTTTGGTGAAGCAGCATCGTCATAAATAGTTTGTTTTTCTCTGAATAAGTTTATTTCAATCAAAGGTTGGATTTTTCTCATTGTTTTCAGTGCGAGATGAAGCCGAAGGTGGAATTTTTCGTGCTAACCCTTTTTACTAGTCTTTACAAGGGGTGCCAATAATTGTGGAAGGCCACGTGTACATGTTTGTTTAAATGCTGCTTAACATTTATTAAAACCAAGAATAATAAGTCCATGTCCGTTAGCATAAATTAAATGACAGGCAGTTCATAAATGTTGATAATTGACATGTTTTCATCATTAATTAGTTTTTAAATTTTTTTTTTGGTCAATTTTATCCGCATGCAGGTGTAATCTATGTGGCGCATTGCGGGTTACATTTTACTCCTGTTGTGTTGCCATTCGGGTTGTGAAGCATCAGATCAGAGAGCTTGTTAATGTCTTCAAAATATGAATTAAAATGCATTTCCACCATTAACAACCTTTTTTTTTTTTTTCTTTTTTTATAAATATATAAAATATGCACATTTTTTTGTAATCTACTTTTCCTTAAAAGTGCCCAAAGCAGCAAACAGAGCCACTATGATGTTTAGTAGACGTTTTGTTGTGACCGAGTTTTTGTGATTTCCCGACAGTTCCCCTACTGCGATGGCTCTCACACCAAACACAACGACGAGACCGGAGACAACGTGGGTCCTCTGATCATCAAGAAGAGAGACTCCTGAGCGGCTGGTCATCAGCTCTGTGTGTGTGTGAGAGAGTGTGAGAGAGTGTGAGAGAGTGTGAGAGAGTGTGAGAGAGTGTGAGAGAGTGTGTGAGAGTGTGTGAGAGTGTGTGAGAGTGTGTGAGAGTGTGTGAGAGTGTGTGAGAGTGTGTGAGAGTGAGTCTGGAGCATCATTTCTGAATCAGATAAGATAAAGACTTCACAGTTAAATCATCTGCTGTCATCATTCACACTAAGGTAGTGTGTCACAGTGCATCCAAACTGTTTCACACAAACATCAGGCAGCCGTGACAAACCACAAGCACTTAACATGCATACAGACTGCATTTCCTGTTGATGTCTCACATACCATGTCTTCCTCTTCCATCCGTCTCTTCAGTTATAACAATCTGTTTTAACTGCAAACGAATGTTTCACTGTTGAACCTCAACAGATTTGTGTAAGTGGTAATACGGCTGATTAGTGTTTGTTCAGCACCTCAGTGTCAAAGTGTGAGATGTACCATTGCGGTAGTAAATAAAGACTCGTACTAATCTCTATACACTGCTTCTGCAGCACATGTGTAATCACCATGGACAAGGAGTTGATGTTTTTCTACCGTGCAGGTAGGTGAATTGGCTAAGATAAATTGCCCACAAGGGTGAATAAAGTGTGAGAGGTGTCCTGTGACCATCCGCTGTCCCGCTGAGGGTGTAGTCCTACCTCCGCCTCCGTCCAGTGTTCCTGGGATCCACCTCCAGCTTTGGGACTAAGTAAAGTTACCAGAATCGCTTGCTCTGGTGTTGGAAGGTTGAATAAATCTACTTATGGAAATCTTCCATTTTATGGTAAGAGTGAGTAAGAGAAATTTGAAGTTTGTGATACACTGTCGCATATACAAAATCTGCGAGTGAGATTTGAGTTTCGGTTCTTTTCTCAGGATGGTGGGATGTGTCCGTTTATATCTGTGCGAATCACACACACTACAGGTGCAGTGTTTAGTAGGTTTCGTTGAACAACAGTGGAGTATCCATGTATTGGCAGTTGTTATTAGCTCTCTGTACTGTTCCTTAAACAGGATTTCTGAAGTCCTGACTCCCAGCTGTCTTTTAATTACGTGCAGAAACAAATGATATCCAAAATATATGACGTTATATGTGAAGAATTGTTAGTATGTGATGTAAAAAGTATTAAACTTTCGATTACCGGAAAAGAGGAAAGGACTGGATTGGGATTGCTACCCTATTTGGACATTGTGATGTACCTCATGTTCTTGGATGAGTATAGCATATATTTTAAATAAAAGTTGAAAATGTATTTGTGTCTTCTATCTGTTCATTATTCTGATATTAAACCTAAATTGCTTCCTGCATGAGATGCCAGTTTTAGGGCAATAGTTTGATTTATTCTCCAAATTTCCATCAGCCATCTTTGTCTGTTTTAAAAGTCCAATATGTAGGATTCAACCCCCTGAATGCACCTTCCTTTCCAAGCGTGTATTGGAGCATACGGTGGCCATCAGGTGCCCATAGTGTACTTTTCCATGCTGAATAATAAGTATGATCCTCCATTTTTCTAAATTTGGATCCTTAAACTTGTTATCCAACACCAGCAAACCCTGATTTCTTGTGCTTCTTCTTGCTTGTCTTCTTCTTTGTCGTCCTTCCGGTGCTTCCTTCCAGGTTCATGCTGCCGCATGTAAAAACACAAAATGTGGACGGCGCTCTCTAGAGGTTTGTCCATTCCGGGCTACTGTAGCGGCGCAACATGGCGGCTCTGTACAGGTGGACCTGCGGCCTATGTAGATATCAAGGGCTCGCTGTAAGCTTATGAACACAACAATTTGTAGTTACAGGTAATTATACACTAATGAAAACATACTTATGAATATTATGGAATACATACTCTATTTATGCTAATAAATACCCTCAAATCCTGCATAGTGGCAAACTCTAATGCCAAAACTGGAAAAAAGAAACAAAAAAAAAAACTGGTTGTTTGTGGAATAAATGGCTCTTCACTGAAAATTTCACAACTCAAAAAAGACACAGTTGGCTAGTCGTGTGAGACGACGTTGGACAGTTTCCAGTTTGAGGACGGCGAGCACGAGAATTTCTGCTTTCTGACGCTGGTGACTTTGCAGGCAACAAAATGACTTTCTTCATGTGATGTCTTCAAGATCTCCCGCATCATTCAAACTGCAATATCAACACCGAGGAGTAAGTGAGAGAAAGGCTTCAAGATGTACATCTCCAGCTACATCGATAATTATGACGTTAAGTTGACTTATTGGCTTAGCTATTTGTACTTTCATCTCCGAGTCGGAGTCAGACACTGATGAGTCGGAGGAAGGGTATCTCAGATGACGTTTCCAGACATTAAGCCAAATGGGCAAACAGAGACCGTACAGCTCCTTTGTTGAGTTTTCTCTGTGCTCCAGCTGCCACAGTGATATCACCTGTTTGGAAATGCCTACTACAGAAGTGAGTATTTTGAGCAGGGCAGAAATTTCCCCAAAAAAACGTATCTTAATTAACCACTGAGCCCATACCTCAGGATCACCTGGAAACCGACGAAAGCTAATCTCTGTGCTGTACCTCGACAAACTAGCACATGGAGGCACACGGCAATGTAGAGGCGTCGTCTTCGCTTGCTGATATGTTAATCATTTCCCCTTCTCTTCTTACATTTGTCCTCACAACTACTACAGCAAACTACAACCAGAAACAGAAGTACACACCACACGTAACCCTGAATGTGGCACATCCACCATACAAGTCCTTGTGCGAGGTGTTACTCTAGAAACTATAACGCATTCGAACAAGAGCATTAATATCAACCTGTGATTTGCCTTACGGTTGGAACTCTCGTCAGTGCTACGGGTCAGAGAAAATTAATCAACACCTTCTGACCAATCAGAAGGGAGAACTCAGCAGCACTGTGGTATTATGTTATACTACATTGAGTATTTATCAGCTAGCTTAGACAAGGGGTGTTGATTTAGCATTAGCTTTCTGTACTTCAGGAGAAATGGCAAAACATTAGCCTTTCACTAATAATCTTGGTGAGATTAATTTTTATTGCATTTTGTGTCCTGTGTGAGACTCTAATACAGGAAAAGTACTAACAACAAGCAGGTAATAGACCGGTAAAGGATGCACATGCTTGTCCAATGTGCGTCAATTCATTCATCATCCACCAGATGGCGCCATTACTACATAAAACGTTTCCTACACGCACTGCTTTCTGTAAAGAATGCACTTCTTTTGCAAAATATTTCATATACGATCATCTTGAATATTTACTATTTTGCTGAATAGTGTTAGAATTGTACACGCTTATTCTTATTCTTATTACTATTATGTTTTTATTCACATCAGAGTTATCAAAGTTATGTATTAATTCCTTCCAGGTTCCACACTATTAAAAGTAAATAAGCACAAAATGAACACGAAGTTACCTCCCTGATCCATCTTGCTCAAATATTGCTGGAAAGAATTGAATCAGTGTGTGTTAGACGACATTGTAATCCACCAGACCGGAAACAGCTTAACCGACAAAAAAAAAAAAAAATCCTCTGGGCAGGCCCACGAGCCTTTGCGTGAGCATGCTAACTGGACAAAGAGATGTCAGAGGGTGTGTGTGTGTGTGTGTGTGTGTGTGTGTGGGAAGAAATCACACAAGTGGGCCAGATCACACAACAGTGGCTTGTTCTCAGTGGGTCTGAAATAAAATGTACCTAATTCAACAAATTCTCAACACAGTATCAGGAATTACTACGATCTTATCTTAGTGTTTACAGAGCTGTAGCTTCTCCAATGCTGTCCTAGTAGCAAATGGTTTAATTTGATATGATTCTGAACAGGCAGAAATACTGGTTTATACTTATTTCTGCTAACATGGCCTTTTTTAAGCAGTAAACAAAGTACATTTACTGTTATTAATGATAGCTGATGCATTTGTCATGGTAGTGAAATTCTTTTGCTTCCAGAAACTACAAACTTTCACAGCATTTTAAATTTTTGTTGGTAACATTAATGTAGCAAACTCAGTCATACAAGTGTTTAAAACGAGCACCCGTACACCTAACCGTGCAATTATAGTCAGATTTAGCATTTAATACTTCTAGCCTCTTTATTAACCACTTTAGTGCTGCTTATCCTAAAAACGAGTGTGTACTCTGTCATTTCTTCACTCAGCTTAAGTTGTGTCTGTGCTTACGCTCTTCACTAGATAGAGGGGAAATGGTGGCTATACAGTTTATCCATCATTACCTTACATTTGATTAGTGAGCAACAATGTAGCCACTTATAGTGGGTCCGGAAAATTGTGGTTATTTAAACTGATTATTGTAGTTACGTAATTGTGTTAACATTTATCCCTTGTACCTCTGAAAATAGTAAACTTTAAAAAAAAAAAATGTATGTAAATTAACTAAAAAAAAAAAACACTCAAAAATCTGCTAACCCTTCTCAGGCAACACTATTTTATAAGGTTTCTTTGCAGACTAAGACTGCATTTTGCTCTTAAAATGTTTAACATGGTTGAGTTTTTTTTTTTTTTATCATAGAATTAGCAAATATAATAAATGTTGCTAACTAGCATTCATACTAACAATATAATGACATTAAGGGTAGTCTAATGAGTTACTCAAAACCTATTAATAATTTACTTTCCACCTCATCAGTCAATATAACAATATCATTACTTTTCCTCTTCCCATGATCATCAGGAAATTCAGATGATGCAACTTCCGGTTGGTCATGTGACTTTTTTTTTTTAACATTCCAAATATTTCATAGGGTTGAATATATTCAGATGGCTACACTAAATTAAAATGTACATTTTCCTGACCTATAATGGTTGACTCATGGGAAAGAATGTTTCTAGCAAGGGATATTCAATTCAATTCAATTCAATTCGATTTTATTTGTATAGCGCTTTTAACAACAGACATTGTCTCAAAGCAGCTTCACAAAAGTATATAAATTCTGAATATA